>VXAC01007302.1:0-110321 GCA_013399225.1 Rhipidura dahli | reverse complement strand
TTTTTTTTTTTTTCTGTTGGTAAACTTCAATCTCAGTACAGGTATCAACTTTGACATTTAGGAGCAGAAAAAGAACAGGAGAGCATTCTAACTAATTGCTTGCAGATCTACAGGAGAGTGAAATTTAGTGTCTACTGCACATAGCACCATTATTTATGAAAGTTACACTACTGCTTAAAATTCTGTTCAAATGTGGAGCATTCTAAAATTGCAGCTATATACAGCTTTTAAAATTGCTTTTCTTCTTTATCTGATTGCTTTTTAATATCAGGGAAAGGTTGAGGGGGTCTGGGCAAAGTCTAAGAACATGGCAATCTACTCTATTCAGCTTTTGAAGGCTGAAAGAAGATTTACTATTTAAAGTTTTAGATTAGCTGAGAATGTGTAAATCCTTTTCTACTTTCATTTATCAGAAAAAAAAATAGCATTCAGTGCAGTGGGGAAAAAGCACTGGCTTCATCTGCAAACAGAACAGGGAAAAGTTATCAAGTTCCAATTCAATTATACATGACCTAGGACTTGGTCTAAATGTTTAAATTCTCAATTTGAGCAAATACCTAAAAACAACATCCATAAAAGTGTAACTTTGATGTTCTTCTGGTAACCCTTCATCCGTTGTCTGAAAACTGCTATTCCTTCCAGTGTACAAAGAGTATTTTGAAAACACTTACATAGTAAGTTCAGTTTGCAAAGTCAGTTATGAAGAATGGGTTTTGCACAGAGCTGCTTACGATCTGAGAAATATCCAGTCAGGAAAAATTGCTCAGTGAAAATGTACATCTAAATTAGATAATAATAACAATTACTTTAAATGAAAGCCACAGAAAGAGTTTTGGAGTGATGTAAACTTTGTAGGAGGATGGTGGGCAGGAGAAAGTCCAGCAACAGAAAATTTTTAGTACATTCTTGTTTTACACATTTTACACAAAATCTGGGATTTTGATGCATGCAAGAATACTTTTCTCTCATGGAAAAATCTTTGTTTTAATATATTGGTTATATATTATGATTAGCACTTCCTGATCAATAAAAATCCTGTATTAATAAAATAGCATTAACTTTTGAAAGCATATATTCTCTCTATCTGTCAGTTAACATAATCAAGAGGATTTAAAGTCTATATCTGCCTCCATATCTCTGTGTTCCTGATTTAAGAAAATAAGATGAAAAAAAGCCAAGCTATTCTTTTAAGTAAATGTAGTTGCCCTTATAAAACAAAACAAGCAATGTGTGCAACTATTTTCATGTAATACACGTGGTAATATTCATGTTTAATCTTAACACTTAATTTGTATTTTCTCTTCCTTGATGACAGATAGTTCTGCACTTGTTTTATACTTAGGTATCTTTTTTATTACTCTATGATTTAATATTTCTACATATGGATAAATAGATATTCTAAATAAATACGTACAAATAACTGCATGTGTATTACACATTTTATATCATGTATATAGGACTCTAAATCATTCTGCTTACAGTAAAGAGATGGGGAAAGCATGTACAACAAAATAGTCTGGATTAGAAGGGAAATGCTTTCCTCAGTAGGTTAAAACTACAAAGTTGCATTAGAAGGAACCATATTCACATGTAGTTCATATTTTCCATGTAAACTAGTTAGACCTCAGGTGAAAATAAAGACTTTGATCTTTGTCATGAAATGGTGACGTTCCACTGAAATAATAGCTATTAATTTATACTAGTCAAGAATCTGGAACATATATTTCCTTCTTCTGGAAACTAGTGAAAACGTGATTACACAATGGAGGGAGATTTTTCTTTTGAGATGCCTTATATTTATTTGCCTTTTTTGCTGGAGTGGAGTTGGGGCAGACTGTGATGGGAGACAATATTTATCAGTGTGAGAGAAAACAAACTAGTATGTTCCTCCCTATGTGACTTTGTTACAGAAAAGATTTTCTATGAGGAGAATATGTTTGTTTTAAATACTGCACTGCCAAATTAATTACAGACCTCTTGTTTTATAAAGTAATCAGATGAAGATATGTTTAAAAATTTAGAAAGGTGGTAAAGCAATACCATTTCAGCAATTCATTCTTCATAGGAACAAGATTTATGGATTTGATTTACCTGGCTTGTCTCACATCCTGTCGTATACTCTTGAATTAGAAATGTGAAAATATTGTGTGATCTCCCTTACAGGAAAAACCCGCAAAACCAAACCAAACCAAACAACAAACCACAGCTTTCCTGAATCCTTTACAATAAAGGAAAATCATGTACCTGATGTGAGGTTTTGATGTCGTGGATCTTCTTTTACTGGTGGGACAGATTAAAAAAACATAGGTTAATTTATTAATCTACAGTTTCCAGTCAAAAAACTGAAATAAATTTCAATTAGAAACATGTTTGTTTCTTGGAATCCTCTCTCAGATAGGAATTTCTATAAATCAGATTTTTTTTAAGCCTGACTCTCCTAGTTAATCATTTAAACTGATAAATTTTCAGTCCAGTAAAACCATATATGCAAACTGCTTCTAGATAGTTTAGTGAACTTGCACAAGTGCCACTTTTATCCTTTGTGGTTCAGGATTTCAATATACAAATTTTATATGCAGGTCACTGCCTTTAACCAATGTAGAGAGGATATTTATGTCTTTGAACACTTAATAAAATACTGTAATATATTAATTATCTTTAGCGGTATAGCAGAAATCATTTGTCCTTTTGAATATTACTGTGAGGAAACAATCAAGGCAGTGCTGTGTCCAAGAGGTTAGCCGGAATATGTGTGATCATGAAGTCTGCCTTGTGTAGGAAAAAAAAAAGCTTCTTGCTATCAGTGTAGGTATTTTACAGCATGAAGCGGGTGACCTAAGGCATCAGACAAGCTATGGAGATGAATTTTGCACTGCCTCTGTAGGAAGCACACGAGCAGAGTGGGTGCAGGCTGCTAAAGCTGGGCTCCAGTGGTGGGGGCTGGCTGGGTCACTGCTGTGCCAGCCAGGGAGGGTCACGAGCAGGGCACTACTGCAGCCAGATTGGATGGGCTGCTCTAATCCTTGATGCTCAAATGCAAAGGAGGCACCAGACATTCAATTACTGGGGATTTAGGTACAATTTCATTGTTTTGGCTTGCTTGCATGTGTGTAGAAAGACTAACAAAGCTCCTCTTTCCAATCCCATAAAAGCCCCCAAACACGAATGTTTGCATTTTTATTGCTTTTTGCAGAGATTTTCATCCCTTTATTACCTTTAGTTTTTTCATCTTTCAGCTGTTTCTTCTCAGTTGTTTTTTCTACAAAGAAAAAGCAGTACAGTTAAAGTTTGGTAAGCTGTCTGCTAGACAGATTTTACCCAGAATTTTCAAGTAAAATTCTTTGAGATTTAACACATATATTTTGGGGGTTGCTTCAAACAACAATACATGAAAATTTGCAATCTCATGCTGTTTTTGTTGTGATCTTTTACATATATATGAACACACGGAGTAAATTCCTACCTTCTTTTTCCTTAGTTGTCTTTGGCTTTTTTGTGGCTAAAAAGATTTGCAAAGAAATAACATTAAGTGGCAGGCATCAAAAATACAGTGCTTTTGCAATAAGTACAGTGTGCAAAGATTGTCTCCCTTGTCATTTCCCTGGAAGAATTACTGTGGTAAATGTGTCTCGTGGCATGTTTACAATGTCTGTAATATTGCAACAGTGCCTGCTACCCTTAGTGGCCCTAGCAGCTGTGGGCTCTGTGTAGAGTTGTTGGAAATTGTTTGGATATTGCTGGTTGCAGAGTAGTTTAGAAAACCCTGATAAAGACTTCAGGCACTTAAATTCTGTAATTTCCTAACTACTTCCAGATTTACCTATTTTTTTGGGGCAAAAATACACTAGGGAAGGCCATTGCCTGTTGCTTGCTTCTTACTCTCTTTCCCAGAGTGATCTCAAGTCTGAAAGAAATAAACAAACAAAAAATCCCAGGCTATGGAGCAAGATGGACCTTTAGAACTGCCAAATGTGACCATTCAGAAGTCCTGCAGCAATAGACTGGGATCTATATAGGTTGTTTTTTTTTTTTTTTTTTAATCTACATTCACTTAGAGCATATGCTCTTTTCTTTTCAGCATCCTTTTTTCCCCAGCTGCAAATGCATACGGTCTCTGACTCCATTCAGCAAGGCAGATTGAAATTAAGCAAAGTGCGTAGCTTCAGGCATCTGAGCCCATTTCAGTACTCCCTGATGACTACAGCAGACAAATAGCTGGCTGCCTTCAAATGGTTCATTTGCACTTTGCATCATCCAACCAGTTGTAATATTTTCTTCAGTGTCTCCTGGCAAGTGTGTTACCAGATTTACACGAGCTGTCTCAGTGAGGATCACCTGTATCCAGCTCACCAAAACATGCTGCAGAAGGTGAGCAGTGAAAATCACAGCTGACCAGAAGGGCCTGTGGCAGAGACTTGGGGAGCTGCAATGTTGTCAGTTCACCCATGCTGCTTTACCTTATCACTGTTCCTTGCTGATGAGCAACATGCATTTATCAACAATGGTATGTTCATTAGTTCTTTCCACAAGGCATACTAGAAAAATGTAATATTTACCTGCTGTTGGGGTTTCAGCTGTTGGCTCTCCAGGGAAATAACCAGTAATGAAGAGGAAGGGGGTGGGGAGGAGAAGGACAAGAGCAAGAGTTTTAGTACCATGTTTTTTCGGAGCAAGCAACCATTTAAATAGATGTGCTCTTTCATCTGCAACTTTTCTGCAGGATATTAATTTGCCAACAAATATGCCTTAATAATGGGCATGTACGTAGAATTTCACACTGAAAGCTAAGAGTCTCACTCTTTGAAGTGCTGTAATCCAGCATGCAATGATTCCTGCAAATGCAAACACTGTGCCAATCAAAGCTTTCCAGCAAGCAAATATTTAAACAGGCTTATTTTTAAGTGTGCCTTCGTGGTTAGAGCTGACTATGCTATTTTCCAAGAAAATGTATTCATTTTAATTGTTACCTCTCTTTTCTTATCATCCACACATCCCAACCAAAGACTGACCTTGAATAGCTGGCATTGACCTGTCTAAGAGTTTCTCCCACATTAGTAGTTCGCCTTGCCTTTTAAGATTAAAATCTCTTGAGAAATTTTGTCTACGTCTTTGCACACCACCTGGTACAAGAGAAGTGTTCATTCCTGGGCTATTATAATACCCAAAATAATTGATGAATATTGATCCATCTATTGGATAGAAATTCTCTAGTGTAAACCATCATCACTCTTTTTAAATCAAAGAAATTAATTAAATTGTCATTTTGAATCCAAGAATTTTTTACCCACCATTTTTTCATTAGTCCCAGTTTTATGTAAGAACACAATTTGAAAGAAAAAGAATGACCTCCCTACCCAAGAAAAACCTCTTTTCCTAGAACATAGAGCAGGACAAAAAAGGAATGAGATCACAAAACATAACAGGGTATTCCTTTGATTGAGTTGTTTCTGTACTTTCTTCCTGCTGAGTTTTGGCTTCAGATGAACATGAGCTCACATCAAGGTGAAAATGTTTCAGTTAATCCATTTTCAACAGGAAGACTGATCAATTAAGCATCATTTTCCCTAACATATCCCAGGAAACTTTCACTCAAGTCTTGGCCCATAAGGAGACTTGTAAATGTCAGTGTTCAATGCTTAGGCACCCTGGCCATTCAGCAAAGGCCAGTTTTGCTGCTATTAAATGCTAACATGGTAAAGTCCTTTAATATTTACCTTCTTCTCCTATTATCTTGCTCATAGTTTTTGGAAGCTCATACACTACTGCACTGTGACTCATGGAATAATTAATATGTTTTTTCATTTTCAGAAGGAAAAAACCCAAGATTTTTCTGAAGTACTGAACCTAGGACAGTTCATGCTCTCACTTCTTAATTGAGGGAGTTTCTCTCTGAGGGATCTGGATGGGCCCAGATAGAAATGTACCCTAATTTAGGATTAATTGATTTCCTTAGACAGTCAGGTATGGGAAGATTCTTGACCCGAAGGGCGGTTGGTTTGACCCTCTTCTCAATGCATCAACAAACTTCCACTTACTCTGAGAAAACTGGGAAACATATTACCCCTAACATGGGGCTTTCATTATAGAACTAAATGGGAATACAATTTGCCAATTATTTGGCTATGTTAAAAATATCAGCCTATATGTTCTTCTTGACTGCAAACTGTGGTTTGGTATTCCTGCATGTGTAAGATATGCCACCAGCTTTGTTTTCTGTTCAGGGTAATGTCTCACAATTTGTGAGTCTTTAGTCAGAGTACAAGGAGTAAATTCTGTATCATTACACATTTGAGTTTGATGTATGGGCTGTCAAAGGTCTTCTTGTACACTAAAACAGAAATAGTGAATAATAAGATGATTTGCTAATTGCTTTTAAAATTGAGTGAGTGGCTGTGTGGTGGCCTGCCAGGTCAGATCATGGCAGCAAGTTACTACTGTAAAATGGTATGTGTTGTTAATTTGGGTAGTTTTCAAACTCAGCCTTGCCTTTCATCTTATAGCTGCATTACCTAATGATCCAATCTCTTTACTGACTTAAAACCCATTAACAGTAAGGCTGAGCAAGGTACAGTGTGTGAATGAATTCTGCCCAGGATAAATATATTAATTTATTTTACATTCCTACTGGACCTGAACTCCAAAATCAGTGGCTATTTTGTGCCCATTACTACATCTCATACTGAATTACACAATAGCTATATCCATGTTATGGCAAGTACACTGTACACCTGGCTAAGAAATATATGAAGCAAAGCTATATAGACTTCTATAAATAAAGAAGGCAGCAATCCAGCTAAGTGTTCTCCTTTAAGTGGAGAAAATAAATTTATAATAGATAGCTTTTGTGTTTAAAATCTTAAGCTAGGTCTATTCAAGGATGGTTTGCTCAAAATGGGCAGTGTATAGAGGATTACTTTAAAAAATGGCTATAGGTCTGCTTTTCACTGTTTTTCCTTCTTTTCCTTTTATTTTTTTTTCCTTTTTCTAAAGGCATTGTTAACGTTTATAATAATTTCAAACAGTAGAATATAAGCTCAAGAATGTGGTACAGACACCCCTCTGCAAAGCTCAAGGGAAAATATCCTTGCTATTCCTTATATTCACAATATACCAGGGTAATATAGCTCTTGTTAAAAAAGCATTGTAGACAATGACTTTGGGTTGAAGTGATTTAAAGCATAAGGTTTTAGTCACTTAAATCTGTGATTGTCCTCTAAGAGTAGTGAGTGCCATGACTGGGTTTCTCAGATAAATCAGTGCAGAAGACATTAAATACCAGTGAACAGATCCAGTGGAAACAAGACTGAACAAAACTGAATAATAGAATCAAATAGAGCAAAATTTTCTTAGAATACTAGCAAAAATGGAAATAACCCCATGGATAGCTTCACAGGAAGCAGTAATTTTACAATGAAAACTCAAAAAATTGAACCCTTCAGTTCAGGGCTGCAGGAGATCCTTCAGTGCAGGCACATTTCATATGCTTTGGGTTCACACTTTCCTTTTGCATCTGAGGTTCAGGGTAACACTTTTTTCCTACAGGTGATTAAGAGCAGGTATTCATCTTCTCTAACTTTAAGTACCCAGCACAGGTGACTGGTTTAGGAAGTTTGAGGGAACCAGTTTGCGTTGCCTTGTCGTCAGCTTACTTTTTGTCAGAATAACACATGATTTGGTCTTGATGTGCCAGGCACAGCACCAAAAAGGAAACACAGATCCTGTGCTAAAGGGGCAGCAACTAATTCATCTGTGAAGGTCCATACTTCAGCATTTTCACAATTCAAAGCATGCAGTACAAACATTGTCCTTCTGATTCTTGTCTGAGCATGCTTTGCAGTATGTAATATGTAATGACTTGCCACAATAACCTTAGATCCCAGTCTTTTTCTGTTCAGAAGTCTTCCTTAAAAATGACCTTAAAAAGGACATTATCCAGTGACTTCAGTGGAAGTTTTTGAAGTGTGACAAATTCCCCTTGAATCCTCCTTAAAACTAATCTAAATTGGAAATATTCCTTTCTCTTTTTTAATTAAATTTAGTTTTTTTATTAAAAAAAGCTTTTATTGGAACAAGGCCAACAACGTGCCTAGTGAATTAATGATGTAAGTAATTTCCAAATGGTATAAGAAGTAAGGAAAAGGTTGTCTAGTTCAGTTATGCTATATGCTGTTTTCTTGTTTTCAATAAACAATAAATTTGCCTAAATATAAATTATACATCTACACCCATCTAAAATGACCAGAATATCAGTTTTGCTACCGCGTAATTTACTGGATTTTCTAGGAAGTAAAAATTGCAAGCAGAATTTGAATCTTGCAAAGATTCACAATGTTGCATTATAAATGTCCTTGGTTTTGTTGTGTTTGGCTGTTAGCAAGCAGACGGAATACAAGAGTATTTGTAGTGTAAGCAAGAAAATAGCATTATCTAACATGATCAAATTGCAAAAGTACAAATTGAGAGAACATGCATCTGAAAAGAAGGTTTATATTCCACAAGAAATAGGTCATGACACGTACTTGCAGTGATTCTTGGTTTGACTGGGTAGTAAAAAGAGGGAAGAGAAATGGTCAAAACAGTCAGGTTCAGCATAATATTGTTACAGCAGAAAATGGCTTTATTTATTCTATGTTTCCACATATCAAAACACATAATCTCACAATAATTAATAACAATCTAATCATGAATGATAGGGATGTTCTTATTTACAGATGATTTTTTTTTTGCTAGAGTTAAGGATGAATAATATTAACAATACAAATTGTAATTCTTCACTTATTTCCTTTTATGGAGACGCATGGAGCAGACATTGTTTAAAGACATGATGATAGTCTACAGTGAAAGTGAATAATGCTCCTTCCTATACCACCATCAATTTTGCTCTGTCTTGTACAAGTGAGACTGTGCATGAGCTATGATATCAGAGACATTTACCACACATGATGGATAGTGCCAGATCAAGATCTGAATGATGTATCACATGAGACTTGTAATGGATGAAAATTAAAGTATTGCACATCCTGAGAGGCTAACTCTTTTATGGAGTCCAAATAAAGGGCAGATCCCCACAAATAATTAGCAAAATGAAGCCATTTAAAGGAAGCAGTTTCAGAAAGCAGTTCAAATTCTTTGCTGGCATATGCCTTTGACATCAATGGAGCTACAGAAGCAGAAATTTGACCTTTGATATATACACATATCCGTATCTTAAAATGATGGCCAGCAGTACAAGTATGTACTGTGCTATTTAGTTTGTGGTATGGCATGTCAGGGCCATTCCATACATCAAAATAGATCACAGGGCCATGGTTTTGACACTTGTTGTGTGCAATTGTATTTCACTATTTTTTTAAATAACATTTTCAAAAGCAAATATAGGAGTGCTTACCTGGTTTTGTAAGGGGAACATCTTTTTCATGTCTGACTGCTTCATGCTCTAGACAGAAAACAACAGCATAAAAAAATTGCCATAATGTTTTTAAGTTACATTATGTATGGGTGTTTTGATTTTGTTTTGTTTTGTTTTGCTCTATGGTGTTTTTTGTTTGAGTTTTTTTTTTTTTTTTTTTTTAAGTAACAAGGATTGCATGCATATTTTTCAGGATTAAGCAGTCAGTTTCTCTTGTTTCATGCTGTTATTTTGAAAAAGAAACCCATAGGTGAATGGTTATTAACAGATTATCCACTGAGGGATCTGCCACAAAATAGCAAAGTTCATTAGTACTGCACATAGCTCCACAAATATAGCGACTAGTAATGCTACTAAGAGTCATGCATGGATCTTAGGGAAGAAGTAAGTTAATAGGGTCTCCTCTTATTTATTAAATATAATTTTTATCTATTTTCCATTTTCATTATTTGAAAGTAACAGTATAGAGTAAACTCAGCAACCATTCACTCAGTCTTTGTTCTTGATTCAGATATACTTGAGCTGAGTTCCCAAGGTCTTAAAGACATATACTATGGCATATGAATAAATTATATTTAGGTGTGGAAAATGCATCTCATCTCCACATGCCCCCTTCTCTTACCCCTCCTCCCATCCTTCTACTTCATAGTTATTACTGAAAAAATGATAATTTATGTTATGTTCCTGGAAATAGAAAATATGAAGATTTTTTTTTTTTCAAATAGGTATAGCAAATAAAACTCAGAAAAAAACACCCCACAGATCTTGTAACACAGCTATGCAATGGAAACTGGGGCCAAAATACATTTCAAGGCTGAGGAATCAATGGACAGCTCTGCTGGCCCTGTTTTCAGGTGAGGTTTTCCACAGCTTAAGGACTGTGCATCATTTCCCTTTTGAGAAATGAGGACCCAAAAGCACACTGTAAAGTGGAAAGTGCTGAAAATATGAATGGCCTCTAAAAAAAGGGCAATATGCCTCAGCCTTTCTGCTACTCAGATGAATAATTGAACTCCTTCTAACTGTGATTTCAGGTGGAGAGACAGGTTGAGAAATGCCGAGATGAAGACATCATAGGGAATTTCAAAAGGGAAACATGTTTTTGAAGCATGAATGAAAACTTGGTTCAGTGAAGAGTGATACATTTCCCATATCTAGACTTTTTTTGATCAATATATTGTCTGAGGAATTAATTGAATTTTTTAATTACTATTTTTGTAGTTCACTTTGCATTCTGCAGGTATGAAAGATGCAGAAAATCAACAAGCAGGCTGTGTGGTGAGTTAAGGTATGAACTCTCTCTTGAGTTCTCTTTGACTGAGAAGAATCCAGGATGCAGTTATATTAAAATAATTTTTATTTTTATCTTTTTAACTTAGCAGGAGAATTTATTCAACCCAAGTAATTTTTAATAGTGATTTTAAAAGACTTGTAACTCCTATATGAATTTTTGCTGTTGGGACTTTTGATATGGGAAGCGTAGAATGAATTCATTCCAGCACTGAAGCAATTGGTTATGGCAAATGGACTTTTGAACAGCAATGACAAGACAATATGTTAAATGAATGAAATGGAAGACATGGTGATAAAGACACGACAATTTTAAGCAAAACTAGAAAGTGCCAAGGGCGTGTTTCCTTATGTAACAGTAAAAAAGACACACACATCCAGCAATTTTACAGGAATTTTTCTAATTAAGGTAGAAGTCACATACTTGCTGGCTTTGCCTGGGCTACAGAAGAAAAAAGAGTTTAAATTGCAATAGTTAGGTACAGAAAGAAGAGAAAATGTACTAATTTTTCCCCCTTCTTAACATTCAAACATATTATTGGACTCACTTCTCACTTGTTCTTAACTTCTCCTACTTGTGCAAGGATGCACAGAACTCAAACCCCTGAAGTTTATACAGCTTTGTGTTGCCTGCCAATGATGATGAGAATGTTCTAATTCCTTGGCTGACTCTCCACAGCTTCTAGAAGCCATTATTACTTGATTGTTTATTCCTGTCAGCATTACATTACAAAAACTATCAGGTCAAAATCACAGGTAAGACCCAAAGATTTAGAGTTTAGTCCCAAAAACATTTTCTCCATGAGATAAAACTGATCCAAAGTCTTAATCCATCTGGTGATTTATCCTCATATTTGGGGTCCTTTCAGAGGTCTGATTTACAGCTACACCCCATTTCATTAGCCCAGCTCTGGCTAATGAGAGGCTGGAACAAGCATCTAAGTAGCAGAGAGGCCTTGACCTGTCTTCATCATCGGCAAGACAATTCTTACTAGAACAGTATCTGCTGGTTTTGCTCTAAGTGTTACTTGTTATATGTTTCAAAATACTATAAAAAGTTACTGCAATGCAAATATGCTGCACTAGATGAATGCTGAATAGTGTCTAACACTCCCCACCCAACCCATAAGTCAGGAGAGAATCACTTATTCTTACCTGACTTCTCAGTGGGAGCTGTCTTTTGTTGTTTAATTTTCTCCTCTGTATCATAAAAGCAGCATTAAAATCACAATGTGTTAGTATAGGTCCATACAATTGGAAAAATATTTCTATAGGTGATATTATGCATATGGTTCACAATGACAAAATAAATTCATATCTTTAGCATCACTATCCCCTTGTGGCACTGTAAAACAGCATGCATGCATTATGAGTTCTGACTGCATGGTGAGATCATACTAATGGAAAAAGTAAATTACTGGGCCTAATGTCTCAGCTGCTGGAAAAGAGCCTCATACCCTGCAGTGTCTTTCAGGCAGGCACTCAGCTGGAAACCATCCTATTCCTGCATCCATTACACCTGTGCCAACATCATCTCCCTGAGTGTCTAAGTCCAGCAATTTGGTATTAAACAACAGTAAGTGCTTCTGTTTAGATACTGCCTAACTACAAACATGAATGGAGGTATCCACATGTGTCCACAACTGGAAAATGAAACAGGTATGGACACCCAAGCACGTAATAGCTCACAGAGGGATGTATGGGACAGTCTGAATGCCAGTCCATACCACCTGCTACTGGACAAGCCTACCCAGACCTAGCTGGACATCTCTCACAAGACCTTGGAGCAGCTTTGAACTTCTACTAATCTCATGGGAAAAGCTGCCCAAGTCCACATGCTCTTGAGCTGCCTGTGGATTTGCTCAGCACAGTTCTCAGATGATGTGGACCCATGTTAACATCAGCCATCAGACCTGAACAGCCTCTTCTCCAAGCAAGCGGGTGGGACTATGCTTTCTGATCAGATGGTCCCAATGTCCCAGTCAGGTGGAAATGGGATGTTTATGTTCAGATTTCAGCTCTGCCCAGTTTGGTTGATTTTAAATTCACCCTCCTTCATCCTTTTATAGCTCTATTCTATTTTATGTCCCTTTCCAAAATTGCATTCAAGCCTCTCTCTCCTAACCTCTACCTTTCAACATCCACATACATTACTAAATTCTTCTTAAATATGCCTAAGTCACATTCATACTGTATTTGCTCTTCCTCCTGCTGAAAGCAGTTTGCAGCCACCTGCCTCTGGCCCCTTCCTTTCCCCTAAACCATCTGGAAGGCATCAGATTGAAGATTACAATGGCTGGGTGGAGATCAGGTTGGGTAGATATGTTTGTCTCCTCATCATGTTTGTTTTGTCTGTTTCAGGAAGAAAATCAGTACTGATGGGGTCAAATATAGGGAGAGATAAAGCTCTATGGTTAATGGTATTTGCTGTTATTTGGAAATCAAATATAGCTGTGCATTGCTATGCTTTTCAGCTGTTGTTTGGTAGGTGGCAATTTAATTTCTCTTAATTTGTATTAAGTTTAAGGCTTTTTTATCCCCTTTACTCAGCTATTGTTACTGTCAGCTTCTTATGAAAGCAGTGAATTAAAAATCTCATCTCCTTATTGTGAATGCCTGTGAAGCTAGAAATGTTTTACAGCACAACCAGCAGCTTGAAGATGCAACTTATTGAGAGAAAGTGTCTTTTTTTCTGCTGTTAGAAGAATTCTAACAAATAACAGTGCATTTCAGTAGTCTAGATTGGGATATTAAACTTTCTATGTACAGATACAGAAAAAGTCAAGTATGCTGACTTTAAACAAAGGCCCTGTAACATGCACTGGATTAATGACAAGTAAAAATCAAAAGGTTTCTCTTTCTTTGGATATTGTCCTAACACTTTTGAACACTAAATAAGATATTTTTCCTTTTCCTAATTCTGATGAGAATTTACAGCAATGTTTGCTTTGTAACTCTGGGATTATAAATCTGTGAAGAAATAAGTAAGAAAATAAGTTTGAGTGGATGTCATATCTGATTCATTTGAAAGTAAGGGTAATGTTTCTTCTCAAAATTAATTTATTCTTGAAAACTGTGTCTTGGACAGGCCTGTGGATTTGCACTAATCTGGGAATGAACACAGTAATTCTCGTGATATTTATTCACCTACCTATTCTGCAACCTAACCACACAGCAAATATTGGTCTGCTGATTCCACTGGAGAACACCCTGATGCATTCCCTGACAGAACTACAGGTGGTGGCTGCTTGGCTTTTTCTCTGAGTTCCCAGCCTTTGGCTGTAGCCAGAAGGAAAACTGAAGGAGTAGAATATACAGACTTCTATATATGTATCCCTCTACAAGAGGATACATTTCCAGACATCAGGAAGCTTCATGAAATAGTTCTGTTTACCACATTCAGTATGAATAAAAGCAGAGAAAAATATATGATTAGGATAATATATATATTATATTGACAAGAACAGAAGTAATATTTTAAATTTTTCATGTATTTTTGTTTACCATTTCATGGGGAGTCTTGCAAAAAAAAGAAAACAAAACCAAAAAACAACAACAATTTCGAGGACTTCATAAAACTATAAGGAGTCAAAAATAAATTTTATGAATATTAAAAAAATCCTGATTTTGCTCTAATTTTGAATAAGCCCAAAGTTTAAAGTTCTAAAATATTTCATTGGAGAGAATTTATTTGCTCTGCAGAGCTCCAGTTTTGCAGCACTACAAGCATTAATATTAATTTTTTTCTCCTGATGTACCTAATTTAAATAAAAAAAAAATAAGGCTGTAAACATTTCTCTGTGTATTGCAGACAGTTTCAGCAGAATTACATCAGGAATGAATTCCCTTGCTTTATTTGCTTTCATTGACATACACAAAACACTCTTTATTTTAAATATTTCCCTACAGGATCAATATATTTTCTGAAATTCTCTAGTATTTAAGTCATGTGATACTTCTAAGTCTGATGACAGGAGGCATAGGAAAAATGGTTTGAAGCTGCACTGAATCAAGTTGAAAAAAGAGGCCACTGTTTTGTACAGAATGAAGCTTTTATAACTCAAGCTGCTAACTCAAGAGCACTCATTGGCACACAGCTGGCAGAAACACTGTTACCACCAGTGCCTGCAGATTAATACTTCCAGTCATCAAGTGAAACTCAAAATAGCCACTGTTCTCCAAAGCAACCATTGATCACCTGAGAATAGAGCTTTTATGCTAAAGGAAAATTAGGAAGCATTTTTCTATCCTTATTTTTTTTCCCCTTCAAGCACTTAAATTCCAAGGGCTTGTGGTCTGGAATATACTGTCCTATACTAGAGTAAAATCCTAGTCAGTGCAATATACCGGTTTGGGACATGATGCTCAGATGTTTGAGCATGCCTTTCCAAGGATATGTATTTTCCTGCTGCTATGTGGATGAGATTGGGCTAATTGTGCAGCAGGACTGATTTCATTTAGCAGGAAAGGTGAGTGGTCCCAGGCAACCCACTTTCTGGCCACCACTGTGGCCACCAAGCTTGGCTCCCTCTCTAGGGCATTCCTGCCTTGGCTGAACTCACCTGATGGTTGAAGCATTCTGCTAGCTGCTAACACACAAAAAGTGGTCAATGAGTTAAATAAAATCTTGGCCTATGTGTCTTTGAAGGAAGAAGAGAGAATTATTTTTTCTCCTTTGACTCAAACCCAATGCATCTTCAGTAAACCAGTTCCTCATGGCTTCCAGGAAACCTCAAAATGTCTATGAAAATATTTAACTTACAAGGTAGAATATTGTACATGATAAAAATGAATTAGAAAAATACTAAATGCATGGAGAGATTGATTTCTTTAAAAAGAAAAATTAAGGGATGAAAAGGCAGTGAATTAAAGCCTGCTTGCTTATCATTGAACACATAAGGTTTAAATGATTTATTCAATCACTAATTCATGAGCACTTCATTTCAGTGTGAAGTTCAAACAGCAGCACTGCCAGCAAAGGTCAATGGGACGTGGATACTTGCTTTCCAGTCCCCACTGCTTCTGGTAAAACCACTCAGGAGTGACGTAAGCTGAGAATCAATAGCTGAGTTTTCTGTGAGGTTACTTTAGTCTTGGATCCTTGAGTGCCTTCCTCCTCAAAAAAAAAGGATAAGGCACAGAGCCTTGGTTTGAAAGGCTCCTGCTCACTGCAGCTGGTTGTTATTATTTATAGTTTACCTGAGTGTACAGTCAGTTCAGGAGTAGTGCTGCTATTCTTAGTTCAGCTCCTGCTCTTCTGAGAACTTCAGGAACTGGAGGCTGTCTCTGTGCAGGCTGTCATTTACTCGATGAGATTGAAGATTCTCCTTTTTCTGGGGACCACACTCACTTCATGTAATGACTAATTTATTGAAGAGGTTGAGAAGGCTTAATTCCCAGTACACCTCTTTGAAGTAGTGGAGGACAGTAGAGAACTCCTTCCTCAAACTCTGGAAAACGGGTTTTGCTAAAGCTTTTTACTACACCAGTGAGAAAAGTCACAAGAACAGTCAAAAACTCTGGCAGCTGAATCCTCCTAGTTAAATTTCACCCTCGTTTTAGTTCCTCTCCAAAACACTGAAAAAAACCAATGTCACATAGCCAAACCCCTGTGCCTAACTCAAGGAAATCTCCAAGTTTTACAGACCATACATGTCCTTATTAAGTGGAGCTGGGTGTAACTGGAGGTTGCTTTACCAAACCTACCTGGCTTAGTCTGAGAGACAGCTTTTTCACGTCTGACACGTTCATGCTCTGCAAATAAGAACCCCTATATTAGAAGGCTTTTTAATTTTTAGAAGATTTTAAAAATAAAATATTCTCATTACAATTTGAAAAGACGACTTTGCATTAGATATTCCCAGTAGACTTGAGAAGAATTTTTTGATAAATATACTTCTCAAGAAAAGATATTTAACTATTTTTTCATTATAAAATTAAGATTGTGAAAATGCTTTTTTGGCTTTTTAATGTGGTTTAATTATTTTCTGTGGCATTTTAGAAATATCATAGAATTTCTAAAATTATGAATTGCTTCCAATATTATTTGTGATTGCTATCATTTTTCTTCTGTATAGAAAATTTCTCCTTGATGTTTAATATAGAAATTATGGCAGTTTTTATTACAACAAAGTGGGGTTTTCTCGTAAAGAATGCCAAATAAATATTCAGTATCCTGCATAAAGGAAAAAACCCAAAAACTTTCCGTGTTTCTTTGTGTCCTGGACTTGGCTGGACTAGGGCTAGTTTTCTTTATGTTAGCTAGCATGGGGATCCCATGAGTATATTGTGAAGCACGAACAATAATGGGTGTTATTCTCTATCATAATATAACCTGTATGCAATATCGTGCTATTTAAAAACAGTGTGCTATCCAAATCCCAACATTATGAGACAGAAAAAAATTCAGAGGGATGTTAAAAATATGCTTAATTCTGATTTGCAGCTCCCATGTCCAAGCTGTGCAGCAGGTGAGCATTGCAGCATACCAAGAAAGGAACCTCTAAAACTCGGACTAGAGGCCTGGCCACAGAATTGCACAGACCCTTCCTCATCTGTGACCCCCTTGATTGTTTCCCAATGCAAAGCTGCCATGGAGACAAAAGGCAGAGCTGGAACTCAGCTGAATGGGAAAATGGTTTCCATGCAAACTGGAACCTGTGAGATGCTCCTGGTCCTGCATAACAGAGCAAATCATTGAAAACCAGTTTCATAAGTGAAAATGTTGTGTCACTTTGTGTTGATGAATCCCATCTTAAGCTGCTGCATCTTTGTAAAAATAAGGAAATACCTTGCATCTGAAAGCTAAAATAACAACATTCTATATCGCCTTGGTACTTACTGTGTTCATGAGGGTTCTCTGAGGTAGCTAGAAGCAAACAGAAAAGGCGAATTTTAATGTTTTTGTAACAGTTATGCAAAATTTAATGCATTTCTTTATGACATTTTATTAATGACACATAAAATTTCAGTGCAATCTATGTTGAAGTGTGCAACAGTTACATTGTCTTACTTACACTGGCCATCCCAGACACATAAATGGGACACTTCGGTGAGGAACACGGGACCCCTGAATTCCTCATTCAGCCAAAATTTGGTACAAGCACCCCTGGAAGGCTCTGCACCTCTTTACAGGGCTGAGTCACCCTCACTAAATGCTGACTAGATAACAAACCTAGGGAAACTAGGATAAGTAGGATAAGTAAGGTGCTCGGTTCAGGGCCCACTAAGAGACAGGGCAAGTTCAGACCATAAGATCTCTACCAGACAAAGACAGAAAAATAATTTTAGCCTGAGTGAGGAGACAACACCTAGGGCAGTCTAAACATGAGAGTGCCTGACAATTGCACCTGCTCTATGAGGCCAGTGAATTTCAGATGGATTCAGTGATACTCCAAGAAGCAGAAAGACAATAGAAAATGTTCATTAACTTAGGTCACTTCTCAACAAAAGGATTTCTGTGCTGCAACTTCAAAGCTTTGTGCCAACTAATTTTTCTGCATTTTTCCAGAAAAATATCCCAGATTAGATAAAACTAAGAACCAAGTTAATACTTTCCATGTATTTTGAGACAACATTCCTCAGGTAAAGAGAAAGCTTGGCAGCTGTACCCAATGTCATTTTTGTTTCTACAGAAGCAAGCGAAATGTCAAGACTTAGCCCTCCAGCTGGATTTTTCTTCTTGACTTTTGCTATGCAGCTGTTGTTTTCAAGAGAAAAAAAGCTCTACCACCTGCATGTCTTCTGTGTGTGTGAGAGAGAGTAATCCCACAGAGAGATGCAGCAGGGCAGGGGATGAGCTGCCTTTGCAGCCCACGCAGCACAAGCAGTAAAGCTGCTGCTGTGAGCTCCCAGGCTGTGATTCACTGAGCTCCTGATCTCCCCAGCTCCCACTTGGGACAAAAACTGCTGTGCATGTGGGTTTCTGTTTCACTTGTTTTCCCTGCAGCATAAAATCCACTCCCATTTTATATCCAGTCTCTTATCCAAGTTGTTGTTGTACATTTAAGGAGACAGCAACTGGAGATGATGTGCAGAACAAAGTGAAAAAAAAAAAAACCTAGAATGTTTTTGTGGGTAACAGAGACTAAAGATACGAAGTGAGTGTAAATACTTGCTCCTAACTGAGGAGGAATCAGAAATAAGCAACAACAGAAAAACAAAGGTCCTGTGACAAAGACACATTTGTTATTTTTATGTGTATAAGAAAACCTTTTTGTAATGTGGCTCATTTAACACCCCAAAACCAACCGAAAAGTAGTTCCCTAAGCATCATAAGCTGAGGCAAATTCTATTGCAAATGAGTTTCCATGAAATATATCTGAATTTGTAGAGGAAATTAGTTTTTTATTGTGTTAAAATACATACTGAGATATGTGCAGGTAATTATGAATTTCAACTTTCAAAAAAGAATTCCACAGCAAATATTTAATAAAATCTGAGCATTATACCAGGGGCTTACTTAGCTGTTGCAGAATATTGTGTCACATAACACTTTCAATAATCACCCAAAATGATCAGACCTCAGCCACATATGAACAGTATTAAAGGCTCTCTACTGACACTGCTTAATGAATTTTACAAGCAAGCTTTTGCAATAGCATCCTTATCTAAGATCTGCCTAAAATTAAAACAAAACCATTACTCCTTAACTTTCCAGGGAAGACAGTACAGTTGTTTCCCTTTTTATGCCAATAAATATGAGTCACATAGAATGTTTAAAACAATAGGAACTCAGGTAAGTCTGGTCCCTGAAGTTTGTGAAGGTATCTCTGTTGTCCTTTTCCATCTTTTCTGTGGAAGCATTAATACTTGTATAATGCCTTGTATAATGTCAGGTCCAACACAGATTGAACACTGAGATTACTGTTATCTGTGCTTTGCATAAAAGTCCAGCTCTCTTATTTCTGGTGTAACACTCAGAGATATTTATATCAGGCATTTTGATGGAATAATGAAGATATTCTAAAGTTTAAAGTCTCTAGAGGAGTGCTGGTTATTTTAAAACATATCTATATTTTTTCTATTAAAAAAAGCCAAAGCAAAACACCAAGGTCAAATTTTGAAATGGTATTTAGGCCATAAAAATAAACTTTTCTTTTTTGATAACTGTGATTTATGTCCATTCAATAATAATGTTATCCTTCTTGTGTGCCAGTATCTTGTCAAAAAATGCAACTCAAATGACTTACACAGTAAGTAGAAAGTTAAAAAACAAAATTCCAGACCATTATATTCATTTCTACAGTATCACAATTATCTATAATGTTGGTACCCTGATTTTTATTCTAGTTAGTGAAAATGGCAAGATGATAATAACCAAGTCAGACTTTGCAAAATGTTTAATGATATATGTTATTTAGCCTAAAGGGTGAAAAAATAAAGGCTGTGTTCTGCAACTCTGGTAATCTCACACACTTCTTGTAGAATCTTGCACTGAAAGTGCAAACAAGAATTTTTTGGATTGGCCACTGATGGGGAGAGGGTGTTGGTCTAAATAAACTCTTGGTTTCATTTCAAATAGTTGTTCTGATGCCATTAGCCAACAGGAATACCTATTGGGTAAATAAGTACCTATAGTTCACAATGTTAGAAAATTCAGTCCTAAGTAAGTGTCTTATCTTCATTTGTTTAACACTTAAACTACACTAGAGGAGGAACAAGGTCAGATTCTAATGAAAACAGTTGGATTGCTGATGAAATATTTGAAGCTACATAAGATCTGAACTGGAACAATGAAATTATCTGGTTCCACTCTCAGCAAAATTTGAAATTTCTTTTCTGCCAGTCTAAATTAAACTTGGGAACCAGGCTTCATATATATCTTGATGTTTTTCACTTCACTTCAAAATTTTTTTTGACTTGTCTGCTATTCTGAAGGCCGCAAGGGTATTAGATATATATGGCATATTTTTGTAAATTAGATTCTGATATGGGTTCAGAAATAAAATCCTGCATTTTATTGGACCATAAATTAGTAAGACTAAAAGCAGAATGTGCTTTTTGATTATAACATGTCTATTTTCCATCTGGATAACAGTTATTTGCCATTTAGACAGCAAATACATTTGTGAATGTGCACATTCTGTAAGAATATGTTATGCATGAAATAAAAGCAATGCCAGAAGTACTTGTTTTAGTAAAGAAAAACAGAATAATAATTCATGCTGTAGCTGGGAAAAATGATTTACAATTAGATAGTTACAGGTGTATTACCAATAAGAAATTTACTTTCCATTAGACAAAATAAGAGCCTGGTTTATTTCCCATTAAAGATAGCACAAGGATTCTTTACCATATTTTGGACTGGACATTGCAAAAATGCACAACACACACATAATGCTAATCTGCAATATTACAGACCAAGAGAGAGATCAAGACCAACAGGAACCTTCTAATGGAATTCTCTAAATTTGAAATGTGTACCTTCCAGTTTATGCATCATGACAAAGGTAAAATTTGATTTCCCTATTTAATATGAGTTCAATCTCTCTGAAAATGAACTACAGACAAACTAACAATTTGTCCTTTAGACAAATTAATGGACATTACTCCTTCCAAATTAAAGTTTCAAGAACTTAAGAGACCACATCATTGTACATAATTTAAAGTAAATAAGACAATTTTGTTCTGGTTATTGTAAGGTTTTTCAAACTGTGAAGCAATTTCATTATGAAGGAGTTAAACAGAATAAAATATATTCCTTACATGTCTCAGATAATAAATTGAGAAAAAAAGGGATTATTAGGACTTACCACTCTGTTAAGTAGTTCCCTACATTTGTGCAGTTATTGTCTGTACTCTTTGTCATTCAAAGGAGAAGTCAAATGTTAGCATAAGTTTTCTAGATCAGCAGACTTGATCTCTCATATCTGCCTGTGTCTTACTCAAGTTCTGGCTAGATGAGCAGCTGGCAGACTGTGTTGTAAAGCCAGTCTACTAAGCATATGTCTGAAAAAGTGAGTCAAAAACTAGGTTAGCTGCAGCAGGATTCCTAAAAAGAGAATAGTTTTTCTCTTTTTAGTGCTCATCCTGACCTCTGCTCCATGTTAAAAAATTGCCTTGACAGTGTATGACCAAGAGTTACGCCGTGGCTGAGACAAAGTAAAGCGAGCAAGAAGTGTGTGGTGGTGGCATAAACAGGGGAGGTTGGTAGATCATTAAATAACAGTGAATGCTGTATGAGCCTTGTCCTTACAGGATGTCTTAATTCCTTATAACATTCATTTTACATTTCTGGTTTGCTTTAAACCCAGCATTTGTCCAGGTTTCTAAACATTAAGGAAGTATTATCCCACATTACCATGACAAGTTTTAAATGCTAAGTGATTAAGGCTGCCTGGAACACTGGTAGGGAAGCAGACAGCTTGATCTTCCAGCTAGTGTTCTTACTTCTATTCTTGGTCTAGGAATGCTCATCTGAGTCTGTGCATCCCCACAGATTTCCTTGGATCACTGTATCAGTAGTGGCTGAAGGATGATAATAAGATAAATGGTTAAGACAAACCCTCCTAAAATGCCATGGTTTGCCACGATCATTAATAATTAACCACTGATATTAGAGCCTACAGTGTATTCACTTGCAGCAGACTGATCTTCTTACTGCTACTTTTCACCAGAAAAAGCTGTCAGGCTGCTCTCACAGTTCTTTCTGCCTTGTTTTCATTACCACAGCAGCCTGACCCAAGATATCTATCTGTTTTCCTAGAGTTATTATGTTTGCGTCCTTGCTGTTTGGTTTGCTTTATACCTCGGGGCTGCATATTGAAAAATGAGCTGGCTCTTGGTTTTGTAAGATTTTGTTGATGTTGTCTAGAACAACTTGTTATTTAAGACTTATTTTTAACTGGCAGTTCAAGAGTACTTTATACAACAGGGAAAACCAAAAAAAATAAAGAGAGAGGAGGGAAGGGAGAAACTTTATCATGGTGTAAATATAATAGAAGTAGCAAAGAAGTACAGACATTGCCAACATTTTTAAACGACTTTTAATGAGAGGAATTGCTTCAATTTCAATCTAAGATGCATGCCTTTAGGAATCATCAGTAATGATCCCAATCTTTCACTGTTTCCCAGTTTGTCACTTAAACATTAGAAATGCTCTGGGAAATGTAACATTGTTGAGACAGCAATCTTGCATGATAGCATTGAAAACTAATATCTTTAAAGTACTATAAGTCTTAAAATCCCAGGAGGACAAATCTTCCATCAACAGAGCTGGAAAGAAAAAAATTTCAGTCAAATGTAGATGAGGTACATCTGCTGCATTAATGCATTTCATCTTTAGGCACGTGTGGTGAGAGACCTGAAGAGCTTCCTCTCAATATCATCCTCAGCTTCTGGCGTTTTCATGTGCTGTTCCCTGAAATTGCGGGATGGGAACATAGAGATGAGGGAGAGTTTGCTGACGAGCTTTCACTTTTAGAAATATCAGCTTTGCATTTGCATATAGATAAGGCAGAACACAGCAGAGCTAGGGCCGTCTTTATTGCAACACAAATTATTGACTCACAAAGGGCAACTGAGTGAAACCAGGCAGACTGAAGTTTATGGGATGTTAGAATTATTTTTCAGAATATAGATGTTAGTTTATGCAAAAAATGTTTGCCACTCTAATATAAACAATTGGAGCCAAAAGGAGCACCTCTTGCTGACGTCAATATTCACTACCATTGGATCTTCAGTCTTAATGCCTGTTATTGGTGAAATCTGCCAAACTAACCCCCGGGGTCCAGACTCCATGCAAATACTTGGAATACTAACTTCTTAGCTGAGGTCTTTCTTATCTATGGCTGGTTTTGTAAAAGTATAATAATGGCTGAAAATATATTTCTATATGTTATTAAATAAATGTGAAATAATAATGAAGTAGAAAATAATAAGATAACTCTGGAAATCTAGAAAAGAAGAATTTTGGAGGAGAGACTAGTTGATACAAGGGGTGGAGAACAATAAAAATTGATTAACTTTTGAAAAAAATTGAGTTTTCCCAGTGTGCTACTCAAATTAACAAGGTGATTAAAACAGAGGGTTAATGACTAGCTTCTAGAGGCATAACAGGCTGAACCATCTTTGTTCTTCATAAAATGCTGCTGATCACTGCTTTTGCTTTAATTATGACTTTGTAAAAACACGTTTCTGCAAATGATGTCTGCATAGATAAGAAAAAGAAAGATAGATTGCCAATAGAAGAACTATTCATTCTGGAATTGCATCTGAATAGACTACCTCTGAACATTCATTTGCACACATCTTTGCGCAGCATAATAAAGTAATAGTTTATCCCACGGGGAAATTTTTAGCCAATTAACCATGTGTTATGTGGTTATGCAGGTGTTTCAGTATATTATGCTGATTGACATGTGAGGTGTGAGTGTTGCTGACATGGTGCCACTATACATGTGCTATACCTAGCTGGTATGACCAGTGACAACACAGGCCACTAATTGCACAGAACACTCTTTCTTCAGAAAGTACAGCTGCTTCATAATCATTAAAACAGTAGTTTAACTGGCTCCCATTTCTGGTAGCAGGGGCTGAATAATTTTATACTTTAAGGCAAGTAAGAATGATTATCTCAAGTTGTATTCGTAACTGCAATTGAAATGCTATGCCAGGTCTATCAGTATTAATTATTTTGCAGCTTTGTTGTTACATAGTACATAAAAGAGTGTAATCTCAATTTTACCTTGAAAAGATTACAAAGTTGTAAGCAATGTCAAGGTTTTGGTAAAATCCTACTGAGAATAAAAGTATGGGCATTTTTTAAAAAAAACACTGATGCAAGGTAGCATCATTAGCTTTGAGTACACTGAGGTGTTAGGTAGATAAACATGGAGATCTCACCTTACTGTTAAAATGTCTAGATTAAATATTTGCATTAGACCCTCCATCTAAGTACAATGTCTGTGGATATTCGATCAGTTATTAAGATCTACAAATGACTTGCTCCTTCTCACTTCTCTTTCAATGTCAGATTCTTAAGAGAGGGAGAGGGTTGTTAATTAGCAACAAACTATCCTGATGTTTGTTTTCTGATCTTGTTACTAAACCTAAGATATGTTCCCTGTTATAGCTAAGCGAGAAATATAAGTATCTCCAGGAGGGCAAGAAATCACATTCTGACACAGGTACAAGACAGATGAAACACTCTTTGCAGATGCTTGTTTCTCTCCATTAGACCTAGACTAGGGAGAACAGTTTCAACGTAGATGCCTACATTTAGACATCTAAATTTGCACAAGTTAGTGTTTATTAATGAAGACATTAATCTGAGTATCTAAAAAAAATATTGAATTAAAATTATTTAAAATTTATGAATTCAGAGAAAAGTCATGAGCTCGAGACATTCATTCCTATACCTGCTTATATTGAATGGGTACTTCAAGAGAGTGTTTCTTAGTCATGTCTTATCCCAACTGAAACCTCTGCAACATTGAAAGTACACGAGCCTATTCCCTCAAGTTCTGTCCATCACTAACTAAACAGATGCTGTACAGATCATTGTCTCCCATAACCCTGTAAACACATAACCTTTATACCCTTAAGATAGTTGAGACAAGGTAAAGAGAAGTCAGGCAAATTTCAGTTAATTGATGTAGTCTTTTCAGATAATTTTCCTTATTTAATATGAATTATCTCTTCATCAATATTTCTTGAAAATGCTAGGGACATGTTTCAGCATGGGAAATCAAAGCTCACGAGTGCATGGATAGCCATCTATTAAATTAAAAACATCTTTAGTCTGGAGTGGATTTACATTGAAAAACATCTTGTCTGTATCATAAGATTTCTTTAAAGTGTCCTTCAGTAAAACCACTTTATTTAATTCTTCAGGATGACAATGTTAACTACAGTTTGGAAGATCCTTTGGGCTCCATCTTGTGGCTATTTCAGAGATGTTACCTTGAGAGTGCTGCCTGACTTCAGCTGGTCAGAATAGTACTACTAGTTTCAACAGCATACTAGCACATGGCTGTTTTTATTATTTTCTCTTATATAATACAGAATTTTGGACCCTATTTTAAGAAAATGGCTTTTAAAGTATTTGTACTGATTTTGGGTTTTTTTCCCCCTTCTGTTTAGGACTAAAAGTTCCAGTAAGGGTTTGTGTAATATGCTTTACAGTTATAGAATCAGATAATCTACTTGCTTATCCTTTGACACTTGTTAGAAAATGGCATAATGAAGCTGTGGTTCATCTTGAACCAGTGGCATCTGCAGCTGAGCAGAATCCCACGCTGCCATGACCATTTGCTATATGAATAAGATGCCTGACTTCCAGTTTTTCTGGTCAATTCCAAAACTAAGCAGTTCTCAAATTCCCTGCTCCCCCCCGCCCCCCAACCCCACCTTTTTTTTTTTTTTTCCCCCAGCTTGGAAAGCATCTTGATTTTTACATATATTGAAAAGGGTTGCTGCTGTGCCTTGGCCAGTTTATTCCACACTCTGTATGCAGAGCAGCATGGCTACACCATCATTACCAGGAGTACAAGAAAGAAATTGTTCTTTACTGAATTGACAGAAAGATGTAGTTTGGAGTTTGAATGTACATGTCTTGCCCATTTTCTCCTTTTGTTTGATTTTAGCTGCCCTCAGATTATATACATTTTTAACACCATGATGTTAACACCATTTTAACACCATTACATTTTAACACCATTCTAGATTTTAGCACCATGATGTGCTCATTGAGAAAAAGTCTAAATGTGATCCTGCAGACTCTCCTGTCAATGTATTTTGATAAAACTTGTCATATGAATGTGATTTTCATTTTGCTTTCTAAAACCTATTACATGAATTTAAGAGCAAGGTGATAATGTTGAAAATCAGGAGTGTTGCTCTTGACAGGCAACCAGTGCCTGTATCCCACTAACTTACAAGTCCTCATAATACCTAACTGTAGTGGGCAGTATACAGAGCAGATGAGACTCATAGAAGTCTTGAATTAGATGTGCTCTCAGAAGCAAGACAGAGTTTGTTCTCTGTCTCTTGTTCATTAGCTCCAAGGAGCCTGGAGAAACCAACTCCCTGGCAACTCAAGTTCATGATTTGCTTTCAGCAGTGAAAGTGTTCTCACACATACTGGTGAGAATGTGCAATCACAGGGATCGTGTCATGGTTAAATCCTCTTTGGGTTCACTAGAAATACGGATGTAAAGAATCTTTACAAGGTGACATTTCTTGACCCTGATCTGGAGACAGAACTCACTAAGCTTGCTTGCTTGACATTCCCAGCATAATCCATGTCCCCTATAGTCAGAAATAGGGTATGGGAGGTATAAACTGAAATGAGAAATTCCACTTTATGCAGAGCTAGGAAAACTTGAAATTTTCTTTGATCTGACTCTACTACAAACAAAGGATTTTTGTAACCCTCTGTCTTTATAAAACATTTTTGCAATATGAAAATATTGGTTTGGTTTATATTAATCAAAATAATTATTAATATTTCTTTAATTTTAAAATGGCAATTAAATGTGAAAAAAAAAGCTGAAATATTACAGCATTTTAGCGTTCTGTTTTCTGGAGATACCCTGGAAATGATGGTATTTATATCACTTCACCAATACCTGTGTCTATTTTAATTCACTTGAATCCTTGATCTCAGTGATTTGAATTATTAGCAAGAGTTAAACATTTTTGTATACTGGCAGCCAGATTTGCTCTTGGGAAATTTAAGAAGTACCTCCTTCCTCATGTAAAGGTTTGCTGCCTCTTGCCCTTTTGGAATTGACAACATTTACACATTTCTATGACAGCTTCCCTATCCCACACACATTGAAAGAAGGCATAACATGATGCTGGAAGGCAAAGCTGAGCATTTTCTTGGACTTTGGTCACAAAGTCCTAGCAAGCTAACCTTTGAAAGAGAAATAGTGAATACCTAAATTTCATGCATTAATTGTGCCTGAAGGTTCCCATTAGTATCACTCATATTTGGAGAGATCAGCACAATATGTAATCTTTCTCCATCTTAATTTTGTTCTTTTCTGTCTCTTGCCAGCTCCTTCAAGTCTGATTTATGCTATGCACAGAATGTACCATCGACTGAACACATCATTCCATCTCCTCCTTTATGATGGCTCATCACTCTGTATGGCTCATTATTCTTGTTTTTCTAGATGAGGGATGTGCATTTGAATATGACAAAATAATTGGAGAAGGCTTTGTGTAGAGCACAGTGCCTGTGTGCTGTATGATTCACGTGAGAAATGGCAAAGTGCTGTTTGAACTGTACATGCTACTACCACAATATATTTTGGATAACGAGCCAGTCAATTTAGAGCGCTGCCTGGCTACTTCCATTATTTTTGCAGCTGTGCAAAAAATACTGTATCCTTAAGCAAAACCAGCGAACATTACCCCTTTTTATTGCCAGTCAGAGGAATACACATGCAGCCTAGAGCAATTTCTTATGACAACAGAATAAGCAGAAATAAATAAAGCCTTATCATATTAGGAGTTAGCTAGTACCATGTAATATCTTCCATGTGGGTCCAGCAGAGATGGGGGAAACTAGATGAGAAAGCATGGTAACTAAAGCATGCCATGTTCAATTTTTGGAAGAGGCCTTATTACTTCTCTCCAGTTGTTCAGTTTTGTGCATATCTACTGAAGGCAGGAACATCACTAAGACAGCTTGCCTTAGTTACTGGAAGATTTCATTTTTCTGGCATTTCTTTCATTAGAATCACTACCTTCCTTGCTGACAATTTTGGTTGACAATGATCTCAGAAAACCAGAGGGAGGTTTAATCCAAAAAATAAATAAAGGGATGATATCATAAGAATGACTAATGCTGAACTGCAGTTCATGCTTCCATGTTTCTGTGAAATAGGTTGGTGGTAACCAGCAAGATGAGATACAGCCTGAGTCAGGTGCTTGAATGTATCCTACACATACTTGTTGCAAAATCCTTTCAACTAAGAAATCAAAGGATTTTTTTTTAAGCAGAAGAAATATAGAAAAGAAAATGAAATGGAAAAATTGATCTAACTTCAAAGAATGTTCATGAAAAATGCATTTTTCAATCAGTTTTGTTGGGGAAGATTATAGTCAAGGGGGAAGAAAATCCTAACTGGTGAAGAATGAGCACTAGGTATTTAAAACTAATTCCCTTGATGTTCTTCTGCAAATGAATGAGCCCATGATTTGTGGCAAGGGTGAAAGAAGTAGCACCCTTAACAATTACCTCTCTCTTTTTTTCATTAAGGATGTAGCACTTCATGTTTTTGAACACAGCAGGCATTTTGATATCTGAAAACCAATGGCTCTAAGTGTAACTTGCCAGTTTTCTGATTCTCCCTGCTTCATGTGCTACCTTTCATGCCTCAGTTGTTGCTAATTAGTCTTTAGACAAAATATCCTGCTTGATACCTATTAAGCATGGTTGTTTTTGATAATTGAATTTTATTATTCTGTTGAAAATATGAAGTGAAATTTTGGCTTCTGTGGAATGAATGGGAATTTTGCCACCAATATCAACTCAGCCAAGATTTTACTCATGAACTGATAAAAGAGTTGAGACTATATTTTTTTTCCTGGTTCAGTTAGCAGCTCTGTACAGGGATAACAGAAAAAAAAATTAATAGGATTGAAAGTGTCTTCATGTATTGACAGTAAAGGCTGGCTCCATTATTCAGTTATGTGAATCACCGAATTTCCTAAGAGAAAAAGACACGCCCTACAACCCCATCCCCAAATCTCCCATCAATAATAAAGAGCTATTTTTTTCCTCACTGAATAAAAAATAAACCTCAAATAATCCTAAGAAATATATGAAAATGTTCTGAAAATATTCCCATTGCTCAGTTTAGTGAGAAAGATGAGATTTATAAACCCAGTAATCAACAAAGTTGAATAGATTAAAAAAATACTTCCTCAGTGCAAATATTTCATTATTTTTGCTGTTTGAATAAAATCAGAAAATTAGGAAAAAGATGTTTTAACTCAGGAAATCTTATTCTAAAAAACAACACTATAAATAGATATTTAGCATCTGATAAATAAATTATATTTATCTTTGAATGAAAGGAATGTTTTAGGTTCTGATTTACAGCAAATTTTTCCACTAATCTGTTAAAATATCGGAGAATGACTTCAGCAAAGGTTGCATGCAAGCTCCATATATATATATCTGAAAAAAGAAAATTAAATGTGCCTAGAAAAGCAACTTCTGCAAAGAACAAGCAGCCAGATCAGCATGCATGGTGCACTGCAAGTTTTGTTCTCTTTGACAAATTCGAACATGGTAACAAAGGCTTTTCATTTTCCTCCCAGCCAGAATGATGAAGGGTCTGATACTGGTCTGTATTGGCCTGTTGTAAAAAGCAGCTACCAGTAGTGGAAATGACAGCAGTATTATCACAGTGGGAGCAGATAAAGTTGGCTGATGGCAGTACATGAGGTCATCACAATGCTGTGTATTATCACAATTGTATCACTGAACGAAAGAAACATTTCTCACAGCAGTCACAGCCTGAAAGACCTTTCAGTCAAGGGAAAAGATTGATTTACCTTTCTTCTCCCCCTCCTTTTTCACTGCAGCTGAAATAGAAACAAAAATACCATGTTTTCAAAATTGAAGTTAATAGCAATATCAGTAAAAAAATTCAAAAACCTATATGAGCCTTTCTTGAACATATCTCAAACCACACATATGTTATGCCATAATGGAATAAATTTCTTTGCCAGATGAAGAAACGGAAGCGTTTCCTCACAGACACCCAGCTCTGCTGTTGATGAGAGCAAATTCCAGCTTTTTACATTCTCACACATAACTTTAGTTGTGGTCATCCTTCCTCCCAGACACTGATAATGGGAAAGAGAGTCACAGAGTGAATTTTTCAAAATTAACAATGAAGGAGGAGGATAGGTTGAAATGGCAAGGCATGAAGGGGTAAGAGGAGTACAGCAAAAAGTTATGAAACATAATCAATTTAAGAGAAATGTGTCCTTTCTTGCTATTAGAAATTGTGTTCTTAAAGATATATATGAAATAAGAAGTAAAAAACTGCCTGAAATCATGTTTCTAAGCCTCTGCTTAACATCAGTATTTACAAGACCTGATTATCCCGCAATCCTATAGCATGGGTTTTGTGGGAAGGAAGCTGGGAAAGGGACTGGAAAAAACTGATACTTTAAAAATTAGACCAAACTGAAAAACCTTGGAATTAGTTCCTCGGTGGAAGCTGTACTGTGTGCCCAATATTCAGACTCTGGAGACAGAATAAAAATCCCTTAAAACTCAGCCCAGTATTCCAATAAAACACTGCACACATCTGAAATAGCTGTTGTGAAATCCTAACAAAGATGGCTAAAATGAGAGTGACCTCTATTTACAGATGACTGCTGCAACTCCGACGGAGATGAGCCAAGCTTATACTAAATCCATTCAAAATCCATGCACTACCCATTCCCCATTTATAGAACTGAAACTTCTAAAAATGTAGAGGTGTCACTTTATTTTGAAACATGTCTGCTAGAAGTGGTGTCAGTAAGCCTCTGCCTTAGGCTAATATTTGCGGGCAAAAGAAGAGAGAGGAATTAAGATTCCGAGCTCTTACTTCCCAGAAAAGTGTGTTCAGCACCAGGCTGCCAGTATGAATGGATCTGATGTGCCACTGGAACTGAAAGTGAAACAAGCAGAAATATAACTCTGCCCTTCACTGGGTAATGTGCCCTGTTACAGGACAGAAATCAAGGGTCATGAGGTCAGAGGAAGGTAGACACTCCCTAGTAGTTTCAAATGTTTGCATTTTGAGTTTGGGTGCTGATCTCTCTCTCTTCAGTGTTCTTAAAATAAGAAATAATTTTACTTTAAACTCTTTGTACATTTGGATAGTACACATCAAGAAAGAAAGAGTTAAACCCTGAATTACTAAAATGCTATTTATCAATGGCCTGTGGCAAAAATATTCTGATTTCAAAGATTCTTCATGTTTTCTACCACTAACTCTCCTTGGAGAAGTAGATAAATTTTAAGCATCTCAAGAATGTGCCCAGCAGCAAAAAAAAGAAAAAAAGGTTTCTTGACCAGAATCGGTGAAAAACTGGCACAAGGTTTCCAGGATCTAGTACTTTTTGAAATCACTTCACTTTTCTAGGTAATGTGTGCATCAAAGCTGTATTTGGTTTGCTGGTGATAAAAAGCCAGATTACCTGCTGAATAATTTATGGCAGCTAGGGAGGGAAGGACATGAAATAAAGCAGAATGATGAACTCAAAAATGTAGTGCTCCGATATAGGAGATGCTCTTGGCCATGTGCTTTTTTACCTTGCTTATTTGCAGAAAGAACAAATTCTTAAGTCAGCTTGTTTTGCTCTGTACTGATGAGACTTGTCTTGTGGTTCTTGAATTAGAAATCTGTTTACAAAAAGCTATTCAAAGAGGACTATATTATCAGCCTTAAATCACAGTCTGTCTTTTCTAGGCCTATGCAAATCCAATCATACTTTTTGAGTTAATATAGATAGTATTCAAAGCAAAACACATTTTTCAAGTATATACATACCATATTCTGGCATTATAAATCCAGACTGACAACAATTTCAGAAACCAGAAACGAGCACTGTCATATTGTGGGTTATGTGAATAGGTTAAAAAAATCACTACAAGCCATGGAAGACCTTGTTCAAATCTTTTTTTACATAGGGTGGGAAAATAAAGGTAAATTTCCAGCAGTGGGAAGGTCAGAAGACTGTGGTAATGTAGTAAGTATTTTCAAGGAGGAAAAAAAAAAGAGTAAATTTAGGTTTAGGATTGCTCTATTGTCTTGGACTTTTATCAGAAACTTGAACCTGGATCACCATCAGTCCTTTAATCTCATATATGGTGGCAGTTTCAAAGGACTTTTTTCTGAGCTGTTAAGCAAACACAAACCTTTCCAAAATTGTGAAGATGTCTTGAAAACAGCAAAAATCTTGAAAAAATTTGTTCCTATTCAACTGTAGTCCTTTCTATGTAGATTTATGACCCAGCAGTAGCCAGAAACAAATATTTAGTCTGAATACTGTCATAGAAGTTACTTCTACAAATTCTCCCTTTATTTTCTTATAAGAAGCAATTGGTTTCCATCCTGAAACACAAAGTCTAACTTTATTTCTAAATTTGCAATAATTAATTATGAAAACTACGTTTCCAAAAAGATATCCAGTTCCTCTGTGTCGTTTCTAAAGAGCCCTTGACTTAGATTTATGATTTTCCATCTTATCATGATCATGCTAATTAATCTCAAAGGGAATCTTTAATCTTTCCTATTTCACTTTGTATGAGACTTTTGTTGCTTTTCCCTGGCCCACTCCAGTGCCCCATTATCACATAAGGGTTTTGTATACAACGCTCTAGACAAGATGCAGCTTTGATTTATGCAAGAGCTTTAGAACATTACATGCATTTTTCCTAATGCATCTGCATATGGAAGAAAGTTCTTCACTGACTTGTCTGCAGCAATACTTAAGTACTTCCCTGAATTTACATAGTTAATTTAGAGATAAATCCTTCTTTAATATTTTCCCTCCACTACATATTGCATTCTATTTATTGACACTAAATTTTCTTTGTCATTGTTCTGTCTGTTCACCTTTTAAATTCAAGGTGAATGACAAAATGTCATTAGGAATGTTTCACAGCCCCTTCTACCTGAATTCTTTAACTGATTTTGTCATCCAAAACTTTCATTACATTGCAATTCCTATCTTATCCTGCTAATTAAGGAATATAACATGACTCCAGACATGGAATCATAAACAATTATTCTGTAAACAAGCTGCAAGATGAAAATTAATCAATTTCTTTCTGCTTCCTAACCAGATTTATTTTCTTTAATATTGTAGGTTCTAGGCAGCAGCCACTTGGCTTCTGCAGTAATTCTTATACTGACACTTTCTAAAGGTCTATTTAAACCATTAAATAAATGCTATGCTTATTACTTTATAAATATATTGAAAACACTTGTTACTAAGATATTGTTTCCATTTCTAGATATGATGTAGGCTGGAACTCTGTGTTTTTCCAGATATTTGGGTTTTTTTCTGAATTTAATTATGAATTCACCAAATTTCTGTCAGATTTTTGAATTTCTCAATAACCGTGGAGTATTTTAAGTCTATTTACCCTGGCACAGTAACTGTTTTGCCTGAAAGTGAGTGAAGTTTTGACTAAGTTTTCATATTTGTTTTGGTTATAAACATGTAAGCTATGGTGAAACAAGATCAAATGCAAACTCATCCCATGTGTCAGGTACTCTGTGATAACTGTTCATATGCCTGCTGTTATGCTGAAGTGAAAACCACCTCATGTAGACAGCTACAGCAAAGCATCTGGCATTCACTGAGTTGATAACTGTCTTTGCCCATCTCACCATAAATTGTCCATCTGTTCATAGCTTGAGAAGAAGGTAGTGTTTTGAAATATTTAAGAACCATATAAAGTGATATTTCTCTCTCAGACCTTCCTAGCAGATATTTTCTCTCTGTTTTTCAGTTTTTTTTGTGTTAAGAATTTCTCTTATCCATGTCAAGTGAAATCTTAATCATGTTAAGAAACCACAGTTAAAAGAACCAGTATAGTGAGCATCACAGAGGAGAATTTAGCCTTTAAATTGGCTGTAGCATCTGTTATTTAGAATCATTCTCATTCAGTAGCAGGAAAAACCTTTCCTGCCCTTTTCCTCCTCTGGTCCAGATTTTAATGAACAGATTTGGAGAAATAACCTCTTATTCAATTATATTCATGCATTTTATCATTAATGGGCAAGAATGATGTTACAGTTGAACTCCCTTATAACCTGCCTATCCCTTTTGCCTTGATTTGTAAGACATAGATGCTGACTTACTGAGAAAAAAAATATTCACTAGATAACCCCCAAAGAGTTTACAGTGTTTTTCTCTTTATTGCCAACAATTCCTTAATGAGAATACACAGAGATATTGCCTAGAAGGAAAGTGTGCAAACTCTGTGTTGAATTATCAGTATTCACTGTATGGGTTGTTAACCCCATGTCCTGGATCTGGCTGTGACAGGGCTGATTTTTACAGTTGCCAGAAGGGAGCATAGCCAGGACCCAGAAGTGATTCTATACCACCTCATGGTCTAGTTGACAATGAGGTGTTCTCTGTAAAGCTGGACTCAATAATCTTGGAGGTCTTTTCCAGCTTAAATGAGTTTGTGAGTCAGTGATTTTGTGATTCAGAGGACTTTTCAGAGTGCTGTTATGGAGTTCTGGGTGCACCAGCCTGTAGCAATCCCTAACTCCAGGAAATACATGAAGTGTATGTAGACATACTTTCACTTATAAACCTGTTTTCACTACCAAGAGTATATTTCTACATACATATGCAGCTACATACTTATTCAGCTTGAGTATTTTCCTTAGGAAAAAAGTTATAAAAAAATCAAGTATCAAGGCATGAGGACAACTTCACAGTGTGTAGTTTGCCATAAAACATAGCGCATCTTTATATAACCTACATTTTAGGAATTAAAATTTTAACTCCTTCCTTTTCTTAAATGGTATTCATTCACATTATGTATGTTTTATACATAACATTCTGTTATTTTTCTCTTATTTTCTAATGTCTATTGAAGAATTTTTACAGAGAAGTGCAGACTCAAAATGGGAATTTTATACCTGCTGTTATGACTCAATCTTGGTTATATATGTGTCATTATCTTGGCCTGACTTTTAAAGCTCTGGTATTTTCTTGAAGTATTTCTTACTGACAATGTGAAACAAGGATGTTCTGTAATGGGTGGGCCATTTGAACAGGCTGATATTGGGATTTCTGTATACCAAATATATCTACCTTACATTTCACTTCTCTATTATTCAGGATTTTCTATTATAATTCTACACTGAGCTTGTGTGAATTGGATTTTCACATTTCAGAAATGTACTTATCATAACAAAGGGGTTACACTGAGGCCACTTCTGTTACTGCAATTTACACTGGATTTGACAGATTTCTGTAAAGTAGCAAGTGCTAGTCAAAACACTGCTATTTCTCAAGGCATTTTTGGTTGGCTAGTTTAACCTGAGGTCTCCTCTGAGGAAGCACCTCATGTACTCTCAGTTGGCTAGAAAAAAAGTGCTCATAAAAGTGACCTCCCACTAACACTTGGTTACAGGGCAATGGCCATTAAATTTCTGGAATACTTTTCCCCAGAGAGGCTTTTCTCAAACTGTCTGCCTGATGTATGCGACATGTCACTTATCATTGTTAGGAAAGAGAGGGTTAGTGATGCACAGCATCCCACGTGAATGCTTAAAGCCACTTTATGCATTGGGGTTACACTCTTCTGACAAAATGTCAATGTCCTGTCGTGCATATTCAGTGTCACTGAGTTAGTTGTATTTGTTTTTGGAAATGTTGCACTTGTATGAATCCCAGAAGCTAAGAAATAGCATATCTGTCATATGAAGCAGAAAAGACAGAAACAACTTTTAAAAACCTGCAGCCACTGAGCTGAACTGCCTTCGAAGGAAGATTGTGTAAAATTTGCTGTGTCATGAACTTCGATGACTAGCAAATTACTGAATCCTATTCTTGGCACAAAAGTGATGTCACCATGCAAGAGTATGCAACCTGAGATCTTCCCACTCAAGCTCAGCTTTGCTACTTGACTTTTCTGTTGCAGCCCTGCTTCAGGGATCTAGCAGGATCTTTAGTCCTGCTCACCGGGCAAACCTAAGATACACAGTTGGCTTAATCATGTGTCTGACAGCATCTAATCCAAATATTTTAAGCTCTTATAGAGTCAGCAAGAGTCATGCTGTCTCAGGTGTGAGATACCATGTGTCCTTAGTGAGCTGTACAAGGCACCAACCACATTCACAGATGACATAAAAGTTTGCATGCAATCCATGAGGAATAACTGAAGTGGGTAGTGCTTGTCTCACTTGGGAAGCTGGTAAAGGCTGTGCAAACTCAGTGCTGCTAAACTCCACTAAGTTATGGCATTGCTCATCCAAATATCCTGCTGTTACTATAAAACCAATCACCTCTAGTTCAGACCTCACCCAAGCTTCTTTAACAGAACAATCATAGGTATCTCTAATGTGTCCTTGTACTGCAATGGAGTTAAACTCAGCACACTTCATACTAAACCTTCAAGTCTTCACTCTTGTGTTTTGACAAGCAGGAAAATCTAAGACTGTAAGACAACACAAGAACAAAGACTTTTATGTTTTTTACAGTGTTTTAATCTGCAGGTTAAAAAATTAGGCCATGTAGAAAAAATCTGCATGACATGAAATTTAATTTCTGAACATAGCACGTACTTTCTACTGCTGAAATACAAGAAAAATCTTGCATAAGTTCTATTTGCTACTACAGGAAGAAGACTTAATTTTACTGTAAAGAAAAGTGAGATAGTAGAGTTAATCACTTCTGGGTGCTAACTTTTCAAATATACCGAGCATAAACTACTTCATGTGCCGCCCGTGAAATTCTACAGTGTTTAATTAAACGTGTCCTTTCTTGAAATAATTCAGTTCTGGAACTTGACAGGAGCTGTTATTCACCAGTTGTTTCACTGTCTGATCAAGCTGAGTTAATGAAGTCCTTTTTAAATACTTATTCTTTGTACAGTTGGGTGGGTGTTTGACACTTCACTGAAGCTGGTTCATTAGCATTGCAATTAAAACACTTTCACAGACAAGTATTTCTTCTTTACAATACTTGATCTTTTGAAGTAAATAGCATTTTATTTTCATTATTACTTACATTTAAATAAATCAATCTTCCAGCCAGAAGTACTTATGAGAAGAATTAGAGAAGTGCCTCAATGGTAAGCTCAATAGTTAAATACATAAGGGTCTAATTAATGTTCAATTCCTCATTAACCTAACTATGTTTCATAGACATGTTTGTAAGAACCTAGCAGGAAGACCATAGACCTTGCTTGCCTCAAGCTTAAAATAAAAAACAAGTTCTATTAAACCAATAATCAATATACAGCAAGCAGCCCACACTTGGAATCATAGAATTAAAGCTGTAAAACACCTTGAAGGTCAAGTCCAAGTGTCAGCCTAGCACCACCACCATTTTTACTGCTAAACCATATCCTCAAATACCAGATCCATAATTTTTTTTTTTTTAATACTTCCAGGAATGATGACTCCACCACTTCTTTGGATGTCCTCTTTTAATGCTTGCCAACTCTTTCTGTGAAGGGTTGTTGCTCCCTGTTGACTAAACTAAATGGAATGGTACAAAAATATGTCCCTATTTTTCTAGTGCCCTTGACCTTGAACTGACAATTCATTTTTATTGCCTTGACTACTACAAGGAGTTTCAGACTATTTAAGCCTTAGCCCATTTTCACAGAATCATAGAATGGTTTGGGTTGTAAGGAACCTTAAAGATAACCTAGTTCCAATACCCCTCCCATGGCAGCAGGGACACCTTTGACTAGGCCACATTTCTCAGAGCCCCATCAGACATGGCCTTGAGCACTTCCAGGGGTGGATCCACAGCTTCTCTGAGCAACCTATTCACCACCCTCCCAGTAAAAAATTTCTTTCAATTTCTAATCTAAACTTAACTCTCTTTCAGTTTAAAGCCACTCCCTCTTGTTCTTTCACTGCATGTTCTTCTAAATAGTCTTACTCCATCTTCCTTGTAGGCTCCCTTCAGGTACTGTAAGACCTGCAATTAGGTCAGACCAAAGCCATCTCTTCTCCAGGATGAACATTCCCAGTTCTCTCAGCCTTTCCTCATAAGAGAGGTGCCCCATCCCTCTAATTATCTTGATGGCTTCCTCTGGACTTGCTCCAACCTGTTCTTTCTGTGCTGGGACCCCAGAGCTGGATGCAGCACTCCAGGTGTGATCTCACCAGAGCAGAGGGGAAGAATCACTTCCCTGTGACCTGCTGGCCACGCTGTTTTGGGTGCAGTCCAGGATACAATTGGCTTTCTTGTCTGCCAGAGCATATTGATGGCTCATGTTCAGCTTCTCATTCACCAGTACCCCCAAGTCCTTCTTGATAGGGCCACTCTCAATAGCACTTTTTTCTGGTAGCACTTAAGCCTTTACTTTTGGTTCAGAATGATACAACTCTGCAAAGTAATAGCTGATTTCTGCTATTCTGCTATACAGTGTGTGAAATAGCTGCACTTAAAAACTTGAAAATGCTGTCTTTCATAACTTCGCCAGAGAAAATATTGCCTCATTATTTCTACTATTCCTTAGGGAAAATCTAAAGACAGCAAGCAGTATTATTCAATTATCTGAAACAATTTTCAAAACCAACCGGAAGATTTTAAGGTTGACTACTACATTCCCATGACTCAAATGACTCTTATTTGCTGACAAGTTGTTACATACTTTTATCCATGTTAAATCATTTATACAATTAACCCGAGAGATTGTTTTATAATGAAAAGGTAGCATTTAACCCATATGCAAAAAGGGTATAAGCAAAACTAACTTTTGTTTGAATTTAGTTGATATGAGTAAATAAATCTGAACACAATTGGTTAATCATAATTATCTAAAAATGCCTAGTATTTGAGAGATGCTATAAATTGTAATTTTTTTTATTTGATGGCTGGTGCTGATATTTCTATATAAGAAGAGAGAGAAAAATGCAATCAAATAATATGTAGAAGAAGTTAAATGCAATCTGAAATGACTAATTTATAAAGAAAGAATAAGACAAAATCAAGAAAAAAGAAAATAAGTCCTTTTGACTTTAAGGTCTATAAAATACCACTGCTACAGCTTGCTTGTGTAGCCTTATATGCACCTGTCCTTTGTTCAGCCAGATAAAAAGAATATCCAGCAGCAAAGGATGACATTCAAGGATATTTAGGAATAGCTATCCAAAGAAACTAGGATTTAATTTGTTAATCCTTGCATAATGGATTTATTTTTTCAACTGAAACTTATGCTAAGGCTCAGTTCAACTTGGGATTGTTACCTTTTTCCTTAGGATTAGTTGAAGCCTTAATTTCTTTTCGTTTTGAAGAGTCTGATAAAGAAACACAAAAATGAAAGGAGAAAGTTAGAAACACAAACACAGACTGTGCTCATTGGTACTGTAACAAAAGTGTAGAACGCCAGATCAACCAAATATGTAAAAGAGATGTATTAAGAATTAGAATTTCCATGTAATTCAATAAATGGCACAAACAGAAGTTGAAAGCAAACAAAAAATAATTCCCATTAAAATTGTTGTCAAAGTTTCTGCAGGTCACACTCTGCACTCCTTCCTGTGCAGCCTATAATTTCAACCTGTCATGTGCATTCAGTAGCAGTTCTGTTATTAATTCACTCAGAATAGACCAGCACTCCCACTGCAGTATTGGCTGTGAGGGTCAGACAGCAGTTAAAGAACACCACAACAAAAAGGGTTCATTATTCTCATTATAACTTCATTATTTCTGAATCATGTCAGACATTGCTCCTTTTAATACATCAAATCTATTAAATGAGAAGAATCTAAGTTTAGTCCCTTTTCACCAGCTGCCTCTAATTCAAAATATATTGAAACTGCACTGAGATATCAGCAGAAGGCTTGCTATTTGCCAGCCACATAATGATAAGACATTACCTTTTTCCTTTAAGGCTGCTGGAGGTTTCACATCTTTTCTTTTACCAGTCTCTAGAAAGAAACATTTAACATTTATCACAAGTCAGGTTAGGGAAATAAGATGACACTTGAAAAGAAAGCAAGTCAAACAATTTGATATGTGGAGAGCAAAAGAGATGTGATAATTAAATGGATTTAACAGCATGGAAATAAAGAACAGGACAAAAAAACAAGGTCATTCATTCATCTTTCTAGTCTTGGATATGCAAAATACTAAGTCTTCAATACGTCATTAGTTTCTTCACATTTTGAGGAAACCGTGGAGCCCTCTCTCAAGCAGGCAATGAAGAATTACTTACAAAGAAGAAAGAAATTCTATAGAGCTGTTGGCATCAATGACTTTTTATTTTGCTGAACCCAAATAAAAAATTAATTCACATTGATACAATTGAAATATTAGGAATACTGGTCTTGAAAGCCAGAGGCTGCTGATAAAGGTAAGTGGGAGTTTTTTTTATTCAGGAGTGACAAAAGGACCAGCTACTCATTCAGGACTCCATTATTCTTTTAATATCAAAGAAGCCATATGGGTATTGCCTGTGAACAGAATTTCTCTTCCTGCATATATATAACCTTTTAAAATCACAGGCACACTGGCTATAAAAGAAGAGCAGTGCTCATCCTTCAAACATATATTCATATATTTTATGTCAAAATGAATAGTCCAAGGACTTAATTGTGTCTTTATTTATTTTTTTTTTTTCTGCAGCATATGACAAAGTATTAAAAGAGATGAGAAAAATCTCCTGGTATTTTAGTTCTTTCTTTCTAGTAACTGACAAGGCAGTTACCCAAGGACATAAAAATCAAGCCAACCAACAACCAAACCCCCCCAAAAGCCCCCCAATCCTCCAGAAGTTAATTAAGAACAAATAAAGGAAAACTATGATCTTGTGGTGCCCAGGTGAGACAGAGGAACTGACAACAGTGGCATAGAGGAGAATTCTCAGCCACAAATGACTTCATTTCCTACAGTTTTCACAAATAATACATTCCTCACAGAAGTGTGTCACTTCATTCTATATCTACTCAGCAGTCATAATCTGGACTGCATTGAATATCTCCAGCTTCCCCAAAAATGGGACTTTGTAACAATTTGGACTTCAGGTGTGCTGTTCCAGCTCAGGAACCAGGCACAGTTCTGATAGCCTTTGCTGGTTCCTTTAAGTTTTTCAGCTGTTTAAGTACTCTCCAGAGAGAGAGAGAGTGTTCAATGCACATTGCATTGCAACAAGTAGGGATTTCTCCAAATAGATGCCATCAAGCAATCCGTGACCCCTGTGTGAAAAGCTAGCAGTGGTCCTCCATCTGAAAAGATTAGAGACAGAGATGTATGTGCCCATGTTGCCAACAAACTAAGAAAATATCTTGTCATATCAGTCACCCTCAAACACCTTGATCTGTCAGTAGCCTCAGCCAGTTTCCTTCTCAGACACTCACATTCCTGAGCTGTAGCCACATGAACCACATTTAGCCCAGTTCCCTTCAGTAATGTTCTCACTATGGGATTTAGACAACTCATTTTTGACAAACATCCAAAAGTCATATAAAAATAAATTCTAGTGTTTCTCCCAAGATGCAAATTCAAATATCCACATTTAAAATGAGCCCAAATTATTTCTAGGGATTCTACTGGGATCCGTACAGCACAAATATCATTAAAAGCTGTGTCATGACTAAAATAATCTAAACAGGATGGGTTTGGTTTTCCACGTGTCTATATTCCTACTCAAGAGCTGTTTCTAGACTGAATAACAGTTCTGATATTCAGGTCTGTGTGTCTTAGCTTCTTCACTTACCTTTTTCTCTTAAGCTCTCTGGATTCTTGGGATTTTTTCCTTTTGGGGAATCTGTAGGGAGATAATTATGTTTCTGAGAGTTAGAAGACAGAAGTGCCCTTCTACATTTAAAAGAATACTCAAGAAATATTTAAAAACTAAGACTAAAAGTGTGAACATAAATGGGTTCAACCTTGACCTCTCTTTAAATCCTCTCTAGTGACTATCTCATATTTTTAAGGTGCAATAATATTAGTAGCAAAAGCAAAACTAGAGATTGCTGTTGATGACTGACTGCAGAGACCTCATAGAAGAGAGAAATTTGAAAGGAAAAAATGCAAGCAATGTCACAGGACTAGAAATTCTTAGGGTCTTATCCAAAACTTCATGAAGAATGTTTCTGCTTTCTCAATTTGTCTGAAGAATGGATCTTTTGCCTCAGTCCTTCAGGGAATATTCATTCAGGGTCAGCAAGCAGAAGAAAAGCATACACTGTGTTGTGTAAACAACTAATGTTAAAATATTTTTTTTCCAGCAACAGTCTCTTGACATCTTGTGCATTTATCAGGGAAATTAGGAGAAAATAGTCTTTCCCAAAGTGAGGAAATAATTTCATAGGCTTATGAATGTATGTGGTTTGAGTGAGAGAATATCACAGCCTGTAGAAAGTTAAATAAACCCAGTTGCACTCCATCTGACAGGATATAACACCTAAGCAGCTAGAAAAAAACATGCCATTTATTCCAAATGAAAGTAAACCAAATCTTCAGTAAAACAGAAAAAGCTAAAATAAGATCCTTTACAAAATAATTTTAACTGTGAACGACCTCCTGGCTGCCATGGTACCAGGAAGCAATCCCACTTATCCATCTGGATTTAAGTGTGAATTGTAACAGAAAAAGTTCACTTCCAGGGTGGCTGAAGCTGGTGGAGAAACCACACTGTGCAGGGATATGTTATGAAATTAGAAGCCTGATCTTCACAGCAGCAGGTGGACTCTTCTTCAGGGGACTGAGAGAAAACTTGCAGCGTGAAGCCTGAAACCCTTTGAAGCAGCCTCTGTGCTGACTGTATAAAAAGCCTTGAGGCAGCAGCTGCCCAGCTTGGCCACTTTACTCTGGGCACTCTGGTGATCTCAGTGATCAGCAGCCACTCTTGCAGCCACAGCCACAAACCTGAGGCCTTGTGGGTTTGGTGCCATAGGCCCATGAGGGTTTTCTTGCCATCCATGTAGCAGATCTCCCTCAGATTTCCTGCAATGTGCAGCTCCTAAAGCAGGTTCAGCACTTATGACTCTCAGAACTTTTGGATGCAGATCTCAGTGCAGGACACTTCACACAGTGCAGTAACTCCCCCACCCTCCGAGCCAAGGGCCTGAGAATTGCTCAACCACTTCTGCCTTTATCCCAGGGATCAGGTTTGCATTTTCAGCGGTTTAAGCAGGCACACACTGAGGACTTTTCAAACTTTTGCTCTCAACTGACAAATTTCTTGCTGGCCCCAGAAGAGGAAAAACATAAAGCTGGCTTAAAGCCAGCTTTCACCAGACTGCTTTCCTCCTGCATTCTACTCCAGGGGTGAAGCTGGGTTGGGTTAGGAAGATGGTACAGAATGATGAAGCAGCAGAAGTGTGCAATATCCTCAGGGTAAAGACATAGTTCTCATGCAAATGACAATGACAAATAAATAAAAGGAAATAGACAGAAATGTGAACTGCTACTGCTCACAATATAACTCTCAGTTTTTAAAGAAGTAGTTTATGAGTTAAGATAAAACATGCCACAGGCAAGATATTATTTCATGTTACTTTTGTTTTAAAGGAAACACAAGAATTGCATAAAATGTGCAAATCAACTAATTTGTTTCTTTAATGACAGTATGCTATAACATCTATGGCAAGAAAGAAATATACACTACTGACTTATTTCCCCTGTCAATCTGTGCATAAAAACAAATAGGTTTATTATCCACACATAGATCACATAAGAAAATATTCAAAGATATCCCAAAACATGGCAAAAGCAAAGAAGGAAAAAAAGCAGTTGTTTGGAAAATAAATCATAGAACATAGGGTGAGACTGAATTTGCATTATCTATACAGGACAAATGCTGTCAATTTAATAATTCAGCATAATCCAAATTTCTTAGAAAAATATGAAATATTATGAACTTTTAGTGCCATTGTTACACCCTCTGGATGAATGAGCTTCTACTCTGGTTAGCTGGGTAAGGAACCTACTCAATAACCACGTGGCAAATTGTACCTTAGAGTTTCATTGGCCTCAAGTTATTTGAATATGCTTATGTCAACAGAAAATCAGCATTTTTATTCATTAGTGCAAACGGGCTTGCTTACTCTTCTTCACTGCAGGGAAGAGCTGAAAACTCAGTTATAAATCCAGACAGAGTCTTGAGATGTCCTTTATCACTAGGGAGTGGAAAACTTATTATTCCAGTGTTCTCTTTAATTACTGGCAATAAAATTAGGCTCCAAGACTGAAGACATTTTATTCACCTCATAAAATAAATAAAGTAACTTTGTAGGGTTATGATCTATAGAGTATCCCAGCAACAATTCCAAATTCAGGGATTTATTTTTCCTCTTTCTGCTTTAAATAAAACCACTATGCTTCAGTCTATAAAAAATAGCCTGCTGTAGGATGAGGCTTTTGGTCCAGATATCATCCTTGTTCATTCAAACTTAGCCCATCCTTCAAAGGGAATGAGGTGTACTGGTACCACTTTTTTTTGCATAAGGTGCCAGGCACACATTAATCACCACAAGTATTTAACACTTCACTGAGAAGTGTTTCTTTATTTAGTTTACATGAACAGCAACAAACTCCCAAGATACATAATTAGGAAGTATATGCAGTCTTAAAAATCCTTACTTTCCTGTGTCCTTTTATATATTTGTGTTTTCCAGAAAGATCCACTTTAAGAAACAAATTGTAAAAACCCAAATTGCAAAGAGTAAAATGAAGTCCCCAGTGACCTTGTCAATAACCTTTTCAGAAGCCCACTGATGTGGCTTGAAGAGGTGATGGAGATGGGGATGATTGGCATGCAAATTGCAAATGGGCTTTGATTAATTTATGAGACACAGTTTGGGCAAATATGATTGAAATGGGGGACAAATAGTGCTAAATGCATGTTTATGCAGCAGAGTAATCCATTATGGAATAAGAAAATATACAGCTCAGAAAGGCACCGAGATTTCTACAAGTTTCTCCCCACAGCTTTATAAGTTGTCCCTACAGTATTTATGCTGATATATTTTGAACTGAGCTATGCAGCTCAGTAACCAGCACTCTCATTTTTAGGCACAGGCCCAGAACTATACAATTTTGATGCCTATTATGGGAAACAGTGATGGCTGCATCAGCAAGAGATCTCAGGATCTGAGGGACAGACTTGGGTGGTCTGGACTGCGGGGGCTTAGGAGCCTGTGATGTCTTTACAGATATATTCAGCAGCAAGTTTTCAGCTGTATTGACATTTAAAAGAAATTCCTGCCTGCTTCTTTCCGAAGGCTGGGTGGAGCATGTCTAACCTCCTTTGTCATGTTAGAAGGACCTATTAATAACTTAGTAATTGAAGTTGATATATTAAACATGAGCCCAGGAAACTCATGTGCTGGGTCACACTCAACAAAGGATGACTATGAAAACTTGATCAGGGCTGGCTAACCCCCTTTCATTTGCTCTAGAGAAACTCTTATCAAACAGAAAAAAGTTTTGGGTCTCCTCACTCTTTTTTCCTCCTCTCCCTGCCTCCTTTTAACCCTTTGAAAGGAGCAGCAGGCTGAACATATGTGCTCCAAGCAGGGAAAGAGGGGGCAAGTGACTCTTCTTATTTTCCAGCATGATACCATTAGGCAGCCACAGATTACAGACAGTCTGTGGAGAGGGCCACAGGACTCCAGAGAGGTTGGGTGTACAGTTCTGGTCCAGATAACTAAGCTCATGTAAATTATGTGTACATTAGGAGTAGAACACACACAGAAGAACAATATATGCACCATAGAATTTGCAGTTTGTGATAATTTAATTTCAACTTTTGAATAAAGAAGTGAGTGAATGAACATAGCTTCTAGGATTTTGAAAATATGTCTAGCAATAAGATTACTCCTCCCATGTTTCAGATGTTTTTATCTTTTTTCAGTACTGCTTGAATTGATCTCTTCATTCAGTTCTTTCTTTGAAATAGCATAAAATGACTGTAACTTGAAATAGTTATAGACTAAAATCTACATATAGTAGACCACATCTATCCATATATATGTACAGACTTATGACAGTTATAGAATAAATATTAATTTGACTATATATATGGTAGATCTTTTAATTCTGAAGATGTCAAATAAGACTTATCCATAAGTAACTTCTTCCAAATAAAGTAATTTCTAAACAGGAGAGGAGAAATAAGATGTGTAAATAGCACCCAGCAATGCAACTGATGAAGGGAAATTCAACTGAGTTAATCATCTACTCTGACAAAATTAACCAAAAAAAAAAAAAAAAAAAAACAACAACAAAAAAAAAAAAAAAAAAACAAAAAAAAAAAAACAAAAACACAAAAAAAAAAAAAAAAAAACCAAAAAAAAAAAAACCAAACCAAAAAAAAAACCAAACCAAAAAGATATAGGATACAAGAAAGATTCAGACCACATCTCATGTTGCAGATGGTTGACTGGATGAGGCTCTGGGGTTTTAGCTATCTCTTTTACAGAGTCCAAAACGCATGTATCTGACTCATGTGCTCATAAACCTCACTTTATCCCATTATGCTCACATATTTGTGAAATGATTCAGTTCAGAATTTCTTAACTGGCCCCTATTAAAACTTGGCATTCTTCAGGCCTTCTTTGCAAGGTTCTTTCACTCTATTACACAGAGTGGTTTATGATACTTATTTAATTAATTTTGAGAACTCTCAATTTTAATTGGCTCAATATAATCTATTTATGTTCACACCTTCCTGCTCTTTTAGTATTATAAATTCTGTAGAATATTTTAACTAATTAAATTTTGATTGGTTAAGATTTATAATGGGAAAGACTGATAATACTTGTTTAAAAATTAGCATCTTCATTCTATTTGTGTGGTTTTAGCAAGTTCTGTATTTTATTGTATATTCTTACCTTTTTCTTTTAAAGAGGTAGGATTCTTTCCTTCCTTTTCCTTTGTGTGTTCTGTAAAAAATAATTCATTAATTTTCAAGCCAGAGTTAACATCTAATGGTTAACATCTAGTGCCTCTAGGATAATGACTGATTGAATAATTAGTGGTTTCTAACTGACACAAGATAACAATTAAATGTGTAGCACAAAACTAATTTTCATCAGTTTTAGCATGCTCACAAAGTGAAACGACAGATTTTCTTAAATTTGATGAAAGAACAAAGATCACTCAAAACTTATTTCACTTTGCAGCTTGTAATAAATGCTTATAAGTGTTCCTAAATTCTGAGTTTATTCTTTTAACTTTTCATAACAAGGGTTATCAGGGTTCTCTTTGCACTCATATTTCAGGTAATGCCAATTAGGTTTTGTAGTAAATTTACTGAAATAGTATTATGGTTATAAATTCCCAGCTAAATCGTACTTTAAAAACAAAATGACAATGCATGCCAAGATTTTTTTCTTTTGATTCACGTAGGTCTTAGAGTTATATATAAATTTGTCCTGCCATGTTACCTTTCTCTTTCGTGGCAGCTGGAGGTTTCAATTCTTTCTCTTTCCCAGGATCTGTAAAAGAATTAGTGACACCAATAAAGTGACAGTCAGAAACCACAACTGAGTGAAATAGTGAGATTTAAGTAGAGAGGAGAATGAAGCATGTAGATTGTGCAAGAGGCTAAAACTATATTTTGGAAAATATGGTTAAAAATTGAGTTGTTGGAAGATTTGTACAAAATTCAACAGTTTTCATTCAGAAAATTCAGTCCAAAAAATATGTTTTATAGATTTAACTATGAGATCTATAAAATTTGCAAACTTCAACTTAACGTGAGACAAGGACAGTTTTTCAGTGCTCCTAACCAGAAAGGTCAAAACTGATGATGATGCCTTGCCAAATTTGACTCACTGGAGCTGACTGTGGCCTATGGCTTTCATCTGGGACTGTCCACTCTTCCTGAGCAAGGCCAAGGGTCTTCTTATTGGATCTATTCTTTTCTAAAGGCCAGATGCTGCTCAAAGTGAGTGAGCAACCTAGCAGTGACACATAGGTGGGCAAACAGTTGCTTTTATTCTGCCTACAGACAGGTAGAGAAGATGGCTGGGCCACACCAGCCTTGGTGAATACTCTCAAAGAAGAGTAGTCCCCTGAAAAAAACATAAGAAATGATTTGCACCAGACAGAAAACCAGAATTATTCTGAACTGAGAAGAGGTCTCCAAACCTTTTCACCAAAAAATGGAAAAGGCAGATAAGACTGTCCCAAAGCAGTCTATTCAAAAAATCAAAGACTTGGATTTTGAATTCCTGCATTTAAAGTGAGTGTTTTAACCCTCTGACTGCTGGTTAAACTGTTTTATACATGACATCTGAGAAATGCTAACAGGTCTTTTCTGGAAAAAATAAAAGTGCTGGTTTCTTCATAACACATGAAGATAAAAATTATTTCAATTGAAAAGCTTGGCAGCAATTCAATGCCAGAAGTTATTAAACAAAACTGTAAGAAGATCATTTTGGTTTCTACACATAGAATAAGAAGTCAAGACTCCTGATGAGGAGTTTGTATTTAGGAGATGGAAGTTTTGTTTAGGAGATAGATATGAAACTTATATAAGCTACAATGGGTAGTTTTAGTGATAATTATTTACTGCCTTAATGACACATAGTTCACAAAAGCATGGACTGTATCCAATAGCAACTTATCATGATATCAACAAAGCTTCTTGTTCATGGTTTAGTATTTGTCTCTGACTAAGACAAATTGAGGTCCTAGGGAATCTTAACTGAAGCAATCCAGAAATAATAATTTTTATTTATAGTAGAAATAGCCAGCAAGTGGAAAAACTTAATTTGTTGTTGACTTTGAAAGCCCTCTTCTGTTGGGACTGATGTCAAGAGATAAATCATTATTTTTCTCCTTCTACATTGTGTTTCTAAAAAGACAATACTAGATACTTCCATACAATATAATTTTTAAAGGAGAAGACTTGGGAAAAAAATACCTTGAACAAGGTCAAAAATGCAATTTAATTCAAATAAAACTGTCTCTTCTATTCCTCACTACACCTCAGACATTTGCTTCAGAAGCCACTCATGCTCTCTTGCTTTGACCTTCATGTTTTGTACTCACCAATTTATTATTCAGTCACTTATTTTCAAAATGAGAAAATACACAATTTACTGCAGATATCTGTGAGGCATATTCAGTGGACATATTCAGACATATTCACAGTCCTAACAAGAAATCAATGTCAATTTTAAAATATTAAGTTAATCACAGAAGACTGTGTAAACAGAAATAAAACTCAGTGGAAAGGCCAAAAACCTTTTTCTTCTGTACTCAAGAGTAATGAAAAATTTCCAAGAAATTTCATGTTCAGTGCAATAGTGTCTACATAAAATGAAGACACTTGAAGACAGAGCTCCAGCCAAAATGAGTCATTTAGTGCGTGACATAAAGCCTTTATTTTCAGAAGCATGCCTGTAAGAAATTACAGCTGTTGTTCACCTCCATTATTAAGACTATAGTTACCCAAACTGCTGTGGAAAGTGTTACTGTAATGAGTAAAACTGTAGCTTACTTCCTTGTTTCATCTTTGGTTTATCTGAAGAAAGAGAAGGGAGGGGGAAAAAAGTAAAAAGAGAAAAGAAAAAGAAAATGTTAGAATACATGTTCACATAGAAAATTATTTTTAATACAATCAACTAATGAAAATTTATTTAAATGCCTGTTGACCCTAAGTGCTTAAATATATCTTGAACTTCCACTGTTTCTTGACAGGATATGTGAATATAGTTCATGGTTCCCACTTATTCCCTTGCATATGTGCAAAAATAGCAAGAAATCCCCTAGTCTGATATGATTTTCTTTATCTGATGGCAAGTCTCCTTTCTTAATACTATTGGATACCACCAGAAAAAAAAAAAATTCCTTTCTATAATCTCTTTTAAATATTAGTTCTCAGTAACAGGCATTAACTTCCTGGCAGCCAGCCATCTGACATTTGCTCATGGCATTTTTTCAAACAAATAGGTCAAAGAGTTAAAGTTATGTGCTTCTTCCTCACCTTTTAACAGTTTAAAATGTTACCTGTAATTTGGCTTTACAACTAATAAAAGACCAATGAACTGAGATGTTTCTATAATCTTTCAGCCTGGATGTAGGGATTTGAGGTCAAAGCTGCAATAATCATTAAAACTTTTGTTTGAAACAATGAAGTTATGTCCTGATTGCTAAGCAAGTCCAGCCTCCAACACTCCAGATTTTCCTGCAAGTCTCCTTATACTGTTTTTCTTAGGTTATAACTCCCAGTTTTGACCAGGACTGAATCCCTCTACTTTTTGAAATGCATCGTGATGCAAAGTACTCTTCTGTGAGTAATATAAGCACGTGGTAATATTCAAAAAGCATCAGAAAGCTTTTTTGGCTTGTTTGTCTTTGAGCAATCAGTGCGTTGGCAGCAGCTCCCATAGATAGAGGGTGCAAAAATGAGAAGCTGAGGCAATTGCTGTGTGAAAGTGTTTGTGCTCACTTCTGTGCATCAGAGGAACTGAGCTGCTGCCAGTGCTGGGAAGTAGCTGCAGAAATAGTTGTGACAGACATTACATGTTGCTCTTACTCCTTTGACTTGGAGAGACTACATAGTGCTGGCATGGGGACACAGTGCTGCTGCTGCTGCTGCTGACTCCTCCCACGGGAAACAGCTTGCCCCCCTTTTGATTTCCTTGGGTATCACAGCCTGTGGTTTAGAAAACCCTGCTCCATGCCAGCCATGTGAAAGCATAGTTTGTACTGCTCAGTCTGTGCTCTTTAAGGCACAGTTAAAATGTCTGGCCGATAAACTCTAATGTTGGAACCATCTAATGGTGGAACATTGCAGAAAGGACAAATCTTACAGCAACCACACACCTCACTGCTGCATGAGACTGCCAAGCAGAGGGGAAGCAGTGCAGATGTCTGGAGAAGCACTTTTGTGGCAATGGAAAATTATGTGGAGATACCCAGCCTAACAATGACTGAAATCTAGGCCAAGGCCCACCTAATTATAACATTTTCCATGACAACTACCAAGCAGCTGACAGCTGCTGCAGGGTGTCTGTGCTGGCTTGAGTAATGCTGAGTAAAGCTGAAGCTGAGAAACTCGAGACAAAAAGGGATAATAATTTGACTGACCAAAGCTACCTCAGTAAACATGTCTTACACCTTATTCTAAAGGTTACTGGCAAGTCCATCATCGGGGCTCTAACTGACAATTTGAGCATGACAAAATACAAAAATCACCTTGGTAGGCTGCTAGGATGTGTTTCATATAAAGGAAGCCTAAGCTGATAAGCTTTGGGTATTCAGACCCCCCTTTTTTTTACTTTGCTTCCTACCATACTAACCTAAAAAAAGAATGGATTGCTTTTAACAAGCATACAAGAAGCAAGTATGCAGCATATAATGCTAAAGGTAAATAATAATAATAATATTAATAATAATAATAATGTATTTAATAGGAAAAGACACATCTTTAGATGGTTTAGGGCATCAGTCCTTCTCTTTTTATGTTTCCTCAGTGGCTTGAGTTTTGTTTTGGCTTTGGTGTAGACTGTCCCTTGGTATTCCTCCTCTGGTTGGCTTGGGATGCTGGATGTAGACTTAGTGTCCCTCTGAACTAAGTGCCATCACCAAGTGGTTCTTGCAGTCTTTCTTCTGATCTTCACACTCAGACATTCCCACTCATGCCTAATCCATACTAATCCTAAGTTTTTTGCAAAAAATTTCAGCAAGGCTTGGTATCATAGGGTTCTGAGTTCCTCTGCAGTGGATCTTTGTGACCCTTCATGGGGCTGAGGTTTCCTCTGGGGTGAGAAGGGCCACTCACCTGACTTCAGGGGACTTCTGCTCAGGCTACAGGGGCAGGAAGCCTCATCAAAGGGACACTAAGTTCCAGCACAGAACATTTCAGCTGAAGTGGGCAGCTGTCTACCTGAAGCTTCTTGTCAGGGTGGTGGTTTTGTGGAAATGGGACAAAACCAGTTTTAAAATGGAAATTCCCTGTTGCTCTGACAAACACAGCAAAGCTCTGAAGAAATACTGGTGAACAATGGATCCATCTCTCTGAATGTGAGGTTATTGTTTCTGTGCCATTGTCTTTTAAGAGAGATAACACCAACATGTTTTGTTTTCTTTTTACCTTGCACTGCTGCCTTTGTTGCTTTTCCTTCTTTTTTTTCAAGTCCTGTTGCAAATAAAAGATAAGATTTAAGTAACATTTCTAGTCAGAAGTGTTGTTACATCAGAAAAAGCTCTTCTTAAATGATTACACATTATTTTGAGTCAAAAGATTTCAGATCTGCAACCAAGAGATTTTTTTCCTCCCAAGATATGAATACACAATAGACATTTTTTTATTTGTCTGAAAAAAGAGTGATTTTTTTCTTTCAGAAAGTAAATAGTAGATCTGGTCTAGCAGAAGGTATGGTTGCCCAGTGCAGGGGGCTTGGAACTTGATGATCTTTAGGTCCCTTCCAACCCAAACCTTCAATGATTCTGAGGTCTCAGTTGAAAGAGGGGCTAAACTACAGCACATTTTTTCTAATGGAGAAGAGAGCAAAGCAAGCAGGTCTTTACCTTACCCAGCCATTTGAGAGCTCCCCAAGCAAGTATGGTTTTCTGTCTGCACCAGCAGAAACCTCCACTCTGCACCCCTGACACAGCAAAATATTGCCCCATATTCTCAGTTTTAAGCATGTGGTTATTCTCAGTGAGGGTAGCAGGCCACAGATGGAGTGTATGTTACAACATCTATCTTGATCCTTCTCAATAGGGAGATTTCTGGGGGCAAGCAAGAAGTATGAATGGAACCAATTGTGCAGCAGGGCTGCTTAAACTTTACTGACAGCAGAGGAAGCAGCAGCTATAACAGCCCAGGTCAGCATGCATGGACATATCCAATTACTTATTGACAAAATTTGCAACCACAGCTCCTAAATTCACTTACACATCTTGGGAGACAAGGGATGGAGACCATTTGTTCAAGGCTTCACATTAAGGATTAAATTATCTAGGACAAGGTGCAGGAAGGGGTACTATTGGATTTTGCTCCCATAAATATGGGTATCTTTCATAGTTTCTGACAAATTGCTCTGCAGGTTGGGTGATGTACAAGATTATATCTTTAGGAAAAACGATAGATTTCTTATCTAATAGAACTATTGGGGATTAAATCTTGTAAATCTATAAACATACATGTTTATATGTAAATGACAGTTCCAACACTTCACTTCTGTGAAACTAAGCTTTTGTAGCCATATTTTATAACTATTAGGCTAAATAAGAAGCTTCTCTTTAATTTAAAAGGCTATCCTGTTACAGTGTTTGAGACAAAAAATGTGGCATTAAGAGAGTTTCCCTGTCATTGTCTTGCTTGAAAGTAGTGTAAAAAACAAACAGCATAAGTGGCAGGATGTAAAGTGGAAAGTGAAAATTAATTTACATCTGGTGGGTATAGAAAATGTCTTTGCAGCTCTTCAGATTCATTAGCACATATAACAACCTCTCAGCTTGTTATTTCAACATGTCATTTTATTACAACAAATCACAGTTGAAAATTAAGAGTTTGGCATTTAGAGAGACAAAGTAAGTTCTGAGGGTCATGTTCCATTATCATTATTTATGCTGAGAAAGTCAGGGAACTCAAAGGACCTGTGAAGCGCCTCCATGTGTGCTCACTGCATCCCTGCTGCCTGGAATGCAAGTCTGGCCCCAGGGGCAGCACCAGCACATCCCTTCAAGAGCATTCTGAAGCTGCTGGGCACCATGGCTCAAGCAGAGCAGTTCAGTTAATAATCTGTGGCCCATCTGCAATGTCTGCTGGTGGGCTGTGGGCCAAAGGAATGATCTTCTGTTCCCAGATTCCCTGAATCTGAGATTCAGTGAAATGTCAGGTGTGGATAGATGAACTGTTCCATGTTGAATGGGATGAACCCACTCACCAGCATCAATCACTCCCGTGTGATGTGAGCAGATGGTTTTGAGCAAGCTCCATGTAAACAGTGAAATATGACACTTCTGCACGTCAGTTACCACAGGAAACTTATTTTATTGAAGATAATCTTCAATTTTTCTGAAAATCAAGTCTAGGCTAAAAGGATGTCTGACTTGATCCCCAAAGAAAAAAGTGAATATTACATTTTATCCAAGTACCAAATTTTTTTGGTGTTCATGGACACCGAGAAGGCCAAAGAGGACCAAAGACCCTTAATATTTATTGTAGACCTCTGCTATTAACTTCCATGTTGCCTGGGCCCAGATCAGCTGTACTATTTATACTAACCATGAGCTAGACACTGACAAGCCAACACTAATCTGAGCACTGAGCCCTGCCACTGAGCAAATGAGCATCATGGTGCTTCTAATATACTTACTGAAATGGGCAATATCTTGAAGAATAAGCTGATTTTAATATGGAAATAAATATATTAAAAGGGGAACCAGAAACCTATCCTATATGCATTCTAAAATACATTTTTAGCATCCAAAGCTGCAAAAGCAGCTGTGACAAGAGCTAAATGAGCTATTGAGAACTATTGTTTTCTCCAAAGCATGCTTATCCTTTTTAGCTAAAATGAAAGCAGTTTTGGTTTGTTAAATTTCTGAAAATCAGAATATTAATGGAATAAAAGTATTTTTTTCTGGATACTGAACTGCAGGCTAGAAGATCAATACTGCTTTCTGAGAAAATCAGGTGTTTAGTCATCAAATTTTTGTGGTGGTGGTAGACCAGGAGTGTGGTTATTGTGACAGTATCATCCATCCTCGAGAAACATCGAGGCTGCTGTAACAGCCATTACCATGAACAGTGTTCTGGCTGTCAGTGCATTCAGGAATGCTGTAACATTTCCATGAGTGAGAGCTTGTAAGGAAGAACTTGCTGAGAGCAGAACAGAGCTTCAGTAACTTTTGGGAACTGCCAAGTAATATCATCTAGACATGGCAGACTTCTATCTGGAAGGACAAACAGGACATTCCATTATTCCCTTTGCTTTTTCAGAAGTAAGGCATGAGCTGCTGTGGTGATGCTTAGAGGTCTTTCATCATCAAGCTAATAGCTGTCACTCTGAAAGTCTGTATAAATAGGGAGCCCGTCCATGTAGAGTCAGTGGTTGGAATAAGGTTCAGAAGGTTTGGTTGTCTCCGCTTCTATGAGAACAGAGACATTTTCTGAGTAGGTCAAGATGTCATCCCTTCCACTGGGCATTTTCAAAGGTCTTGCCACTTCTGAATGGCAGCCTGAAAGATGATTTCTTTGTGAAAAATGATCCTGTCCCAGGTATTCCCTATTTATAAAGCTGATCCTTTAGCCATGTGACTTAAATAATAAGAATGTTTTAATTTATTATAATTTTCTCCTCTGCAGAATGGCAGGCATTAAAAAAAAAAAAAAAAGAAGAAATACAAGCACCCCCCCGCACCCCCCTTTCCAAACCAAACCCACAGAAACTCCTGCATGAAGCAATACAAAATAACATAAGTTTCAGTAAAATATACTTTAACAAAAAAGATTAAATAATTGAAGTCATACTCATGAATGACATATACTTTGTCATTTCTCAGCAAAATTCTTGACAGCTTGGCATAATGTACATCAAATGTGAGATTTATTTTATAATTGTTTCTCTGATTCCATCACAAGCTCTTATGAATCAAATGAGAGACAATTCAGCAGATATTGTTTTATGCTGAAAGTGGCCAGGAGAGCAATTCATAAGTCAAATATTTCTGCAGCCTCAATAGTTGTCGGCTACAATCAAATTTGTCAGCATATTTTTATCCCAAAAGAGTCAGGTTGCATAACTAGCATCCACATCAGAAATATGCATTCTAAAATGTCACTGATTTGAAAGCTATTTTGAGATACTTGCTCAGTGTGATGGAAGACTGAGAGAAATTCTCACCGGAAACAAAAAACATTTCACTCACTGAACCCTGAGGTCAGAGGCTCCTCATTGTGACATCACAAACATGAAGAAATCGTTAACCTAAGAATTGTATGTCATGGTTTAGGAACTGTTTTGTTACATGGAGGAAAGAAAAATTTTCATGTTGTAGTGGCTTGTGAGAAAATGCAAGAAAGCTCCATATGAGTTTGATGGTACATAAGATGTACAGGCTAGTGGGAATGGCCCAGACCTCCTTCTATGCCAGCAGATTAATTTTTTTTACTTAAAAGAAGAGACTTTCCTCAAAAGCCTTGCCTTTTTTTTTTTTTTTTCACAACAAAATTGTTTGCCTTCCATGAATATACTTAAAAAATTTTACTATTGCCAACACCTACTGAATATTGAAAAACACATTGTGCCCAGAGAGCTGCTAAGTCTGTAAGGATTTATAGCAGAAAAATGAGAAACAAACATATATGGATTGAAAAGCAGTGATTTTCTTCAGACTTAGTGAAAGGTTAAACACTGCTAAACTATTACTATACTAACACTACTAGAATTGTCTATGTCACAAAAAAAAAAAAAAATAGAAGAAAAAAACCAGCATTCCTTTGTGATTCTTACTAAGTGGCAAAAGGAACAGTTGTAATATTTTAATATAAATATGATTTTTTCCCCTGGAGTATATTTGAGTTTCAAAACTAAAGACATAAAGTTAAATTTAGATATCATGCTAACAAGAAATTTTTAGGATATCAACAATTACCCCAAAGTTAAAATCAGCTCATTTTTTTAAATGAAGAATAAAACAAAGTTGTCATTTACTTACACATTGGGGGGCAATTTCAGGTTCAATATTAGGTTGATCCTGTGATAAAACTAAGATGGCTGAGGCCAAAACTTTCAGTTGTGAGACTACTCTTTTGACAACAGAAATAACAGAATCATTCCTGTACTATATAATGGAAACCACAGTTTCTTCTTATCCTTAATTAACCAAATTTCCTAATTTTTTTTTCCCATTTGTCTGAAAGGGAATGCTTACAAAAGTATAGTGGTCATTGACATATATAGACATGGACTGAGAGTGAAGGGAAGTTAGTAACTTGATATTCTATTTTCCATTTTTTTTAGGTTACAACTGAAATCTGTAATGTTCTTGAGGGCAGTTTGGAGCTTGTATCTTACATTGTTCCAGAATAAAAACCAGATGCTGATATGAAACAATTAAATATTTTCTATATTTGCTCAGCTTGAATTTATGTCCTTGATGTTTCTCACCAGTCCCAATTCCCTGTGCCCTGTTGAAAGGAGAAACCTTTGGAGCAAGCATTGATGCTCCCACACCTCCTGCCTTTTGCCATTGACAGTTCATGTGTGAAAGGTAGGCAACATTTGTTTCACCAAACCTCCCTGAAAAACTCCCTTGACTCCTTAAAGAAAAACTGTTCAGTCACTGCTTTTGTATAGCAGTTAGACTGGCAAAAAGAGAAATATCACTTTGTGTCATATCTCTGTAGAAGACTGGTTACTTCTCCTTTCTTGCCTGTCACAAAAGCCTTATGGCTTGAGTTACAGTTAGTCCATGAAAAATTTGAGGAAAAGACACCTGCTTTGAGATGCTGCAAGGAAAAAAACATTATAAATTAAAAAGCCGATTTTGTTAAATAAACAAAAAATTATTCATTTTTTCATAAGAAGCTTTTTTTCATTACTGTAAAATTAACAGTAGCATTCTTCCATTTCAGTTTAAAAAACAAATCAAATTACTCACCTTTTGACTTTGGAGTTTCCACAGATGCTGGAAAGAAAAGAAAACATCCACAGAAACAAATTGCATAAATGAATAGAGAAACTAAAATTGATCCTAACACCTCCTCCCTTGATAAATATGCTACCTATCTATGTAGAGCAGGAGTTCATTTTTTATGTAGAGAGAAACTGACACACACATATGTTGCTTGTTTAGATACTCTCATGGCAGATGAGTAATGAACTTGCAGATTAAAAGCAGTGAAGGACAAGGTCAATAGATAAGTTATATATGGAGCTTCAATAGCTCTGCTGTTTTCAAGTATGAGGATGAGAAAAGGAGTAAAAAAAGTTCTGGAATGTGCATATATTAAACATTGGTGGAGAGTTTGCTATAGAAATGTTCTTTTAACAATTTCAGTGATTTGCAGAAGCTAGGAAATTTTTCTCTTTTTTTTTTTTTTTTGAGTTTATTGAGACTTTTAGTATTGATAGAGATGAGGATCCAGTATCAAAAGTCTTCCTTAATATAAGTTTTCTCAGTTTAATTTTTTTACTACTCCTCATAATTGCATTCACTAAATGCAAATTAATTGAACTACCACATTTCTCTTTTTTCATTATTCACACCTTCACTCTGAAAGATTATGACAGGTTTTTATGCTATAGAAAAGGACAGATTCATTTTTCTATAAAGTGACTATCTACTGTAGATATTTCTTGCTCTGAATTTCTATCTGAGAAAATAGAGTCATCTGATGAATGAGTCATCAAGCTTGGCTGTAAAAGGAGGAAATCTTTACACTCTCCCAAATTTGGATAAACTGGAGAAGTGGATCCCACTTGGGAACAAGAACACCTTGCTGCAACAATAAAATGCATGGGTGCTTGGCATTAAAAAAAAAAAAAATTAAATAGCCTACTTTTTTTCCTACCCTCCACACTCTGAACCTTGCATTTTGTGTTTGTTTCTCCATCCATTTACCATAATTTTCTTTGAAAAGACAAACCTTTTAAAAGCTAAAATAAAGAATTCTCACCCTCTTGTTCTTCTCAACATTTAATTAGATCTCAGTTCCAGAAGACCGAATGGCTGCTCCACATCCATTCAAGTGTTTAAGTAACTTTAATTAAACCAGCAAAATTATATTAATGGATTTATTTTTTTGTCTCTCTACCTAAGCCTATCTCAACTGAGAATCAAATCAGATAAATGAGACTCTAAAACTTACAGTATTTTGCAGGACTTACCATGTACTTTTGATTCTTTCTTTGTTGTTTTGGCTGTAAAAAACAAACAAAAATTAAAAGACCCAAAAAAATCAAATATTGACTTCTGACATGAATTAATTTAAAATATTAGGATAGTTTAAAAGTAAGATAAAAAGGGCAGAATATTCACCTGATTCCATTATTTTTTCTTTTTTCTGTGGTTCTGAAAAAAAAAATTAAAATATACATTTCTCTTCTTGTAATGCTGTGTTTGATTTCCTTGGACAATCATTTGTCGTGTTACTATTTGCCACTGGATGTAACACATTCCTATGGACTCTCAGTTCAGTGAGTCCTTCCCTGCTTTCCAGCATGTCAAAATAAAGCCTTTGGAGTTGTAATCAGTCTCTTCAGTGGTTTTCACACAAGATAAACAGGGTCAGATTAGCTGTTAATAAGAGAGAGCCCAGGATTTGTCTTTTATAATAAGGTGCTAAAAGGAAACCACAGAAACAGTGTAGGTTAAAATATCTGCAGTTTTGCTTCAGGATGGTTTAAATGGAGGTCTGCAACCCAGCTGTGTGTGCAAGGACACCCGTGGTCCTTGTCTTTCTTCACTGGACAGATGGGAGAGTAAACAGAGCGTCTGGTCCAGCCACTGCTGCTCTACAGCCACAGGGGAAGGGAGAGGACCCTGGCCTCTTTTACAGGAGTGTGGGAGAAACCACTGCTCACTGGAGCTCACCACCAGAACAGGATCTGGAACCTGAAGCTGAAAAGCTTCATCCTCCTAAACTCTGTACCCTCTAGCAATCTACGGCTGGGATTTACAACTTTTTAATGGTAGTTTCAGTAGCACTTTCCATGCTGCAAGAATGTGCTTTAACACCCCACAGAGAAGGAGTAGGGCAGTCTGCCACAGACAGAGACTAAACAACATCTACCAGCCAGTGCTGATATTCAAAGTAGCGAAAAAACCAGTATATGGAAAGGCTGTGCTGTGCAAGTTTGGATCCACACAGGAACATTTCCTAAATTCAAGAGTATCTGATCACAAGATGCATCACAAAATCATCAAATCATAGAACACCCAGAGTTGGAAGAGATGTTACTGAGTTCTAACTCAGGATATTCTATGATTCTAAGATTCACCAGGATCACTGAGTCCAGCTCCTGTCTCTCCACGGAATAACCCCAAGAGTCACACTGCATACCTGACAGCATTGTCCACATGCTTCTTGATCTCTGTCAGACTTGGTGTTGTGACCACTTCCCTGGGGAGCCTGTTCCAGTGCCCAACCCTGCTCTGGGCGAAGAACTTTTTCCTAATTTCTAACCTAAACCTCCCCTGACACAGTTTCAGGCCAGTCACTCGGGTCCTGTCACTGGTCACCAGGGAGAAGACATCAGTGTCCACTAACCTGCTTCCCGTCATGAGGATGTTGAGGCTTGCAGTGAAGTCTACCCACAGTCTCCCCCTCTCCAGGCTGAACAAACCAAGTAATTCCATCCACTCCTCGCATGGGTTCTCCACTGGACACTCCACTACCTTCATAATCCTCCTCTGGATGCTCCCTAATAACTTCATATCCTTATATTGTTGTGCTTGAAACTGCACACAGGACTCAAGGTGAATACTTTTAAATACCTGCTCATACCAGTATCTGATGACTGTATTTTCTCCAGGATTATTATAGGCTATATTTGTATTAAAGCTGTGGTATGGAGTTGAGCAACATTAATGTTTAACCTGTTTCCTCTCTAGAATCAAGATATAAAGTTCCATGTTCAAAGTGATTCTGAATGTTTTACCCTCACAAAAAGAAACCTTATTCACAAAAGTGACCTATCATTCAACTGAATAAGAAAAAGGAAACAAGAACTGCAGACATAAAATTAAATATGTTTATCAACAACATAATATGAATAATATGTCCATTACATATTAATTCATAATCAGTGCTAATACTGACTGCACAGTGGGCAAATAAGACATGTACCTCATGCAGAGCTATGAAAATAATTCACATTCAAAAGAATAGACTGATCTTAAATATGAAAACCCCACAATTGTTAGGTTTGAAACAAAATATGTCATTACTCCATATTCCCACCCCAAACGAGCTTATATCAAACAACCCATTTCCATTCAATCTGAAATACTTCTTTTTGTCTGAGTTTTTACATCTTTATGAAGAACCATCCTATATATATTTCAAAGAAAAATGTAGTTTCCAAAACAAAGCTTTATGCTAAGTTCTTGAAAAAAGTTATTTTTTTTTCTTTTTTCCCCAAAATGTTTTTGGAATTTTACCACAAATTCAAAACCAATATCTTTCAGCCAAAATGTACACTTCAGAGAATCAAGATTAATTGTCTGAAATAATGGACTAGTTTTAATATAGTTATATAAAGCACATTTTAATGTATTGATTATATAGCATATTAAAATATTATAGACTCTTTAAATACACATTGTATATGAGAAATGAAATTTTAGTGGAAATGTTCATGGAGCAGTCTGTGTCATCATGGTTGTGATCTTCCCAGCAATATAAAAAAATGATGGAAGTAGAGAGCAAGTTGGCATTTATTGCCTGAATAGATGTATTTTCTTGATGGCATCCTACCTTGGGCTGCAATTCCAGTATAGGTCAAGGAGGAAAAAAATAGCAAAAACTGAGAGGAAAAAGCTGGGAACTCAGTGATTTGGGGGGAGCACTGGCTGCCTCAATGCTCTTAATCATAACAACACCTGCAGCTTTGGTTTTGTGCAGCCTGAGTGCTCTTCAGACTATCCACTTTCATGCAGATGTTTTGGGACTTGTTCTGGAAATTATAATTTTGATTGATTTTGTGGGGGTTTCTGTTTTACTATTGCTCAGGACATCTTCCAGGAAACTAAAGGAAATGTAATTCTGTCTTTAGTGGTTCTGAAGCAATTATTTTTCTCTCTCATTATAAGATCTCTCAGCTCTCGAGAGATCAGGGAACAGTATGATTCTAACAACACTCAGCAAGTGTTTTGGCAAAGAATAAAACAATCCATTTATTTAGCTTTATTTCACATTTTTTTTCAAAACTGCAAACATTATGGAAGGCCTACAGAGCTTCTTTTATTATAGTTTTGGGTTTTTTTTTTCCAGAAGCATATGAAATAAGATCCTTTCCCATGAGAAAGTTTATAAAAATGAATAACATAGAATTTGACATCAAGAATTTCAGAGAAATCTGACATGATATGAGATTTCAGGTGATTCATGTCCTGATATTTAAATGGAATGAACTGAAAACTTTCATTGAACAAGCCATAAACTTCAGGAAACTTCAGACCTAGCTCTTTCCTGTTAGCCACAAGTTGTCATTGCTTAATCTCAATGTTTTATTCTTTACATTTTTTGTGCTTTCAAGTAGTTATCATGACACATAAAAGGATATTCCCAGCTGTAAACACATTAGACATTTGCCATGGCATTTGTCACTGTTTTTATATTTAACCATTTTTGCATGTGTATGAGACTGTACAGCATGCTTTTATTCAGGGAAGTTTTGCTGGCAATGTATTATTTTTCTACCATGCATGGAATTGAGCTGTGATTTAGTTTGACATTTTACCATCTTTATTTGCTCTGTTGCTTTAAACAAATGGCTTTTCTTTTTCTTATGAATACTGGCAAAGTTAGGTATAATATGCCCATAAAACCATACAAATCTGTTTTTTCCTTCATTACTAGTGACATACTCCTAGGCAATCCACCGTAGGTGGGAGACAGAAGAGAACCTGAATCTGCCTCTGTAGCTCTTCCCTAAGCCACATCCTTCCCTAAGGCACAAATGGTTCTGAAAAGCATCTAGGCTGGCAAATTTGCTGTGATGTATTTTAATCTTTGCCACCAGAATAGACAGCCACAAAGTGTGACCCTCTGCCATCCGACAAGAGACAACAATTGGTTTCCTGTTATCATTTATATAGGTATGTGCACACATGTATGGGTGTGTGTGCACCTGGTATCTCCTAATTCAGATAGAACATTCATGTCCTAGCATAGTTCAGGAAAATAAAAATTGTATTGGGAATGATACAGATTGGAAAATTTTAAATAAATGGCATTTCAAGTGGATATGCTGTTGTGTGGGATGCACCACATGTTAATTAACCAACACCATTTTGTTTGCACTCAGTAGCTGCATAAAAATTGTGTTTTCTGTACTGTTGTTTATCTTTTACCACAAATATTTCAGTGTAGCCTACTGTTGTCACATTCTATGCAGTGTCTTAAATACATAAATCCTTAGCAGAAAGTTAGCTTGGTCTTACAGTTTTGTAATCTCTGTTTTATAGGCTATGTGCCTGTCATTTCCCTTCTCAGAACTTCATATCATGTTGGTTAATTAAAACCAAATGAGACGGAGGGGTAAAGCTCTCCAAGATATCCCTTCATTAAGAATATTGCAAACACAAGCATTTAGATAAAGAGAAGATCCCTTTAGTCCCTTCTGCTCTCTCCTCTATATATGATCACCTTTTGAGGAGGGCAACAAAGAGTTTTCCTAATTTTTGTGAAGAAAATGAATGCAGGTTACAGTTCTTTGTATCAGTATCTTTGTCTGAGATCTGCTACCCTGTTGGGAAATATCTGAGAAAAATGTTGTGCAATGAAAAGAAAGAAGAGCCTGGATGACATGCAAATGCTTTCAGTTCCATGTATTTTGTCTGCGGCTTTTCTTCACAGGCAGAAAGCAACGGCATCAAAACTGCACATTGTAAATTGTAACTGTAATATAAACATGTATGTTACAAAAAACTCTAACCCACACCACTCCTCCCCTGAAAATCAAGTGATGTTTTCATAATGATCACAATGAACAGGACGGGGCCCATTTATTCCCATTATGGCAAAGTGAAGCTGGTACCACTTCCAAAATATTAATGCCTGGAAAGATAATGATATCCAAAGTGTATGTGACAGTCTGGATTACAAACAGCTTAATCATGGCCTTGAATGCTTTGCTAACTCAAGATGGAGTTAAATATATGTTAAATCCTTGTTGAAATTTGGCCCAATTCTAGCCAAAAATGAACTTAAATCATGAAACAAGTTCAGGGCTATGAAGATTTGCCAGCCTCAGACCAAAGCACCTTAAAATGCCTTTTCTGTAAAGAGTGGACACTTCTATGATTTTGAGCTCTGATTTTTTAATAGCACTTAATTTGACTCTCTTTTATTGTCATTATTGTTGCTTTCATGTATGAAAAAAATCACTTTTGTAGTTAACTTGCTCCCCCTGCCTTGCTCTTACAGTAGTGCTGTCTTTGTGTTAGTAATACAAAAGTACTTTGATGCATAGAAAATATCTGGTAATAAAAAAAGAAACAAGACTGCATTCACAGCACAAGTGTCTTCACAGACACTGTGATCTGAAAGGAAGTATTGGAAATTTTTTTAACTCTATGTTATCCTGAAACATAGAATACTCTAAGGGAAATATAAATGCAAAAAAATGTGCCAAGCTATGAGACTGGACATTCCAACATCCTAGCAAAAGTAGCAAAAATGTCATGGATTTTAGGCCATTTACTCAAAAAAATTTTAAAATTTGGTGAATAAAAACTGGATTTCAGATTAGAAAGCTTAGGGTAAAATAATCTATTTCATGCTCTATTTAAATAAATCCTATATGTAAAAATTCATGTCTTTAAAGTAAAATCTTCTAACATCAGAAAATTCTTCCCCTTTCAGGGCATCATCTATTGTGAAATAAGTCAAGAATTATTATAGTTTTGGGTATTCAGAGTTAGATAATGACTCAGCTTGCATAATCCTGTGGACAATTTAAGACATCCTGTTCTGTAATATTTTCTCAGACTTCAACGGGCATGAAAACATCAGTGGCTTGAAATGATTTGTGGAATACATCTCCATCCACATAATAGATCCCTGCAGGTATTACGTGGCTGAGTGATGGACTACTGCAACAGCAACAGGGTTTTAGCTGCTGAGGGTGCAGTGCATTCCTGGCAGACCAGGAGCAAGTAAAGCCTGGTGGAAGCACCCTGAGACAAACAGGTGAGGACCAAGAACCAGTTTCTCCTGTCCTTTGGATTATTTCTGGGGACTGAGATCAGATAATTTCCAGCTACTCTGCAAAAACAGGCAAGTCCCTGGAACCATCCCACTGAAACCAGAAAGAAAGTTACTAACTCAGAGAAGATGTGATATTTAACTTCCCAAAGAGCTGAGGTGGGACAGTGGAAGAATTATGCCAAGAAGGACTGAAAAGAAAACGTTGGTGATTCAGAAGGACTGCAGAATGATCCTGGATCTAAATACAAGGACCCTGAGCAGCAGTATTACTACAGGTGGGGCTTCATTATTTTGTTTACTGCTGCATAAACATCTGTTTCACCTGAGTGAAGATTTAGTTTGTACAAAAATAAACTGCAAAGCTTGTCCTTATGCATTCAATAAGTTACCTCTAACACTTGTCCCCAAAGAGTTAGACTGTAAACCTAGAATATAAACCCTAAGGATGGCTGTGCTTACATTCTGAAAAAGTCTGAGGGCTAACTTCAGAGAAGGGAAAATTGAACTGTCTACTGCAGCTACCAGAATAATTTTCTTGCTGACATACGTGTGACAGAAATACATGCAGAGATGCTCTCACCAGGTGCAGTGGCTGCTTATAAAGAGAAATTCCAGGGCACATAGAGGCACTCAGACATGAGATCCTGAAGAGGTTGCAGGATGGAAAACTTTGTTATGTCCATACACAGTGAGCAAGAGAGGCTCCTTTTCCTTTTTCCAAAGGTATTTACAGGGGGTGTGTAACATAAACTCGACCCTGATTTTTGAAGTCTCTCCTCTTGGACTGACTACACAAGGAGATATATGACTCCACATACCTACACAAGATGAGAATACATAGTTTGATAGATAATGCAGAGGGTGTGGGGCTGTTGATGGCTTGAAGTGGCTACTTGAAAACAGAGGCTAGACAAGATTAAGAGAATAAAAGCAGGTAATTATTTGAAAGGCCTTCAAAGGTACACCCTGGGCAGTCAAAAGCCTCCAAGGGGCTCCCCCCAAGATGGATCCTGGGTCCTGACACACTGGGATCTTCACATTTTTGTAAGTTTGGTCCATTTGCACATCAGGGTTAATTCTCCAATTATAATTTCAGGTAGCAATGCAATTACCCCAGCTTTGCTCCCTCTGTCCAGAGGCTAAATGTGCATATTTTAGGGCCTGGGACAACAAGGTGTCCTTGAGTTCAGGCTCAGAGAGGATTTGTTACGTCTTACCAAAACAGGGGAACAGTAGCTAACTGGCCATATGAAGTTTCAGAGCTACATACCAGGCAGTACAGGATCTGAAAAATATAAAAGCTAAAACCCAAGGCATCACTGTGAGTAAAACACATCCCTGGTGTGTGACTTGGGACCTGAGTCTGAGAAATCTGACAAACAATCCATGATTGCCTGTTCCACTGTGTTGCTAAATCATTCAATAGACATGATGAATTTTATTAATCTTCTGTAGCATGTATATGGTTATAGCTTTCTTTCTATACACGTGTCCTACAGGGGATAATTAAAAGACAATCAATAAGCCAGCTCCTTGATAAACCTTTTCCGCCTTTCAAAGTATACTTACTGTCCCATAGACTTTTGGGTTTATTTCCTTTTTATGGAGAATAAAACTGGTTATACCTTATGACAACAGCTTTCCTGATGCTATTTTAGTTACAATCATTTGTCTTGAACTAGGAATTAAAATAACTTCCCTGCTAAGTAAATACTGCCCATTACCAGTAGCACCAGCAGCTCTCCCTGCATTAGGCAGAGTGACCTGAACCTGTACAATCCATCCTCTAACCAAGTTCTTCAGTATAGCCTGCATTCTAACATTCTGTACTTACCCCATGAACACATTTCCTATATAATTTCCTGCATAATGTCCTCTTTCTGCTTCCTACAAACAGTGAAAAGATGGATGGCATAATAAAGTAATAATAATTCTAGCACAACTGTCAGTCAGTTTGGGAGATTGGATGCAGGTGATATCTGAGAACTCATATTAGCTATTGTCTGTCATTTTATTCTTTCTGGATCCAGACTAGATTTTCTTGATTTTCAAGGGGGAAATAGTTCTCAAAAAGAGTTTCTGTTGTGAACCCAAAGCAAGTAATGAATATGATTATTTTTGTTTTTTGTTTTTTTCATGTGTGTGGAGAGGAAGATAGGGAAAATTAGGCATTAAAACTCAGTAATTAGGCAGTTAAGTGACAGTACAAAATCTGCTAAACACAATATAAAATTAAATTTAAAATTTCAAGATTATTCCAGGGAAATTCTAAGCAGCAATTAGGATTTAATTTTTGCGTTGTTGGAAAGGGTTAGCCCTGATTTTTAATTCAGGTAAAATATCAGAGGAAAGCACTGTCACTGGTGCTTAGAGAAGGTGCAGGAGTCTTGCTTATGAAGTGAGGCCATCTCCTGAGAGGGGCTCTCGGATGAGCTGTTCCCATCCCTCTCCCTCAGTGCATGAGGTCAGTGGCACTGAGTCTCCTTGCTGCCAGCCAGGGAACACAATTACCCTCCTGCTAATTTAGCTGCAAATGCTCTCTGCACGGTTTGAGCCTCTGCTCCCTTCCCTGTCCTGCATTGTCCCACACTTGCTTTTCCCACAGTGGCAAAACAGACCCAGCAACTTATAAAACTGAGGTGTGACAATTCTGCCCCACCACTGAGAGCTGGAACACTCAGCAGAATTAGCTACAGTCGCAGGGGATGATAAGGATTGAGGTGTGAGGCTCCAAAGGCATGGCGACGAGATGGAGTTTTCCCTCTCAGCCCTGTGCCCTGACCAAGGGTGCCAGGATGAGGCAGCTGCTCACCACCTGCACCCCTCTCTGAGGAACTCTTCAGGGAGAGCCTGCTGGGCCCAGCACACATGGGGATACCCTGTGAAAGAAACCTGTGCCACTCCTCAGGGAAAAAGGACAGACTGATATTGGGTAAAGGTAGGTCACTCTCAGACCTGTCCTGCTGGCACAGCTGGGGAGACAATGTACTGTGCAGAAAAAAAGAGGACATAGCAGCAGGATTTGGGATGGGGACAACATAAAACAGGGTAACTGAGGAAGACATGTAACAAGTTATCTTCAACTCAGATTTTTCCCTATGGAACAGAATTGCTTGCATATAGCTAAAAAACTATTCTGCTTTACAGCCAAACACTGGTGGTCACAAGCCCAGTTTCTGATGACTGTCAGAGATGTGATTTTTTCCAGTTAGAGAAAATATCTGCTTTAAAAATTAAGTAATGGAAATTTATTAAGGCTGGTTTCCTAGAGCAGCTGTCAGCTTGCAGATCCAGAAGATCTCATAGGCTTCCAAATTCCATATTCACTTTCTTTGCTTTCTCTGTATGCACATACATATATGGAGATAAAAATAGTGCATGTTGAACTAGGCAGGGATTTCTTAACCAGTGACATTAAGATCAGAACATATGTGATGAAGATGCACTGTAAGATGACCAGCTGTGCTCTCAGTCTGTTCAGTCTGTTAAGAGGAGTAAACCTTCAGCTTTAGGCATTCTTGGGTACAGGTTGGATGTAATAAGATATGGGGAAGAAAATGAAATATGAAATTGGCAAATGTATTTAATTTACTGTGCTAATAGGCAACAGTTTACTTATGATGTTGCCAAACAAGCATATTTCATCTTCTGCTATGGTGAGTTATTCTGGTGGTAAATTAATTTTCAGAGAACTGGAGGGGAAGCAAAAATGCAGAACTCAAAGCCTACTGCTCTTTATAACTTTTAAGATAAACTAGATATTTAAAAATGTGTCAGAACAGACAAAATTATTTTATTTTTCCATAAGAAGCCATGCCAGTTTTCCCCCTTTCTTTATCCTAAGCAGATTACTGTCATCTTCATTCTTGCCAACAAGAAGACTCATTGGAATATTTTTCAAACATGAACACAAATATTGGATGCAAGCAGGTGGAATGAATTAATTATAAGCATATGGTTCTAACACAATAATTTCTACTGTGCACTGTTGAGACTTCTGAGGGTCTACCTATACAACACACTTTGGCAACAAAGCTGCTTTAAGAAATTATCAGTGACATGAATATAAATGTGCTTGGAGCCAGACTCACTGAAATGATGCAGACTGAAGGCTCTGCCACACACACCAGTTCCTAGGACAGCTTTCAGCTGTAAGCCATGGCAGTGGGGTGGTTTACACTGTGTCCCCAGTTGTGTTAGCAGGTGTCAAACAAAGACAGCAGGCGGGGATAGGGAGCACTGGGGGGGAGATGGTGCTTCCTGGGCCAGTTCCACACAGTGCATTGCACAGGCACACAATGGCTGCTGTCACAGCCCACATCCACTGCCATTCCAGGCTACAAGTCCTTCTGTGGCACAGGCAGCTGAGGGTGTTCCTGGCTTGCCCTGATCTTTGACCAATTCCCAATCACCTCTACTGATGCCAGCTATTATTCCCTTTTTCAGTGGAGGAGAACTCTGAGACAGACTGCTGGCATGGTCTGAATTAGAGAAAGAAAACAATCTTAAAGAAAAAAGAAAACAAAATAAAAAGATCCCAGATCCATAGAGGAGGATCAGCTGGAGGCAAGAAGCAGTAGAGGAAGAGTGGACTGTCCAGTCCTGGGATACCAGCACCAGGCACAGCTCAATAGCACAGTCTGGTGCAGCACTGGCTATCCTGCTTTAGACTAGAATGATATTATGGTTTTATTGTCTCCACATTTGCATATGTGAATTCCTGAAGGGCTTTTTGATAGTTAATATAAAATGTAGTCAAACGACAAATATAATGACTATTCATGTTGTTATTCATTATATTTGGTTTCATTTAATTAAGCAGAAATGAGATGTGGCATTTTCAAAGATGACTTTGAAGTAGATGAGATCACATATAAATAAAAATGATCAGATTTTTACAATCCAATCTAAATTCAGATAGGAATTTATGCTGTTATTTGTTTAAAAAACTTTGCTTTTCTTTTCAGTACATATTTATGATTATCTAAGAGCTCCATTTTGACAACCTACTGTGAGAGCAGCACTTTGGAATATCAGATCCTCTTCTCAAAGGGCTCAAATACAGCTTCACATGGAAACTAATTTCTGTATATATTCTTTTAAAATCAGTCTTTGCATTCAGATTACTTTTTTTGACCTCAAGCCCTGCAGAATGGCCCAATATGGCACCTTATAGCTGCCACGGGAGGACAAGAAGGAAACACAACGTTAGAAATCAGTGTTAAATACTTCCTTTTTTTAGCAAATATTTTACATACACATTATCACAAAGATTTAGAGCAAAACAGACGAAAAACCACCCCGACAGCTAATAAAAAACACTGGCTTTTATGCAATCCAGCAGATGGTGCTATGATGCAATAAACTGGTCCAAGAGTACAAGGAACACACTGCATGCAAACATTTTTCTCCTTTACCTGGTGCTGCTGATTTTTTGGTGGTTGGATTGGCTGCAGGAGCTTTTGCTGGCTCTTAAAAAAATAAAAAAATAAAAATTTTATTACAAAGCATTATATCTTAAAAACTCCACAGAAATTTGAGGAAAGGCTTCCAGCGAGGAAGCCTGTTACAATTTTTTAACTGGAGAGTTAAAGAGACTGCCCAAAGGGAGAAGATCTGAGTTGCCTTCAATAAACTCAAAAGCAACAAGAGAACAACCAGCTGAAGGGCTAGTAAATTCTGGTTATTAGGCCCTGAATCACTTCTTTCAGCTTTTTCTGCTTAGTAATTCAGTATCTATTGGCAAAACAGAGGAAAGGAGGCATACAAGGGTTTCAGCATGGCCTTGCCCTTCAGGCAGCAGCTGTGTGCTGAGAGCCTTTGCATTTCATCTTGCAGCTATGAGAGCAGGAAATCCTGAACCAGCCTCTGTTCATTGTTGAGGATTCAGTCTGGAATATTCAGTAGTGGTACTTCAGGGGATGCCACAGCTACTGAGGATGGCATCTTTTCTCCTAATCTGAAACTGGCCCTGGTTAGAAAAGGCGAAATTGAGCTGCTTTTGCAAAGTGCATCCACAGACTTGGCTATACCAGGAATCTCTGTCCATCCTGAAGAATGGAGAACCGTGAGGAGAACCTCTTCATATTTGATCCTGCAATTGAAAGAGCAATTGCTGTATTCTTCTAACAGAGAAAAACACCCTCTTAGGCCATTTAACTGCAGTACTGCTCTTGGTCTTCTCAGGAAGCACTTGCTTTATACTCTGTTGGTAAAAGATGTCCTTGCAGAAAGAAGATCCAAATGATGAATGGTTTGGGCATTCCCAGATGGATTTGGGGAATCTCAGACCCAAATAGAAGAACCTAAGTAGTCTTCTAGATTTATTTACTCTTTACTAGTATTTAGTTAATTGCCTTTATCCTCAGGAACTACTAAAAATGACTGTACTAAAATTGCAACAATTTAACAAATATCCATAAGCTAAACTCCACCAATGATCATAAAGAATTTTTCTATCAACTAGAAGGCCCTTTAAATTAAAATTCAGTTTCTGATATCTTGAGAGGAAACAACTCATCATTTTAACCACAAGCTGAATTACGGAATGCCAAAAAATGTTAATCCTTCACATCTGTCACTGTATTATTACAATGAAAATGAACATGGCTAAATCAGGAATGTAATTTTGAGTCCTTCCTCTCCAGTCTTTTGAGAAGTTCATAAATGATGCATAAGTTTGTTTTGCGAAACAGAATGAAAACAAAATATAGTTTGAATGTGTGGGATTGCTTTATTTCCATCCATTTAAAAGCCCACAGCAGATAATTACATCCTGACTTATTATTGTAGCATCGTAATTATTTGGGGTGCTCACCCCTTCTTCAGGGAAATTTGTAGAAGACCTTGAAGAAGCATTTACTTAGTATTACTTTTCTGTCTCTTTTTGCAGAAGTAAGAGATCCAACACACGTGTTCTAGAAGTGTCAAATGGACTTAATACAAAATTGCAGGACCCTTTCATTTAGCCCCTTCTGAGCTCTCAGCTAGAGCAGGCTTGACAGTGAAACTTTTTTTGCTTTTTTTCATAACATCTGTGAAAACAAACTAAGCTAGGATTCTTTTTGTTCTATAAAGATTTTGATTTTAAATACTTAGTTTCTGAGCAACTAAAATAATTTTGAGAAAAAAATAAAATTAAGGATATGTTTGACTAAAAATTTCTGTAATTTATGTAATTTTTATATAACTTTTCAGTTGCGTTGAAACAAAAGTGCCTGAAGTTTAAACTGTTTTTTTTCAAGAATACCATTTTCAGTTTGTAATTCACAATTTTTTTAAATGCTAATGACTCTGCATCTTTACATCAACTACTTTCAGCAACAAATTTCACTCTTCAGATTTCATTCGTGGTGGAGATGGAAAGTTTTACTGTGACAGCTGCTGGGAAATTCTCCCATGAAAGGAATCATAGAATGGCTTTTGCCAAATGGGACCTTAAAGATCATCTCATTCCAACCTTCCTGCCAGGCAGGGACACTTTCCGTGAGACCAGGTTGCTTAAAGCTCCATCCAGCCTGGCCTTGAACACTTCCAGGGATGGGACATCCACAGTTGTCTGGGCAACCTGTTCCAGTGCCTCACCACCCTCACAGTAAAGAATTTCTTCATAATATCCAATCTAAACGTAATTTCAATTTAAAGCCATTACTTCTTGTCCTGTCATTGCATACCCTTGTGAAAAATACCTCTCCAGCTCTCCTGTAGGACCACTTTAGGCACTGGAAGGCTGCTCTGAGGAATTAGGTGTCCAAATTAACAGGTCCTTTACAACATGCTTAAAAATGGGCATTTATATCACTAACAGGATGTTATTTGTAGAGTACATCTATGAAAAGTTTTGTTAGATATTTCTGCAAAATTTGCATAAGAACCCAATGTATAAGGGTTTTTTTTTCATTGCCAAAAGAAATCTTTTAATAAATTGTTGCAAAACTGAGGATGGCAGGAGATAGTTCTGCCATACAAGACATAAAAGTTCATACATGGAGATGGGAGGCAGTGCACTCTTTAATTGTGAATTTGAATCAGATTTCAAAGCCCCATATTTTTCCTAATTTTTCCTGTATACTGTGCTTTCAGAACAGAATGCTGAGCAGATGAAGTCTTAACAAAAAATCTGTCTTATTGTCCTTACTCTGTTGGAGGCATTTACGCTTGCAAACTTGTAGAAAAGGAAGACGTAGATGTCCCTTTTTAACCATACTATGTTGTCAGAGTATTTTTTGGCTATTTTTGCAGAAGAGCACAATTCCCAACTCTCTTCAGCCCCAGAAGTGTCTCTGTTAGAACTAGAAGCACCTAGACAGGCAGGGCCCTTATTTTGCATTTGTGAAGATAAATTAGGGGTTTCTCAGCATGTTGAACTCTGAATCTTCCCAACCTATTTATGAAAATTGCTGCCACTGAGATCACATTCTGCTGAGACCTCAATTTGACATTTCCTCCCCTATGAAACATTTGTTTTTGAAGACAGTGATAGGAAAGAGGAGAAGGCAAAACTGTCAGTCACAAAGAGGAGTGTGCAATTAGAAGTAGGATAAGAATGGATTTAGAAAGTAGGAGGCAGCTGAAGTCTAAACATGTCATTTTTCAATTATAAACGGTGTAGCTACTCTCCCCTTTGCATTTTCAACAACTCAATAACTTTTTTTTTTTTGATTAATAAAATGCACTTTTTGAAACTGCATGGCATATTAAAGAGATAGTAGTTTCTTACTTTTGAGTTCTTTGGACGTGGCAGCTTCTTTTTTATCTGTAAGAGAAAAAAACCCAAAACACATATGTATTAAAAAATAGGAAGAATAAAGGTAGACAGAAGACTGCAGCATGTGTTTTAGAGATGAGCTTATTTGCTATAAAGTGCATTGGAATGATACAGATTCATGACACTTCTGTATGTTTCATGGTACAGTGGCACTAATTTAACCCTAAGTGTAAATACAGGAAAGCCTGTGTGACCCCAAACACTCTTGTTTAATTTTGGTATGGTAATAGATGAGGTTTGACATGTGATTGAGTTACCATGGCTTATATGTAATAGCTGAGCTATGGTTGCTCTCCATGTGCACGCTGTGAGGCTGTGGAAAGGCAAGGGAGGATGTGCCAGCATCCAGAGATGGAATGAAAGGCACACTCTTCCTGCAATTGTTGACAATCACACAATTGAGGCTTTGTTTGGTCAGTTTTCCATGTAACACCTTCTGAACCTGGAAAAACTCAGTCCTACATATGGCCTGTATAGGCAAAATCTGTCCCTGGTTGACTTGAATAAAACTGAAATGACTTAGCTGTACCAAAATGTAGCATGGCCAGGTGATCTACCAGAAAGACTTAACTAGTTCAGTCTCACCTTCACTTAAGGTGGGATTTTTTGCAACTTTTTTGTAGGACTTTTTTTTTTTTCTGATGACTGAGAGATTTGGGATCTTTTTTAAGTTGATATAAATGTGCAGAAATATTCCGTTACTACTTCTCTCTCCATTATAATTCTTGGTGCTGTTCTACCTCAGGGCTTTTAACTGGGTACGAAAATCACCCATTTTTAGAAACATACTTGGTGCCTCACATGCCTTTTTCATTAGTCTCACCTGTAAAACCAAGAAGTTATTGATGGGTATCCTGTGAGATAGGAGCAAAGGGATGCATAGAGTAGTGGTAGAAGGTACTCCCCCAGATGGTTACTAGGAAATTAACATCCTCTCTCATAAGCTATAATGTGCCTGGAATATAGGCAGGATAAGGCTTATGTCCACAACACATATGAATGATAAATGAATTGTGCTCTTTAATGCTAATACAAGAAATACTTCAGGGCAGAAACTGTCAAATTAAGTTTCTTGCAAACCCAAGACTATGCCATTACTGCTAATAATACAAAGTTGCTTCTGTTTCTGTTGCTTTTTAAATTGCTGTGGAGAAGTTGATATAAGATAAGGTAATGCAAATGATTGCCAAGTAGTCTAATAAAAAAACGTTGAAAAATTTGGAAGAAAATATATTTCTACTTGGGTGATATGCTGCTCTGAGCTGAAATATTTCTGGGTTAATCCTCTGCTTCCACTGACTCTCTGTGAAAGCATGTTCTGCAGGCATTACTTCAAAGTATGATAATTACCACATTTAGATGAAATTAATCATGAAGCAGCTTGCAGCCATGTTATCTGGCTAAGGAGCCTATTGAAGCCTTCAAGAAGTGCCTATTAGTTGCCAGATATGGAAATTTTGAAAGGTATATATTGCAGTGATATGAATCATTTATCACAATAATCTCCTATTGCTGGAGGTTATAAAAAAATAAATAAATTGACAGCATCATTTACAATAAAAGACTGGATCTAAATAAAGCCCCCAAGTTCTTTATTTCCTTTTTCAATATAAGTTGTCATTTATTAGCGCAACATACTTTCATGTATTTTAAACCCATAATTTATTTTGAAAGAATCTATGTGTTTTCCCATCATCTGAAATATATTACACATAGTAAATATAGTAAATAGCTGGACAATATTTCCAGTAAGAAAATCTTATAATTTGGGAGGTTTGTGTATTTTTTTTTGGTTGTTTCCAAAGTGCAGAAAAATTACCAATAATTGACTCCAATAGCACACATTAATATGAAAATAAATATCTTTAGGATATTCTTTTTTAGCCAAGGTGTCTAACATTTGATTTCTAAAGCCATATTTATCCACCTGGGCTGGAGTGATTTGCAGAAAATTTTCCTGAGGAGGTCGTGTAGGACCTTGAACCATACAAGTACCTTTGAAGATACACAGCATTTATATCTACACACTTCAATGAGGCAAATGACCCAGTTGCAAAGAAATGAACAACTAGTAGGTCTTACAGAAGGAGGGAAAACTGATCAGGATTTCTGCAGTCCCTAAATATGGTTACCTGCTGTAAGGCACAATTAATGCATAACTTATAAACTCAAAGGAAAACAACACCAAAAATGAATTGACCAATGAATTGTATTAGTGCAATTTGAGACAGTAAGAAATTTGTCTCATTCCTTTTTGCTTTGCACAGGTCTAGGGTTTAACTTTTAAACTAGGGGAGTACGTTTGTGAACATAGCTTATATTATATCAGGTTTTAATATTCATTATGTCTTTTTCTTAAAAACAGCAGCAATATGAACTGTTGTTTCTTGGTGGGTATGTTAGTTAAGAACAGCGATTTTCAAAAAAATAATTTTTTCAGAAAGTTTTTAAGACATGTTTGTTATTTAGGTCTTCTTAAAGGGCTCCCATAAACCTGCCATATACTGTGCAATTCAAAGATTTGGGTACTTCGGACAACCCTGTCCACTGACTTTTCTTGAAAAAACCTGCAACAGACTTTAAAAGGCTAAGCTTAAGATATAATTTGTCATTTGTGGAGCACTGTGAAGCAACCTTTTCTTTTTAACAGTTGTTCTCCAAAGGTTTTGAAGACAGTTGTATTCTGGTCTACATTCTCAAAAAGTAAACATATTTGTACAAGCTCTCCTCAGGTGAATGAACAGGTTTTTCTTTTATTGACTCTTGTGAAAGACTAAAGTACAGTAATACTTATAAAATTATTTTATTAAAAACCACCAAATATTTAAACAAATATGATCTGACTTTGTTCTTATCTCTACAGGCTAAAATGATAAATTTTGGATTCAAACTAGGAATGAGCATTTGGCAGTCAGCACAGATGTATCTCAGTAGAACAGCAAAGAGTATTTTATTTTTTTTGTCTCTTTTTAGCACATAGCTCAGTCTTTTCCTCAGGCCTCCATCAGCATTCTTTTGAAGTAAACTAACAGTACACAGTAACTACAAATGACATCTAAACTACACATGGGGCAAGAAAAAAAATCCCTCTAAGCTTATACAGTGCCTTTCATGGCAGTGAGTCCCTAGGAGGTTGGTAATAAGCTATTAGACAAGGATGCCCCAGTGCCCTGGTACAGAGTTTGGTAGTTTGATTTTAAACAACCTTCCAAAATGGAATATTTCAAACACTGTTCTCAAGTGAATTCCAGATCTGGGGTTCACAAAACTTTTACACCTTTTTAACAATGGATTTATAATAGAATGTACATTGTACATTTCAGAACAGGAGATCTTCAACGGCTCCATACAACCTATAATTTTTGTAACTAAAAGGAAGTTCTGGGAAATAAATGTATTTCCAATTGTACTCCCTTGAAAAGCTTCTCTGTGTCTTTTTTCCTAGCAATATATCTCTCAAACATACATAAGGGTATTAAAATTTTTTAAAGCATTATTCAGATAAATGAATACTTCAGAGATAGCTCGGATAATGATGCACCGTGTTAAAATAGCTGGCTAAACCCCCTCTTATTATTAGAAACATTATTGTATATGTTGTATCTAAAACAACCTTTCTATTTGGAAGCTTACCAAAGAACATGGTGGTAATATCAAATTTGCAAACAGAAACTAATTTCTCCATCAGTGGGCAACCCCAGTGTCCAGCTTGAATGGCAGCTAATATCCTAATCAAACATGGTGTAACCCAACAGATTCCTATACAGCTGATCTGGACTAAGTACCAGGACCCTGAGGGATTACTAGATGCCTCTGGAAGATATGATTCACTGAATCAATAACTAAAGAAAAAACTAAAATATTAAGCAGTTACTAAAGGAGGAATTCTCACCCCCAACCTCAGCTAACACTTTCTGCTTTCTCTGGTTTTGCCTGATGGTCACATACTAGTATGGACATAATCAAACCCCTCTGATTGGCTAATGGTCTACACATACCCACAGAAAACCTGTTATGTGTTGAAAATGCCTCACACAACATCACTCTTCTCCAAGCAGAATGTTCCTAATGAGACTCAGAGAAATCTTGCCTCATTTCTTGGTTCTCATTGTTTATTTTGGCATAGGTATTCAATTCATCTTGTGACTAAAATGGGAGAATAGAAAGAGAAGAGGGCAGAAAAATGAACAGAAACTTCAAGAATCAGAAAGAATTATGTTGAAAATAAAAATAACATTTTCCAGTGCTTTGAAGTCAAAACAGTGCTGTTTTTTCCGAAATAAAACCAAAAACTCCTGGCTGTTATTACCAAGCAAAGCACAATGAATCGAGTGCATGCTTTGGGAGCTTGGTTCTGGCTTTGCAAGTACAGTGCAACATGAGAGCTCTCATGACACTGCACCTTGCAAGCATGACAGCTAAGGTTCCCATTTGTGCCCTGAACAAGGGTTCACATGACTGGAAATAAAAATGATAGCAGGTGGCATCTGATGGCTGAGAACTTCCATCATGTGAATGGAAAACATAATTAAAGTCACCTAGAGACCAGGCTCACTACAGCCTGCTCCCAAGTTAGCAGACATACCAGAATTTAGAAACAATTTATTAAGTGGCACGTTTTGCAGTTGATATGATTTGCAGTGGAGAAAGAGGAACACACCCCAGATAGCTGAGGATTTTTCAAAATGAACTGCTGTTGAGCATATAGTAATTAAACAAGGATTTTCAAACTTCCTATTAAAATATACTGTGTTTTAACTTTTCTTTTTCTCATTTACTTGGAGTTCTTAAAACTGTTTTCCACAATACAGTATTGATTTCAACTAATATTCCAACAATTCTGACAAGTGCTCAATCCTGACATATATTTAAGAATTTCTTACTCAGTTGCTCTTTAATTTATATTATTTTTGACAATTTTTTGCTAATTACATGGCATTACTGAAGTAATTTTTACCTTACTACATCTAAAAGCTTTTGGGAGTATTGTTTTATTTTAATTTTGGTCACTTCTGAAACAGCAGTTACCTACATATAGGGGTGTTTTATCAGAATATCTAACCATTTTGTTGTAGTTTCCATTTTACAATAAAGATTTTAAAGATTCCATACAATATAGAAATAAAAAAAACAATATTTCTTCTTCTTAGTGGACTTAAAATCTAGGAAGCCTCTATCAACACTGCTCATACTAATTAATTATATTTTTAACATGCTCGAATCCCTAAATTTAGACACATAAAAGAGCCATTTAGATATATTTCTCGCACATTCAAAGTTCTGTGTTCGGACCAACACTTGATTTTGTTCCGTCCTAGTCACTGAACATGGTATTGCCATATGCTTTGTGACAACTGCTGACAGAAACTCTTCTTGCCTTTCCTAAATAGCATTTCTTGGTGAGTATGAGAAAGGCATCGCACTGCACCAACAAGGTGTGCTCAAGGGAAAGTAGGTACAGTGCCACTACTCTTCAGAGCTGTTCCTGACCCATTTCATGACAACAATAAACTCCCTGAACAGAGTTTAACTATCTTGCTTTGAGAATAATGGGAGTAACAGGGAAAGTTATTGGCAGAGGCCAGTAAGCCTTGAATCCCAGACTGCAGGTTTTGCATTTACATGTTTTGGGTGCAGAGATTTCCCCGTGGAAAATGAAGGGAAACTGCAGATAATGTAGTTATAGCAGGGTAAAATGGGCAGATGCAGAGCTTCTGGATGTTAAAACTAAGTTTCCTCAAGCAGCATGAGGCTGGACTATGATATAGAACTTTTAAAATATACTGATAACCAATGTGGCATAGGTAGGGCAATGAAAAAGGAGTTAGCTGACATACCTCTGCTGTTGATTACAATAGAAAATTGGTGATAGTACTCTTAAATTTAGACATAATATTCTACTGAAGCAGGTAAAACACGCAAACCTTTCCACCCTCCTCTGTGAAGGGTGCCTTCTCACCATTGTCTCTATTTCCTGTCCACTCACAGTGGAAGACCTTTTAATAGTTTCTAAATTTCTTTGAGGTCTCCAAGTCCCTTCTGTTCACCAGCCCTGCTGCAGTAATCATGTCCTCGAACCACCAGGTCCATCACCATTTGCAAAGCAGCTCCATGTTCTGTGCAGCCAGTGAGTACCCGCAAGCCCTGAGCACCAGAGCATCAGAAGCAGATAGCAGCCTAAAGTTCCCAGAGCTTTCCAGAAAGTGTTTTGGCAATGGACATGGATGAAATACTCAATGTTACCTCAAACAGATTTCCCAAGGTCATTAAAAAGGTTCGCTCAATAGGCCAAAAAATAAAGCAATGTGAGCAGACAAGTGATTCAGTTATGTTAATAAAAAGGCTACACTTGGGAAATGGCAAATTTTAAGTGCAATAGTGGTTCATGGTTCCACTAATTGGTGATTTCTCCTTTCTACTTTGTAATTGCTGGAATGGATTCAGTCTCTCCAGCTGCAGAGCAGGTAGAAACTCATTAATATAAAACACATGCTCATGCACGACCAGTATCCTGGTTTGTATCAGAAATCCTGTGGCCAGAGAGACTAGGGCAGTGACCATCTCCCTGTACTTAGCACTGGTGAGGCTGCACCTCAAATCCTCTCTCCAGTTTTGGGCCCCTCACTTCTAAGAAATCATTGAGGGACTGGAGGGAGTCCAAAGAAGGGCAATGGAGTGGGTGAGAGGTCTGAACCACAACCCCTGTGAGGAGCAGCTGGGGGAGTTGGGGTTGTCTAACCTTGAGAAAAGGAGGCTTTGAGGGGAACTTATGACCCTCTACAACTACCCAAAAGGAGGTTGTAGTGAGATGGGGATAGGCCTCTTCTCCCAGGGAACAAGCACTAGGACAAGAAGAAATGGCCTCAAGCTGTGCTAGAGGATGTTTAAGTTGGATATTAGGGAAAATTTCTTTGCAAAAAGGGTGCTCAAGCATTGGAAGAGGCTGCCCGGGGAAATGGTTGTGTCATTATCCCTGGAGGTGTTTTAAGTGCATGTGTCTCTTGGAGATATGGTTTAGTGCTGGACCTGGCAGTGATGGGTTTAAGGTTGGACTCAATAAACTTAAAGGTCTTTTACAACCTAAAATGTTCTGGGCTTCTCTATTACCTTCTGTGCTCGTCAGGCATGGTTTAAAAAAGCAAAACTCAGGAGCCTGATATGAGATTGCAGTCATCCACACACAAGAAGCTGTAAGTGCAGCTAATTACAGAAACTGATGTCATTTAGGGGAAAGGTAATGGTATTTTATGTAGCAAATGTGAGTAATAACATTGGTTCCTAAAACTTAGAAATCAGATATTTTTCTGGAACAGCCTGTCATTTGAATTAGTGTAAATATTATAAGAGATGAAAATTTTCTTCGGCATTTTTTGTCTTTCTTTGAAACAGCTTGGGGATACACTCTAAACTTTTCATAATAAATCTCAGCACCAATACTTTTTGAATGATTCAGAAGAGAATTTTGGGTTAGAATAGGCTTTGTTAAGTGCTTGTATGCTATGCATCATTGCAATGTATCTTTCTGTACTTCTCAACACGTTTGTATTTCTTTCTATCTGTTGGATAGATAGATAGATGTACAGATGGCATCTACAGACATTATCACTAGGAAGAAGATATTTTCATCTTTCTGAACACAGATGCAGTCAGCATTCTCACTCTGTGGGAAGGGAGATCTTAAGTAATGAAGTGTCAATCCATTCATCTTTATAGGTGACACACTACTCTAATTACACTCCTGTAAGTGAGGCAGAATCTATGACAAAGTAACTTCATGCAGAACATACTGCAATCAAAATAAAAATCAATGCTTTTATAACAGCAGTTATATATGGCTCTTCCATTAAAGAACATTTGCCTATTCTATTTTCCTAATAATTCAGTAATATTTTATCTGACTTAGTATCTCAGAGTTACATATAGCAAACCACAAAATTATTTATTCTTCTTGAAAAATAGGTCAGGAGAACACACAAGGCATTGGAAACATTTACTGAAAGGTTAAGCAATCATAACTAAAAGTGAAGTGTAAAGGATTATATTTTAAATCTGAAATACCTCTGATCTATGAACCTTCCTAGGGGAAAGGCACACAAGAGACTGAAGTATATTTTCGATTCAGTGACATGAATGTCTTTATCTAATATGTGCTCATCAAAGCTTAGTAAAAGCTTTTAAAGCTTCATTTCAAGGTCAAGGGGAAAATATTTTTTCTTTTTAAGTGTAAAGCAAAAGAAAAGAAAGAAAATCATCCTGATCTCAGACTCTGAAGATTCCTCCTGACTGACTTTATCTGTGAGTCAAGCCATGATCCTATCTATTTAGCAACAGCAGAAAATAGCACTGCATAGTTATGTCATTTCAACCTGGCAGATGTGTCTGCTCATGGACATTTAACATAGAATAATTATCCCAAATATCAGACCTGCTGACTTAGATACACATCTTATTTTGAGGGCCTAGAACAATTTTCCTCCATTAAAGAGATTAATTTTGCATTGTTTGAGGCATAGGCATATTCTAATCTTGTTATTTCCGGGTGTGACTGGAAAAATAAACATTACATTAATCCCAGACCAGCATAAAGAGGGTTGAAGAAGTAAATTAGATTCTTTAATTAAAACTATGCCACCCAGCTGCTTGCACAGCACAGGTAGTTCTTTCTACATATCTGAAAGTCCAAAGGCAAACTGTTTGTTTATTTACCTGTGTGGACTTGAGATTATTTATCACCTTCAAGCTTGATTGTTTCTAGTATCATATCTCCCCAAAAAGTTCTTTATTAGATTGACAATACAGTGTCAGAAGAGTTTGCCTGTCAGACACTAAATTACTTGTATGCTTCACTCGAGGAAGGTTCTCTTGCCAACTCATTAAAAAGTGAGTGGTAGTGCAAACCCAAGCCTCCTCTCTTTCATCTGTATTTGTTAAAGAGTTGACATTACTAATTCTTTACCAACCAGATCTTACCACCATCTTTCACCATTTGCCTCTCTCATGTCTCTCTCTACTTTGTGCAGTTCAAGATAGAAAAGAACAAACACGAAACACTAGATGTGGGCTGAGCAATACTCAGCATAGACCTGAAAGCATTCAGCTCCCAATAGTCAGCGAAAGAGCCACTGAGGAATGGTCTTTGGTCTGCGACTAACATTTCATGGGCAGGGCAGGTACTGCAGACAGTGAATACTCACCTTCTGCTGTGCTAGAGATTTCTTTGTACAACACATGGAGGGGGTGTGGGAAGTAAATAAAAGTTTTCCAGTATGGAAATTACAGGGGAAAATACTGTTGCTACTCCCTGTATGGAAGGTGGTCAACATACCAGACCTCTCCTCCACAATACAATCTGAGAGGGACTCAACAGATGGTGGAGTGGAGTGGAGATACTGCAGCCAAATTCTATCAAACCCTTGATAGAATCACAGGAGGGAACTCGGTGGTACTTTCTAGCTGATAAGCCACAAAAGAGCTGAAAACCAAGGGGGATGAAGGAAGAAGACCGGCTGTTGTGTCAGCAGCTGTGGTAAAATCACTTTCCTTGGACTGATGCTTGTCTCAATTCCAAGATTATCTCAGATACTATGCTGAGATACCCACCACCAAGGTTACACCACCCCTGAGTAAGGTGTTGTCCTAGGTTAGAAGAGATGTATTTAAATATTGTATTACCACCAGCTGTGGGCCATTAGCTGTTATCACCTGCTAATGACCCACCCCTGATAACAGACAATGGGCCATCAAAAACCACCACATGACTCATGGGCTTATCTCATCCTATTGTGAGATGCTCCACCCAGGAGGGGGGAGCTGGGCATTCCCACCTGGATATAAGCTGCCCTAAGAACTGCTTGGCCTCAGCCCTGTCTGCTGGGTGACCAGAGGACAAGAGCCATCATGGACCTTCAGCTGGAGACTGCACCTTCCATTGGATCATTGCTTCAACTGGACTGCTTCATTTGGACTGCTGTCATCACCCTAATAGGGTGTCAGGTTGTATCTGATTTTTTCTGTGCTTTTTCCTTATATTATTTCACTTATTTCTAATTTTCTCTATTAATTTTAATCCTGACTTGTGGTCTCCAACTGGTTTGTTTTCAAACCAATACATGTTTATGACTAAACTCACTCGAGCTCCACCTGAATATAAGTAAATAGTACAAAAATAAATTAAGAACTGTAAGACTTTAAAGACTGTCATAATTCTGGGATCAGTTCGTGGGCTGAACCTCTTTTCTCCCCCACAAGGATGCCTACTGGGTAAGAGCTGTATTCAATACATGGTGAATGATTATCTCTTTAGAATATTGCTTTGAAAACATTTTCGCAGTCAGACACTATCAGTGGCAATCCTTGAACCTTAACCTGTCACAATTTTATTAACAGAGTGCTATTCTGTGAACTGTTGATGCGAGTCCTTAATGGGTGCTAGCTGTCATAGGCAGAGGTAACGATGTGTGCTTCCAGGCAGGGGTCTCTCTGTTTGGAGTGTGGCCCTAAAAAAGTCAGTCAAAGCACCCTCTGATCTGGCAAAATAATCAGGAAAGAGACCCCATAATGGGACACTGACAGACTGATTGGGCACAAGGGTCTCTGTTTTCCTGGGGCACTAGTCAAACAGATTAGTCAAACATTAAGGGTTTAAGAAAATGTCCCTTTTTCACATGACAGTGGGTAAGGATGGGAAAGGATATGCAGTTTCTTCTAAATCTGATTCATAATAAAGGAAAGAGGAGATGAGTCTTCCACTTCAGTCACCACATCAATTGCAATAGAGAGTCATTCTTAGGCTGAGTCAGTTCTTATTGTGAGGTGAAGGACAGAAAAGGGAATGGCAGGACAAACATTTCTAACTCTTTCTCTCTTTGCATTTCATCTAATTTCTAGCCCTTTAACACTGAAACCTAACCATGTCCTGGAATAGCACAAGTGTTTGCTTTTGTTCTGGTATAAATAATGTTACCAGTCCCAGCTGAAAAACTCTTTCAATAGGTAATATAGCACAGAAACACCATGGTGACTTTGCAGCCTCTGTACTTTTTCACAAAAGCAGAGGAGGTGTTTGGGAGCCCAGATCTCACAGAAAATCAGTGGGAGTTGTGTGTCTGGCCTTTTGTGACGTGTCTGTATATCTACCAGGTGACATGCTGCATCTTTAGGCACGCTTTGAAATCATGTTGTCAATCACTGATGATGACGGAGCGTAGAATTCAAAGTCCACTGAGTGCTTTGAAGTTTCAGTGTAGGACATATCTGAACTGCCTTTTGTCATCTGTGAAGAGCAGACACCCTTAACAACAAGTCATATGGAGACCATGGGAATCACCTTTCTGCTGTGCTTGCATCTCTATTCTGCCAGATTTTTTTGCCTTCTCCCTCACAGTGATCCTGTTTTTATTTTTCTGTTTTTATCTGTTTGGGGAGATACAATTTGATTTTTGTTAAATACCCATAGATGTCTTGAGGATTTCTAGAAATGTCAATTAGGAAAGCAGGCTTTTCTATTTTCCATGGAAGACTAAATACTTAGAGGATGACTACTAGTCATGTTCAGTTTAGAAAGACATATAAAATTAATGCAGAAAGGAATTTCTCTCTTTGCAATGATCCTGCAAGGCAGCTGTCTCCTGCTGTATTCCTGCATTGACTCTTCACTACATTCTCTTTTAGCGTATTATGTATATCTCTGAGGGTACACCACATAATGCTCAAGGCTAGAACACACCATCAGGCTATCTACCCTGACATTTTGTTGTCAGAAACTCCTATATTTCAGCTGGGCACCTTTTCAGCTGATGTGTATTTTTCATTAAGTAAACAATCATCTTCTGCAGACACCAGAGAAAGCAATATCCACCCTGTGCTGTGGTAGTTTATCACTCTTAGTGTTAAGAACGTGTACCTCATTTTCAGTCTGGATTCAGTTAGCTTCAGATCCAAATCATTCATTCTTGTTTAGCTGTCCCTACAATGTTACAGGGAGCTATTGTAGCAGGAATACATTTTTTTTTTCCTGCAAAGGTACTTAGTATCCACAATAACAAAGTCACCTCTTACTGAAGAGATGAATGGAATACTTTATTCTTCTATGTGAAAAAAAAAAAAATTCTTACTTGGTAATTAACCCAAGTGACTTTTTTTTTGTTCTTTTTCCAGTTTGGACATGCAACTTCCAGTCTCTTAGGTGCCTTATAGACAGGTGATGTGTGGCCATGGTCAGTGTTCCCTGTTGCAAGGTTTATAATTTCATGTCTGTATGAAAAAGTATCAACCTCAATTTTCCATTCACCTTGTCAGTTTTAAAGCTACCTTCCAAATGTAAATGTAAGTGGCAATATAACATGAGGCAGTAGGGAATCGGGCCCTGAGGTTAGAAAGACTATATTTGGGTGTCACAAGAGAACATAACTTTGACTAATGGGATAAAATTAAGCAGGGGAAAATTTAGGCAGACTGGAATGAAATACTTCTTAACTGTGAGATCTGTGAGGTTGTAGAATAATCTTCTGTGGGAATTGATGGAGGCCTAGTTACTTCAGACATTTAGAACTTAACTGGTTAAAGTACTTGAAGATATTCTGTAAAGAATTATCCTGCATTGCCAGAAGGAAGGATTAGATGACCTAGTAGGTCATTTCCATCTCCACTTTCTGTGATTTTGTTGTACAAAGCCCCACAAACAGGAAATTGATATCAAAGTCAAGAGATGCCCCTAAACCCTGTTTGTGTAAGAGGAAAAAGAGTATATTACATCACTTGCTGGTAACTGTGCAGGAATCCTAATCCAGCATTTCTGTGGGTTAGTAAATGTTACCAGTGCTGATGGCTGCATGTAGAGTATGTGAAAGCAGAAACCTCTACTAATGAAAAAATGTCAGCAAACTGCAAGTGAATTATGAATAGGATCCAGGAGAAGAGCAGTAGAAAAGGGAAAATCAAAATGGGCCCGACATGCATAATAGGGTCATGAGCAAATTATTAGTCAGGAATGGATTGGCCTGTAGTAGAGGAGATGAAACCTGAAGATGCAGTCATCCATCTGGGAAAACTAGATGGTTTTTATAGGCTTCAGTGTATAGGCATTGATTCACATAATGATATTACCAATTGGAATCATAATTAAAATGAAATCAGAGCCATTGGCTTTGCTAAGAGTTGTACAAACCCACAACAAGCCAAACCTCTGCAGAAATGTGTAAGTGGATGAACAGTCTAGCAGAGAAAGCTGTCAAAGGAATATTGGTAAGAAACACCCTGGAGAAGGATCACACAGTTCTAAGGTCCTTAACTCCCTCCTTTGTTTTATGTGTGTGCTTTAACATGGTTTGCTCCTGAAGCTGCTCTCAACTCGTAAGACACTGTGTTTCCTTAATTATTGCTCTTACACATTTGTCTGCATGAGGAATAACAAAGCAACTCATTGTTTATTATTTCCATTGCTTAATTTTTACATTTGTCTCTTTTTCTAATCTTTCTAAATCTATCTGCAAATAAAGAAAAACTATAGGTTCCTGTTCTGGGTTCAGCTGGGAGAGAGAAGTTAATTTTCTTCCTAGCAGCCTGTAGGATGCTCTGGTTTGGATTTGTTACTCAGACATTGTTACCAAACCAGAGTTTTGGCTGTTGCTGAACAGTGCTTGCCCAGCTTTAGCACTTTCTCTTTTCCCCACTCTGTCTGCCCCTACTGGGGGCTGGGAAAAGGCTGAGAGAGGACACAGCTGGAACAGTTGAACCAAATTGGCCAGATGTGTATTCTCTACCATTGCCATGTCCAGCAATAAAAATAGAGAGTAGAGCGAGACCAGGAGAAGGGTGTGCTCTGCTCCTACTGGCTGGGCATTTGTCTGCTTGGCAAGGTGGTGAACAATTACATCATTCATTTTTCTCCTCTTTATTTTATTTATAAGCCGTCTTTGTCTTAATCCATGAGTTTTCTCAGTTTTGCTCTTCCTCTTCTCCCTGTTGTGTTGATAGGGGGGAGTGAATGAGTGGCTGTGTGGGTGTTTAGGAGCTGGCCAGGGTCAACTCAATAGGATGCCTTTTCATCATTAAAATAAAAAGGTAGAAAACCAGTCAGATGTGGTTCTAGTACTCAAAACTCCTACATTCTACTTATTATAGCAGCCATTCTGAAAACAGGTCTGGTCAATCCAAAATGCATCGTAATACTCATATGTGCATTCCAGTTCCTAAGCAATTCAGTTTTTACCTTTTCTTCACACTGTCTAATAAGCCACAAGAAAATTTGTGAATAAATATTTCATTTTCTGTATGTGACCTTTCCAAATACCTTAGGCTCTCTTGCTCTGGTTTCACACTTCCATTTTTCCCTTATCAGCAGCCTAAATTGTGACAGCCTCTACATCCCACTGGCTGTTGCAGATCTTACATTGTGGCCTCCTCCAAAACCACACATCCCACGTCATCCTCCCCTCTGCTGACACCTGCCGTGTGACATCTCTCGCATGAGGGAACATGAAACACACCCCACTGCCCAAGCTGGGCTGCTCAAAGCTGTCAGACACCCAGCTGGAAATACACTCCTGGCAGTGGGCAGGGCAGAGTGAGGAGTTTCAAACCCTGCTCTTGAGAGGCAACAGAGATGTCTTCCTACAAATGCGTGCAAGTACAGCCCATTTGCTCGTCAGAAGAAACTGAGGATCAACATTTATATCCCTGACGAAACATTCAATCCATTGCAGTTAGATCAGCCCAAAGATTTTCAGGCACTGTGGTATGCATCTACTCCTCTAGATCAGCAGTTTAGTCAAGCATGTTTTTTTTCCTGATTATAACTTATGTCATATAATTTTGATTAATTTTTACTTCTCTGGTAGTCCTGAAAGTATTTACATTCCAAAATTATTCTTCTGAGAATAATATCACATTTAGATCACATTCTAGCCATGAAAGCAATAGTATAAGCAGCATGGGGAGGTCAGTAGTAGGTTCATCATTACTTCAGCAACTCTTTTCAAATAGGCACATTTGAAAGCAAACAAAAAACCCCTCAGGCATATGAATTGAAAGAAAAAGATAATTTGCCACCAGGTGTCAGTAGTGGTTCTTTTATTATAATAGAAGACACTATCAAGACTGAAAGGTAAAAGCTGAGCTAAGTCACAAAATTAAATGTGTTTTTTAATAGTTGTTCAGACCAGGAATTTAAAAATGATCAAAGGAATTTCTCTTCCTGCCTGTATAGAGGACAATAGCAAAAAATATACCATTGGTGTATAAAATGGTTTTCCCCCTTCATTTCCTGCTAAATCATTGTGGGTTTTTTTTCAAATTACAGGGACTTCCCTTTAAAAAAAATGTTTCTGTGGTCAACCCATGCAAAAAGTTGCTGGGAGCTGGTCAGTCATGTTTGCTCTTGTCTGATCACCTCCACTCTGCTCTACCTACTACTAACATTCTTCCTCCAAGGTATGGTTAAAGACAGATATTCTTGCTGTCTTGATCTCACTGGGTAATAAAGTAGCAAGAATACACTGGTTATCCCAGTTCTGTGGCAGTCATAAGGTACTGTTTTCAACACTTATGTCCAAGATTAACTTTTAGTTTGCTTTTTTCATGACTGCAGAGTGACTTCACTTGGTTGTTACAGTGACATAATTAAGATACACTTCATTGTCTGTAACTTTAAGCCCCCAGAGACTTCTCCTAATCAGGAGGCAAAGATTTACTGTGTTATCTAAAGAGAGACATCACCACTCCCCTCCTCTGCTAACACTGCCTGGTGTGAAACATATGACACGGTATCATGCGTCACAGATGTATCTTTACCTTATTAATAACTTTATCAATGATCTGGATGAAAGGATTGAGTACCCCTCAGTCAGTTTGTGGACAATACCAAGTTGGGCAGGAGGGCAGGAAAGCTCTGCAGAGGGCTTTGGGCAGGCTGGATTGATGGGCCAAAGTCAACTGTATGATGTTCAACAACACAAAGTGCCAGGTCCTGCACCTGGGTCACAACACTCCCATGCAGTGTTACAGGCTGGGGGAAGAGTGGCTGGAATACTGACTGGCAGAAGAGCATGTGGGGATGTTGGTTGACAGCCAGCTGAACATGAGCCAGCAGTGTGGCCAGGTGGCCAAGAAGGTCAATGGCATCCTGGCCAGCAGGACTGGGCAAGTGATTGTCTCTCTGTACTTGGCATTGCTGAGGCCACACCTTGAAATCTCTGCTCACTTTTGGACCCCTCACTTCAAGGAAGTCATTGAGGTACTGGAGTGTGTCCAGAGAAGAGAGACAGAGATGGTGAAGGGTATGGAGTACAAACCTTACGAGGAGTGGCTGCAGGAGCTGGGGTTGTTTAGCTTGGAGAAGAGGAAGCTTGGGGAGGACCTTATTGCTCTCTACAAGTACCTGTAAGGAAATTGCAGTGGGGCAAGTGTTGGTCTCTTCTCCCACATATTGAATAATAGGTCAGGAAGGAATGGACTCAAGCTGCCAGGGGAGGCTTTGATTGGATATTGTGAAAAATTTCTTCATTGAAAGGGTGGTCAAGCCCTGGAGCTGACTGCCCAGGGAAATGGTTGAGTCACCAGATCTGAAGGAATTTAAAAGATATTCAAATGCGGGATATCATTTAGTGGGATATCATTTCGTGTTGTACTAATAGTTGGACTCAATAATCTTAAAGGTCTGTCCCAACCCAAATGATTCTGTGATTCTGTGGTAGATGCATCCAAAAAATGGATGTGCAGCTACTGCAAGCTAGTTCCTTTATTTATGGAGCAGCTCCAACGCTCCTTTCTAGGGGCTTGTACGCTCTGTTGGGAACATACATTTACCAGCATGACAAAATGGAAGGGATCATGTTCCCTGATCTGGAACAAGTGGATCTGCACACCAGAACTGGAGGTACTGATACAGGGAGGTATTTAAGTGTGGTAGCCTTAAAACATTTCTCACTAAGGTCAGAACTGAGGGATTCTTAAACACAGGTCCAGCTGATAAGGCTTTATGATTTTAGCAAAACCATTTTCTTCCTAGACATCAGCTGCATTGTCTGATGTCTCTGGTTTATCACTAGGGAAATAGTGAAAGTGAAAAATTTGGCATCTTTAATCCAGCTAGCATTGGTTTAGCTTTCAGAAGATACGTATAAGCAGAGATAAATATGTGGACAACTGACTTGGATTACATATCTGTACCTGAATTTCTCTGTGTGGAAAGTGGAGAAAAAGACACTGACTATCTTTCCAAAGCAGTTGTAAGATTAGTTATCAAAAAAAAATTCCAGGAATAACAGGAAGATCATTGATGACAGTTGAAACAGAATTTTAGATAGGAAATGGTGTGATGATCCAGGCCAACATTTTTATTGCTTTACAAACTCATTTTACCTATGTGTTTTGTTTTGAGAACCAAAATAAAGTGAGAAAGCAGTTTGCAACAATCAAGAAAAAAGGCTGGTGTGAATATCACTTCTAGGAAAGCTGATACAAGAAGGAGCAGAGAAGCTCCAGACTCTGGAAAAGGACCATGAGAAAAAAAATCTGCACACAAATTATGAGTGCCTGAAAGCATCAAACTCTGTGTATTAATTTTCATGTAGGATTGGACACCACAGCTGTAACAGAGAGGGTCCCTTTTCTCAGTCAGAATGCAGACTGGAGCCCCCTGGGCTGATGTGTCCCAGGCACCAGGACAACCTTTGGGAGAGCCTGGCAAAGGCTTATATCTGAGGTGTAGCAAGACCCTAATGGGGATTTGGAGATGTAGCTCCTCCTTTATCCAGAGCAGCACTGCCTAGACTGTTGTAAAAGGTTTTGAAGTCTGCCTGTACCAGACCCTTGTGTCTGATGATTATGTTTGTTTAAGTCAGACCTCTGAATTTGTAACAATGGAATTATCTATTTTTCAGGACAATTAACACAATGCTTTTGTACGAGCTGAAGGTCAGAGGATTAATGTGGTTTTATCTACAATGCATTTTTAAAAACTAATTAAGAATCATTCAGTTTGCTCTGTACTAAAGATTGAGAACATTTCATGTTAGATGACTCTTGATCCTCTGCAGCAGCAGAAAGAGAGGAGGGGGGAGAGAGAGAGAGAGAGAGAAATGGAGGGAGAGAGAATTGGAGAAAGAGTGAGCTGGCATGCAAATAAACAAATATATCACAGGGATGCAGTTAATGAAGAGCAATAAAAAAACCTCTGTTCTGGTAACAGTAGAGATAAAATTGTCTCTTGGACCAAAGGACCAATCTAAAATATTAATTTGCAAATATATTCAATATTTGCAGTTACAAGCATTCCTTGTTAGAGCGGGAGAGATTGAGAGGAATATAGAGATGTGCTTCTCTCAGAACATTATTTTAGAGATGTTTTTATTGCTTAGTGCTTACAGAGCACTCCTTCTCTCTCTTGAACCTGACAGCCTGTACATGCCACCATTCCTCTATGGGAAATGCCTGGTTAATGGGCCTCCAGCCAGAGGTGAGTCTAACTGGGAGAAAGTATGCAAGGGTGTGGAGCAGGGGTGGGACTTGGTTTCCAGCAGGACCTTGGAGCAGAAGGAACTGCTCACTGGTAGGGGGATGGGTGTGTGTGGCAGTGAGAAGCCAGCTTGCCCTGAAAACACCTCGGTTTCGTGGATTGCAAAGGCCAGGGGAAGCAAAATGAGACCAAATCAGAGACTTTCAGAGGCAAAGGAAGAGTGAAAATTGGCCCAGGAGTTTATTTTCAATGCAGCAGCCTCTGCCTAGCCTTTTAAAGGGAAAAGGTAAGAAAATTGGAAGCTGCTCTTTTCTTTTGGATGCTTATCTATTCTGCTGATTCAAGTGCTCAGAGGCTGATTTTCTGTGTTTGTCCAAATTATGTAAACACTATCAGGCATCAAGGTGCCTCATTTCAAAACTGGGCTATGCACTACTATTCTGTTGATCCTGTTGATCAAATATGGCAATTATTTCAGGGGTAACAATAGGTGCTGCCAATCAAAGGTAGAAAGTGCACATGCATTCAAAGAGCAAGCAGAAAGGAATAGCAGCAACATGTGTAGCTAGAATATATTATGGACTACCATCCTCTCACAAAAAGGCTAGTAAACTCCAAAAATACAGCAACCTACAGAGCTAATAAAAGGGACAGAAATGCACAGATATGTCAGTTTATATAATTTGTGTCTTTCTAGTATTGGTGGATGACTCACTGGATTTAGCAACTGCTTGTGAAGATGAACATATTAATAACTTTATGCTGCCGCTCTGCCATAAAATGTAATCTTTTACAATTCTGTATTCTCAAGTGAAATACAAGCTTAGAACCAGAATAAAATTACAAAAGATATTTGAATTGTTAGCTTATGTTCTTTTAAAATCTGTGTTTATACATTAAAAGCATGCATCTTAACTAGAAAAGAGTATTTCCTTTCATCCCCATGCCTTCCCCAGTGTGTACAACTCCCTACTATAAAAGACATATTTAAATATGGGGCTACCAGGATAGCTGTCCGAGGTAATCTGTGTATTTGTATATTTTGCCAAACATAAATTGCCATTTTTCTTTCCATCCATAAATGCTAGAATAGGAAAGCTTATGCAGACCACATATGATTCACTGGCAAAGAAACCAGTTGCTTAGTGAAATTTGCATCTGTAACCCACAATATTAGTAAACAATGGGATATGGATCCTTTCAGCTTTTGATAACATTCAACAGATTTAAATAACTAGAAAACAGAGCAAAAGGCTTGCCTTGAGGACATAATAAATATAGCCCTGAATATTTACATCCTGTTTTGAACCTTTCTCCATGGCTTTAGGCATTACACTAATGTGCAGAAAGGTTAATCTGAGTACTTGGGGGCTTGTAGAAGGTTATATAGAAAGCGAGAGATAAAGCATCAGTTGGAATGAGTGTTTCTAGGTATTCAGATGGTGGCCAACCACTAGACTGAACATTTTTTTCTCCTTGATTTTGATGAGAAAGTTTTGCTGGCTGTGTCACTGGAGACACTTATGCATTTCTGCATTAAAAATACTTGCAAATTTAGTGAAATAATGGGGAAGAAAAATTAAAACATTTTTAGTGCAGACAATAGTGTAGACAATTGTTAGTTTCTAATCTTATTGAAATTTTTATATTTTTATGCGTGAAACTATCAATTAGTTTTAGGATATTCCCTAACTTTAAAAAAAAAAATTTTCTGGGCATGAATAAAAATTCAGAAAGACAACCATCTATTTTCTCCCACATTTAGTGGTTTGATATGGTGATGTTTCTATTTATTACTTAAAATGATCTGTATTTGTAAAATAATTAATGTAAAAATACATGTTCTCCCCTCAGTCTTTACCATGTAGCTTTGGAAATTAGTTATGCTCTTGATAGATGTAGTTGTAAGTGAAGTGAAAGCAGTGTTTCTAATGTAAAAGTCCCAAGTTCATAGAACAGAAAATTACATGTATTATATACATAAATATGAATAATATAATATGTAAAACAAACACATTGCAGATATATATATATATAGATATAAATATACTGTGATACATCTGTATCTATCTATCTATATCCCCACTTGGATTCTTAAATAATAATGACTACATACACTCTTATCTCAAATGCTTAAAACTTGAAAGTGCTTGCACTAAATAGTCAGATATCACTGCAGAGAAAGTCAGAGTTCAATTTCTTACCTGCTTTTTTAATTTCAGGGAGAGCTGTCTTCTCATGAGCTTTCTCCTTTTTTCCCGTTTTTTCTAAGATTTAATTAAAGAGAGTAATTTGATATGCTAGAACTCTGAATCATACACTGAAATATGCAGTCAGCCAAGTCCTGGTGGGCACATACTGAAAAAAATATGACTTATTTGGGAGTTCAGATTATACCCTTAGAGCACTTGCACCCAACTAGCCACAGAGCAATCAGCTGAAAATGAAAATTAATCAGTATGCATCAACTATGGATGATTTGGACCCTTAATAATTCATCAAAAGTTGGGCAAGGATCATCAGTGCATGAATGTGGCACCTTTTAGCTTAAGTTCCAGTAGCAATGAGATCATTAAAAAATAATGAATGACTTAAATATTTTGCATGAAGCAACACCTTAGTGGATTTTAGATGCTTTCTGGGAATGAATGATCAAAATATTATTTAGATGGATATCAGGACTTTGTAGTTTGGTCACTGTAAGTTCCAATTGTGATTTTATAAAATAAATACATCTACCCCACCTTCAGAAACAGCTATACCATGAATTGAGTGATGTCTTCCATGAGTTTTGTGTATTGCAGTATAACTATGTCCTGTTATAGATGGACTCCATTGAATTATTTAAAAAGCCCATAGGAGGCCACCAAACAGAAAATGAGAATGTCAGAAATGAGTTTAGAAAATATTGGATACCAAATACATTAGACCTTAGATACTGAAGTACTGGAAACATGCAAATAGTGACTAAGCAAGTACGAGAAGGACAATACAGCTGTAAGCTCAGGATTAGCCTAACAGAAAACAATGGGAAATGAACCAGAAGTGTGAGTAAAAGCTGAATGAGGCCAGTAAGAAATGTTTCCAAACCATACCCTTCATCTTAGTTTCAGTCGTAGTCTTCTTTTCATCACTCTTTTTCTTCTCCTCTTTTCTCTCTAAAAACAGAAATTGAAGTTCAGCTGGCTACTTTTACATAGAAACACACAAAACCACCAAACATCTATGTATGTATGTATGTATAATTTTGGGATGGGGGATTCACCTTCTGCAATATGTTCAATATTTGATAAGATGGTCACCAGATTACCAGCAGCTCAGAAATGCAGCCTAGTACTCAGAGAGTGAACGTGGGGCTAAGGATAAAACAGGAACAGGCTTGCACACCAGATTATTACTTAAGTACTAATTCAAGAAATTATGCCCATTAACTTGGTGTAACTAAGAATTTATTGTGGTGACTCACACACCACTTCTGCTTCTTTTGTACAACCTGGTTGAATGACAGCAAAACTTACACGTGGTGCTTGGGAACCGGTGTAGAATGCCATGAAAAGCCTGCATATACAATATACCTTTATAACACTTTTTATTAATTGAATCTTTGAAACTGTCATTGGAGGACTTCTATTATTCATGGTGAATTGTTGCTAATGCATCATCTACAAAACAACATGACATTATTTCAAAAGCATTTGCCTCTATTTTGGCAGTTATTTGGGCAAGAGTAGAAATAAGGAGAATATTTTTTCTTTTTTTTTAAAGTAAGTTACAACAATTTAATTACTTATTAATGAAAGTTTTGAATTAGAAAATTGAGAGTTCAGTAGAGGATATGAGAAAGTTATAATTTTTATTTTTACTTTGGGAAACAAATCCCCTTTTTGATGGGGAAGAATACAAGAGTAAAATAATAACTAATCTAAGTGCTTTTTTAATTGCTCAACCATGAAAAGCCAAATTTGTTACCTTCAGTTTGTGCTGCATGGATTTGGGTTTTGATATAGTTAGTGGAACTTCTGTTTCCTTTTTGTGATCTTTTACTCTTAGAAATGTGGATAAGAAACCAAGTTTTATTGTCTTACAAAAGCTAGAACCATAAGCATTTAAGCAAGAGTCTTTTCTTTAATTGAAAAATATTTAAGGTATAGGAATATTTTCAAATTCAAGAAGCCAATATACTCCTGTCCCTTGCATAAAACTAACATGAAAATAAAGGAAAAATAAAAAAAACCCCAAACTTACTTTTCACTTCTCTAGGTACCACAACAGACTTTTCTTCTGCATGGAAAAAATACATACAAACAGGGAAAAACAATTAAAATTCATACAGCATTTTACCTAAACCAAAAGAAATATGTGTGTTTGATATCTGAAAAACTGAAAATTTGCTGGGTTTATAGAATACCTGAATTCTGTGGTCTGTCCATGTTGACATGGAGGCAATGCATTTATCAATATTTAGAGTCTCCTCAAATAATATTCCTGCTGATTTTCTGACAATTGGTTTTAACATTAAGCATAATATAGATGTATTCCACTTCTTTCTTGTTTTAAACAGATTTATTCAGTATTTTTCCCTTGTTACTGTCTTCACATGCATTCTATAGAATGTTTCTCTCAGAGTTTTTTGTGCTTAATTATTCTTCTTGCTGAAACCCTAAGCACACTACACTTCAAGCTACAAATTTCTTTGTGTTGTGAGCGTGCTTTGTGATACTCAAGTTTCTTAGGTATGTGTAGAGCATCAGAGTAGTGCTCATCCTCCACTAACTTCTTTGGAGTTTCATATTCTTGTGTACTTCAATATTCTTGTTATCCTCTCTCTCTCACACACACTGCTCCAGACACTTTGCTAGGGACTCTGGATGTCTCCTCAAAATGGAAGTCTCTTCAGCTTCAGATTTCACACAAGTATTCCACAGTTTTAGTTTCCAGTGCCACTTATGACTTTTCATTGGATTATTTCCTTATGTAACGTAGATTTCCTCTAATTTCTAAAATGTGATTTAATTATTTGCTTACTCTCTCTGAATAAACCAAGAGATATGATAAACATACCAAGCGGTCAGTTACTGACAGAAAAGACCTTCCTTCTGTCGTCCTTCCTTGAGCCTTTACTTGCAGTAATTAGAATCTGAAGTGCTGCTGGTACTTCTGTAATATCCAGTTTTTGGTGAGTGCCTCAGTTCTAGTGAGATAAATTGATTTTTTTTACTTTCTTACATTTCTGGTGCTAGTGATGCACAAGAATAATTTGTAAGCCCAAGGTCCTTACAAAGATTCTCTTTAATCCAAGACCATTTCTGCCTTTGAACTTGTAGCATTTTGCATGCCTCTGGGGCCCAGAAAAAACACATGAAATCTGCCTTAAGTTGCATAGCAAGGTTCAGAGCCATATGTTTCTTGAAAGCCACAAGCCGAGGCAAGGAGCTTTGAGAACTGAAGCTTTGTATGGAAGATATACGGGAAGTGGCAGGAACTTCTACTTCCAATAACCCAAGCAAAGATGACAACATCCTTGGCTGTAGAATCTTCATTGCAAAGTCATTCCACCAATTAATCCAGCTGACATAATTTTCTTCCCTCAAGCCCTCAAGCTGCATTATTCAGAGTTTCCAGGCAGCTTTGAGACATCTATATTTGTTCTGAAATTTCTGGGGCATGATTACATAGATGTATTAAAGGACTGTGGCCCCTATTTCCCAATTACACTGCTTAATTAAAGATAAGCCCTCTTGGTCATCTCTGATAGAAACCCTCTTGGTCAAGACTGAGCTTTCATTCACATCTCAGCTGCATCTGGCCCCACTGATGTCCCTCACAGCTACTACTGAGAGAAATTCGTGTAAATGAGAACGATGGTCTTGGTAAAGGGATATTATGGAAAGAGCTATTTCTGACTTAAGGAAGTAATCCCATTTCTTGAATAAATTTATTTCCTCTCAATTTGAGCATCTCACATTTAGAATGTGGCATATTAAGTGTATGTTTAACACCAGCGAAATTTGTAATTTCTGGAGCAGTAAATGTAGTGGGCTTTCTGCAGATATATACACAGCTAAATTAAGAGGCAGAGCAAATAATTAAATAGGAGCTTAGGCAGGTTTTTTGCACTGTAAAATATGAACCCCATCTGTTAATTGAAAGCACTTATTTTTTTAGCTAGGAACAGTTACAGAACTACAAAGGGCTGTGGATCAACTGCATAAAAAGGGATCATAATATGCACAAATTATGGGTTACACAAGGAAACACAAGGTGCTTTTGATGATTCAGTGTTGACCACAATATGAAAATTAAGTGCAATTAACTATTGAACAAGCTACTGCTATTGCTACAGTTTCTTGACAATGCGATTAACAGTATTTTTTCAGCAGTAGCACTAGCCCTGAGCCACATTTCATAAACAGTGTAAGACATACGAGTACAAAAAGACTCACTTGGAAAGCCTGAAATACATTGACAAGAATGAAACAGGGATATATGCAGCTGGAAGAGTACATGACAGAATCAGTCAGCAAGGCAAACAATGGACTTTTCATTTAGTCAAGGATTTTTTTCTGTAGACTCTATGCTGAAGTTGAGCTTTATGTAGTATAAGAAGGAGTCCAGTGAGCATGAGAATTGTGAATTAAAGCAGTGATGTACTACTGAATGGGACATTCAGGTAAAAAAAAAAATTATTCCTGGGTGAAAAATAAAAAGAAGCAGCATAGAATAATTTTTTTGGGAGGTGGCTGGATTGAAGAGAACAACACTTGAAGCAAAGAAATCTCTGAGATGGAATTATTTATTTTTTTAATAAGGGGTGAAGGACTGAGAATATTGGAAATCCAACAAAGATTCAACAAAGACCAAGAAAGGGGTGTTTCAATCTGAATTTCCTTTACCCTTCTTGACAATGTCGTCATGTTATTCTTGTTGGAGAATAGCTAATTCTTGGACAATGGTGGGAGGGGAGATAAGAGAAGCATGCTAACAACGTGGCACTTGAAATTAGGCCTGGTAAGACCAGGGTGCTTCTCTGCCAGTGCTGAGTGGAATCTAAATTTAGGGATGCACATGAGTTAGAGGGCATACTGTCACAGGAAAGCTGCACAGGAACTGAAAAGAGAAGGTGCTCTAAGAGCTTCTTTACCATATTGCTCCAGAAGAGCCATGTGCTCATGAAAAGTCTGATTCTGGAAGGAACTGTCAGCTCAACCCCATCCCCTCTGAGAAGCTGAGGTAAGCAGGGAAGCAAAATAGAGTCACAGATTCCTTCAGGTGGAGAGGCATGCATTTAACAAACATTAACGAGTGGGATTGAATGCCAGAAGTTTTGAGATGTTTTGGTTCACATAAGCTTTCTAAAATTCAGATACTGATACAAGGCTTATCTGCATTTATCTAAAATCCTATTGTCAGGAAACCCCAGGAAGAAAGCTCCTGTGAGAAACTTCAGATGTTGCCTGACTTAGTGAAATACTGCAACAGCTTTTCTTGCCTATAGATTCTTGTCCTGCCACAACTAAGGAGCAGCAGAGATGTGCATACACAATGACACACAAAACAGAACAAAAAAATGTTAATCTAGCTTTTCCTGAAAAACTGTAATTCAGACTGAAACCAGTGGTTTCATTCCAGATAGAACTTCATTTTTCTCCAAGCAGCTCTGTACACCTTATGCTGTCACTGGCAGAATTTTAAAAGGCCATTAAAAAAACCCCCAAACTTTATTTAAAAAAAATTATTTACTTATTAGTTTTGAAGGGATTACAGTTCCTTTTTGTTTTACTTGGTGACTGAAAGCCTTTCCCTGCTGATCTCAATAAAGGTTTTGCTGTTGATTTCAGTGGGAGTTGGATATTCTTTTAAATATTGAAATAACACATTGCATTTCAGTTTTTGTTTTTGTTTTTTTTTCCTTCTTTGCCTGCTGCTTAGAGTGAAGCCTGACAATGACTGGTCAGTTGCGCTTTTGCCTCTAAACAATTTAACACCCATTCACAAAATAGGATCCCCTTAGGGTTACAAAGGTTTTGAAGAAATGAAAAAAACAATGCAAGGAGATACTTCTGCTTAGTTTAGGATGTCATGGAAACTCATACATTTAAGATTAAATCTAAATTTCAAGTGAAGATTAACCACAGCTGTCTCTTTGAAAGAAAGCTGTTTCTGGGGTAAGAGAGTCCTTGTTGGTCTGTTTATTTTCTCTATGAGAAATAATTCTATCTTGATTCAGCCAAGATACTAAAATATCAAAGAAACCTAACTAGTATTAATCTAAAGTTCCAAAAGTTCTTAGAATTGCTTCTTTTCACATACAAACACATCTAAGTGCATGCACACATGCACACACATGCTCTCTCCAACTTACAGGTGAGTTCTTAGGCCAAAATGAAGTGCATTTTTTTGCAAAGTTCAGTTTAAATGACACCACTTTTCCCCCCTGCAGAATAATGAAATACAATTTGTTTTCATATTGGGCAAGTGAAAGACTATTGGGGCGCATAGATCATTGGAGATACAGCACTCCCTGAAGTCCTAGGCAATCTCTCCAGCTTGGCTTTGCTTTTTGAAATTGGTTCACTGTTTTCAAATCCCAATCTGAAACACTATTTAGAAGCTGTGAAGATTTCTTATGGAGATTTTTTTGAAAATCTATGCAACAGAAATCATGCTTGAAATTCCTAATGCTTTCATGTGACCTACATAAATGTTTCTTATTTCTTCCTGTAGCGATTATGGGCTCCTTTTTCATGGCTCTGTTGCATCAAGCACCAGAACTCCTTGTTAATAGCATGGGCCATATGTTGCCTTCACTAAACAGCACAGTGTGGAGCAAAGGAATAAAAACACAAGTGCAATGACGCCAGAGTACGCACGCCAAGGAGAAAAAGGCAGCCCAACTTCCATAACAAGACCAGCTACAGAAACTCCACTGGACAATGGCCAATGGCAAATGTGACACAAATATGATTATGATGAATACTTAAATTCCCAGGGGAGCACTGAGTTTTTATGATACAGCCTTTACTAGTGAGAGCCAAACCAACACAGGTAAGGCAGCTTGACTAGCCTTCTCCCTCCTTGTGACTGACATTCCTACTACACAACAAGAATCATCTTCATCCCCCGTTGTGTTACCAGTGCTGGGAAGGGTTTGGCTGGTGCTTTTTATGAGGTGTGTTTTTGAGCAAGAATGTCTGAGCTTAAATAATGGAATTCTGAGGTTATTCAGGATGACTTTTGTAAGAGTTTCCTTTTTATTTCCAAAGAAACATGGAAGCTCTGCCTTTGAAATCCCAGAGAATCTCCATCCAAGTAAGTATTTTCCATTTGCATGTGCAACATATGCAAAATACTGTTGCTTTCCTATAACATTTAAAAAGGACTATGAAAAGTTAAAATAATCTTCAGAGCTATTTGTGTTTTATTGGGCAGACTTTGGTGAATATTTATTTTCAAATGTATACTCTAATATTCTAAATTGTATTATTAATTGGTGAGAAACTATAAGAGTATGTCTAATCAAAATATACATATTTTTTCTTACACTCTAGTAAGCTTTTTATTAATGACTGTTTAAACTTTTTGTATTTTATGATAGAATAAAAGTAGTACAGAAGAGCCTCATGTCATTAAGGAAAATGTCAAGGTCTTTTTGAAACAGTGAAGATTTAGGATTTTTTCATCACTGCAAAATCATTAGAATTTACTGCTTAAATGTCTAATTTCAATCATTAAATAGCTCACTTTGAAACCCTGTTCATATTATTTCAAAGGTTTTATTGTCTTCAGTACAGACTCATGGAGATATAAGGCCCATATTCCTCAAAAACCTTGTTACGCTGCATATACAACAATGCATTAAAGCTAACTAAGCTGTTTATCTATTAACCTGGATTAAACCCAAAATCTTGTATTATGATATTTCTAATAGGAATATTTTTTTTCTGTTTTTATTCTCCCTTGGATTAAATATGATCAGAAAAATATATTTTCATCCACAACTCATGTCAGTATTATTAAGAATTTTCTAAATTGGGAGTAAATTTTCAAAACTGTGCCTTTTTTTAAAGGTTTCTGTTGTATCTTGAATCACAGTCTCTCACTGGAAGGATTTTTTTAAGGGTAATTGATTCTAGAGTATAGAAGAAAAAACGAGGTTTTTTTATAGAACAATCTGTGTACAGAAGAGAAGGCAGACATTGACAGACTGTACAGAAGCAGATTGATTTGTACAAGATTTATACACTCCTGTACATCAAAGGAGCTTTGTCAAAATTTGTATTGACTTTAGTAATTTAGATATTCTTGGTTATATCCCCTAATGTTATGTTCATGTAGAGAGGTATAGACTAGAAATTCTTCTTAAGACAGTCAGACAGTGTACATTCTATATAGCAGTATAGATGCAGTTGCCAATTTAGCCTCCACAGGAGTTTTGGGGGAAGTTAACTCATTTCACAGCAACTCACTTTATTGTATTCTGCAAAATTTGTAATTACAGGATTCAGTGACCTAGATAAAATACTTTTTTTCCTCATAGATCCTCTGAAGATGGCAAGGACCAGCCAGTATACTTCAGTCAAGGAAGGGGGATATTTCAGAGCTTGTCACAATTCATTAACAGATCAGAATTATTATGGTGATGACTCTTCCATGGTAAATGCTCTCCCACTCAAAGATACAGGAACAGATTGCTGGGACAATATAACCTGGAAAATCATATTCATATACAAAGCTGTTCAAATGTTTTTGTGATAACAATACTCTTCAAAGTGGTAAAAATCATATGTCTGTTTGAGATCATGTATGACATGCATTAAGATTCTTTCCACCAGGAGAAGGATTTTGACACAGGCTTCTCACAAAGGTGCCGTGTTCTTGTGAGAAGGCAAAGACATGCTATTCTGGAACAACTGGCATGAAGCTTCACTGGTAACTAGCTAAGCCTCTGATCTTAGTTTTAAATTGACACTTGTCTAAATGCAGCATCTTCCTGAGAATTACCCTGCCATGTCAGAGAGGGCAACAGGGGAGGACTATCAGAAAGAAAAGACCTTTTCCTGTGAATGTGGAAATGGAGGAAGGTAAAAGCTGTGTGAGCTGAGCAAAAAAGTCAAGACCTAAGAGAGAGAATCACAGAGAATCAGTCTACACTGCAGAAAGGTTTTAGGATGTCAGTGAATAACAAAATACAAGAAATTCAGGGCTAAAAGAGGTGTGGAAGACTACAACCCAGAATGAGGGAGGATATTAAAGTCAAAGTTCAAATAGCCATGGAGAACTGATCTGTTCAAATTACTGGTGACACCAGTGTCCTGACATGGCAGCATCAGTGTCAGCCAAGCTGAGAGCACTGCTTCCAAGTACTTGTAAAAGCCGCAGAAAAAGATAAGATAAAGAATTTAAAATTAGTTCTTTTACTTCCTAGTTTACCAAACAAGGTTTCCAAGTTTGAAATACAAGTAGATGTTATATATCAATGTCTTTCTTTTCAAAAATTCCTTTATCCTTTTTCACTGTCCTTTTCTTCTTGTTCACTGTTACAGGATCCCATATTTTGTTTTATTATACTCTTCTGTTGATGATCTGAAAATTCACATTATTCATTGAAGTTTGAAGGTAAGATCTTTGAAAAGAGCCAACCAACTATGAAATAGAAGAGGAATGATCGGTTCTTTTTCTTTCTGACTATATGAGTACAAAGCATTTTGCTTTTTGGACAGGAGCTACCTGAAAATTTCAACTCATACACATACATGTCGATGCAATTTATTGCATACTACTAGAATATAGAGTACAAACTGGGATTGTCTTAAATAATCAGCCCTTTTTCAAAAGATTTACACTGGAGCTGAAGGAAGAGAAACTGGCAATGACAATGAAAGAAAGTTTGAGATTTAAAACATAATAACAACATGTTCATTTTCTAAGGCCTCAAAAATTCAGCAGAGCATAATTTCTACAGGGTACTGGATACCATCCAGGAACAGCATTCTATTTGAAGGTACCAAATCATCTTAAAATTTTACAGATATCAGGCACATACATACCACTCTTTCCTCCTTATCAGAAAACAAGAATGGTCCAAGATTACCTAAGGCAGCAGTGGCAAAACAGAGCGATACTGAAAACATGTCAATCTAGAAAAAGAGTAAGATCCTTTCCGTGTTCACCAGCTGCATGATTATGTATATAATATCTGAATATCACTGAGTTGGAAAGCCTAGGGTGTAAGTAAATTGGTTTAATAAATTTTCTGTCTGATAAATGTTCTGTTACTTCCTACAGTTTTACCTTTTTTACTGAGCTAGTTTCTTCTGTCAAAGACTGAGCCAGTTTTGATGTTATATAAATTAAAATTAAATGAAAAATACTTCTATTTTTTCTCTATTCTGACAACTTATGAGACTATCTTCAACTATATTTATAAGAAGGATATTTTGTTTCAGTCTGTTCCTTCTCCTGATCAGTGATACTTAGTGATGTACCAGTCATAAAAGTACTTAAGCACCAAGAAGTCTCTCATGCAGATGTCTCTTCAGCTATTTCAAAGATTTAAATTTGTCTGCCTACTCCTCTTTTTGCCTTCTGACATTGCGCCAAATATTCTCATAAATTACTTTTTTTCTTTCCCCTATGACTGAAATAAAGCTTCAGGGTTTAGGGTTCTTCAAGGCACTGTGGCATATTTTCTCATATATGGAAAACACAGAATAGCACAACAACAGTTGTGCTTTTCACACAGTAACAGCTTTTCACAGTAACATTTTACAAGTAATTCTGCCTTCTTAATTTCCTCCAAACCTCTTGCATGAAAGGTATTGTATCCAAGTGACTGGCCTTGAGCCTTAAAGGGAATTTAGTTATATGGTTCTGAGCAGATAATTTCCCTCCAATTTGTTTGCCAAATGGGTGTCTAATTTACGTTCCCAATTACCTGAATTGCATGCACAAATGAGCTAATGAAACACACAAAAATGTGTAAATGGTCATAAATAGTCATTTCTATGCGCAATTGCAGTAATTGCATGCTCCTCATGATTTTGAAAATCAAGAATCTAATGTTAATTTGATGCTAGTTCATCTTGTATAACAGCTATATTTAAAGATTAAGTTTATCACTCAGCAAATGTGGCAGCCTTGTTCTATTATGTCCTTTTTTCCATTATGTTTAATTGATGGATAACAGAGTTTAACATTGCAAGGACTTCCTTTTGCTGATAAGCAGGGTTCAAACATTTTCCTAAAATAAGCAGGACTGCAAATCTATTTATATACTATAAGTGTCACAATAACCACAATTGTATACTCCTTTAAACAACATGTTTATAAAGAAAAAAATCATTTGAGGTAACGAGATTTTGGGGAAAGAGGTAATAAGTCACATAACTATTGTTATCCACATGTTCTGTTCCACAATAATCCCATTACAGAAATATCTAATTAATGTAACACTTTGTTTCAGTTGTGGGTCCTGCCAAAACCTGTCTCATTTTCTGTTTTCAAATGCAGGAAATCTTGTAGCTCTTGTTACTTATTCTGCTGCCACCCCATCTGTTTTACTCTTAGAATGCAAGTGCTTTCTGGGTATCATGAAACTAAGACCTCTATGAGAGAGATTAACAAGTGCCACGGTGTGACTGAAGGACTCCAGTATCATATGAACACTACTACATAATTTTATAGAAAGACTCAGGTGTTTTGTACTATTAAATCTTATGATGGAAAGACCAAGAATGTATATTGCAGTAGTAGTTCTAAGTCATTGGACATAGTTAATTTTAAAATGAAAATGCTTATTTCAATCACTTTACTGTAATGATTAGAATATAAACAATATAATTCAATTGCAGAGATTATTTTTTAATCTTCTGAAGGTAAGAAGACTTTGTATTTCTCTTTCAGTGGTTTTAACAATAGTAATGGGGTTGATAAATACAGAGCCAGAAAAACTATGTTCATTATTCCAAATAATGCACAGAAACATTACTGAATAACAATAGGTGAAAGAATAATCCAAAGTATATTAAGGGGATAATGTTGATTATGTTTATAGTTAGATAGCAAGTTATGGCTGAATGTCATTCAAAATATTTTACAGATTAAGCCTTAATCCTCTAATCTGTTTCACTCAGGAAATCCCTCAAGCCATCTGTGAGACTACTATAAGGAACATTTAGGTCTTGTCATGCATATGTCAGTGTGTCATTCCTGTCCCAGGCCTAGTAATGTGATCACTTTTGTAATATATGTTGTGTTTAAAAAAAAAAAAAACCACAAACCCAAACCAAAAATCCATTAAAACAGACGGTGAAGTTAATGAGTAGAAGCCAATAAAGGAGGAAAAACTCAAACTTGCCTTCAATAGCTGATGGTTTCTTTCTTGGACTGTGTTCCAGAAGAAGACGAGGTGGTATGAATTCCTTATGTCCTGCACCTAAGTATTCAGGTTAAGAAGCATAGGAAATGTATTCACCAGCAGGCTGAACAGTTTCACTGGGAGGCTGAGCTCCCTTCAAAATTTTCATGTTAAAAATATTACACTGTGAATAAAAGCTAATATCTTTCAGACACCATAAGGAAATGTATTTCTCAACAAATAGAGTAATTTATTTTTAAGAGTCACATTTGAAATCAATGAAGTCCAAGTGACTCAAACATATGCTGAAATGCTACAGTTCTCTTTTTCTTCCTTAGACTCAGAAGAATAATACTGTGATAATAAGGTTACATAGTCATGATGCCTCTTCCACAATGAAGTCTTATTTTCTTCTGTCAAACAAGTGATCTTTAGTTGCTCCCTCAAGTCCACTTATTATGAACTCCTGGAAACACCAGCAAAATTTATGATGTTTCTCATTCTTAAGGATTTTTCTTAATTAGCCAATACCAACCAGGTCATGCATTGTAAACACTGATGAGGTTCTGATTCCAGCTGCTGACTGAAACACCTTTACTCTCTCAGTGTTCAGCTGGGACTTTCTGTACTGTCTTAGTCTATGTGGAGATACCATGCTTTGTACAAAATATTTTTCATTTCATTTCTCCAAAGAGTCACAAACATATTTAAGGTACTCTTACATTACTTATGCTTATTTTCTAGTTTATGACATATTTGCAGTCTCCTTATTTCCTTTTAAGTTATTTCACTGGCATTTAGTCTCAGTAGCTATCCTGTCCTTGTCATTTGGAAAGTGCAATTTTTTGTGACCTGAGAAATAAAATTAAGTAGTTATATGTGGTATTGATTCAGTCCTATGCACCAGTATGCATTCACTGCACCAGAGTCCACATGCAAACAGACTGTTAAATCTCAGCTCCAGCTTCACATCAGAAACTCAAAGCCATGCCTCATGCTTGATGATAGACTCAGAAGAGAAATTAAGATTTTAATGGGCCTTGGAAACTGCAATATCTTACTTACCCCTCTCATTTTTCAAAGGTGTGTATACTCATGGGGAATGCATGAGAAAAACATCATCTTGAAGACAGCAGTGGGATTTGAGTATCATAGTCTTGATGTTATAGCATCTCATCAGCATATGTACAATTGCAGGCATATAATTTGCAAGCATGTGGTTCAGTTCTTCCAGTACTTTGTATAAAAGATCACACACACAGCTGCTCAAACTTGATGTGTGCCTGAGCCACTGACAAAATGTTAACACATTGATAAAACCAAAGTATTGAAAGTCCTTTGCAACAAATGGCAATAATTTTACATTTTCCACATAATTCCTGTCTTAGCAATAAACCCAAGAGGATATTTACCAATCTCATCAAAGAATAACTATAGCCTTAAAATGAATGTTAGAGAAACTTCAGGAATCCAGATGTTTAGGCATGATTTTCCAAACACTTTATGTCAAAAAAAAAAACCCAAAAAAACCAACAGAAACTTGAGGTTGCAAACTGAACTAATGAACTGCTGATTACTTTTGTTGCCAACCAGAACAGAAAAGTTATATTTATAACCTCTGTCAACATATAGAAACTTCACAGATTGAATTTCTAGTTCAGAATGAAAACAAAAAATAACAATTGATAAAGAATGGGTATTCTTCTACATTTGATCAAAGTCCTAGACTAAAGATTGGTTATTTATTTTTCCATTTCTTTCTTTTTCTTTTTCTTTCCAAAACGAAAAAAAAAAAAAGTGTTAATTTTTATAACTTGGATGAATTGTTTTGTGTGAAAGAGGATAAAGGCCAGTGGCTCAGAATGTTGAGTAGATGAGTAATGAAGAAGGATAGTCAATAATTTGGACTGCAGTGTGGCATCTACAGTGTGGGGCAGTGATCTAATTCCTTTAGGTCAAATTGTAGGCTGCCCCCATTATCTTCCTGTTCTTTGCTGTGGCAGCAGTTTTCTAATGATTGCACCAGTGTGCTCATAATGCCAGTATGATAACACTTATTGCTAATGACTTGTCAAGTTCTATTTTATAGCTTTACAAGTTTTAAGCAAATCATTTGTTTCATGCAAATTGACCACATGATCCAATATGAGAGTGTTTTAAGCACAAGAAGCTTAAGCTTCACAGATCAAAAACTTTCCCTTAGGCCAAAATGTTTGTTCTGAGCAGGTTCCCATGCACTCTGATAAAAGGCTTCTTTAATGTTTCCATGTCTTATTAAATGTCTCTCTATTCACTTTGATGGGAATGCAAAGGACAGTAGATGAATAAATATTTTATCCATTTTTTTGATGAAATATGTTAAAGGAGGTAACCTAAGATAAACTTCTTTTCCTTTTCCTCTCCTCTTTAAGATATAAAGCACAAGTGTTTTTCTGTAGTACAGATGACTGATAAATAGAAATGAGGAATTGACTTCAACAGATCAGACCATTAGGATTAATGGTATCTACTATCTTGACTCTAGCAGTGGCCAGTTGGACACATATACATGATGTAAATGAGAGGAAGGCAGCGTGTTTTTAATGCTCCCAGTGGACAATCAGATTAGTCCATGAACCACGAGAAGTTATTATCAAGATTACCACTGTTATTACTGGACATACACCTATCTCACAGCTTTAAAAGTGCTCCATAAAAACCACTGTAGAGTTGTTTTCTTCTCATTTCAAATGTAGCCTTCATTTTTCTATTACGAGATAAGCTACTAAGGTTCATTTAAGCTGCTATAAAAAAAAAATACTAGTTTTATTAATTTCACTTGCAAGCACAGAATGTGCATGCATTTCTATGCCACTCTGTCCCTAGAGTTGATCCATAACACTTCCATGTGTAACCTGTCCATGCAGCTGTGGTATAGGTATCTCCTTCATGTATGATATTGTAAACAGCTGACAACAAATTACATCTGATGCAAACTGTGTGAAATATTTTGGATTTAAACTCATGGAAACACTCTCACCAGGAGAAAAAGTGTCACATTAAGACATGAATACCTTCCTCCATTGCCTGAGAGGAAAGCAGTAGGCTGCAAGGATGAGTAGAAGGCTTAGGACACTAACTAGGTACCATAAATTCTTCATTGAAAATCAGCTACAGTCCTCAAGCTCTGGGAAACTTCTGTCAACAGTGTTTAATAAATTGCTTGAGATGTCTTGAAGAAATTAATTCTGACTTGGCTTATTAATATTTTAGATTTTTTATTGCATGATAAGGAATACAAGACAAACTTTAATTACCTTACTTTTCTCAGTCTAGGAAATGTCCTTCTACATGTGTCAAAAATGTCATGTTTGCATATTTTGTATAAATTGATTTCTTATGATAATATCAAATTATGTGAGTTTTCTTTCTTCCCTGATCTTCTGAGTTCAATTTGTCTGCAGTGACCTTAATAAAGTGTCGAAATACATCTTTGTAGATAAAATACATGTAAAAATTATTATTATTATTATT
>VXAC01007300.1:117951-166899 GCA_013399225.1 Rhipidura dahli | reverse complement strand
TCTATTGTAACCTAGGACAACAAGCTTCTCAATAAGGTGTCAATTCTGAAGCCTGACAAAGAAGTGACAGAGATCTGAGAGGCCCCCTCACACAGAAAAGAAGAGGGGGCATGGTGAAGTCACTCCCAGAATTGCACACAGTAAGTGTCACCCTCTTTTAAGTCCTACCAGTTTGTGCTTTTTGACGCTGGGATTTAATCCTGTTAGGAGTTAAGCTGATCAAAATCCATGCTGCTGTTGTCCTGTCCTGCCCTTCCCTTCCAGCCTGCTCCTGGGGCTCTGCTGCTCGTCTGCATGGCTGAAGCTAAAAGCTTTTGGTGTACCCAGTCTCAGCTGAATTTGCTCTCAGAACCATCTCAGGGAATGTGTGTGTGAGATGGTGGTGCCCAAAAGGGAGGGAAAAGGGCAGCACTTTACTCCAATAAGTAGTATTCAGTTTTAAGCTCTGTGTGGATGCCTTTTCTTGGTCTTTAAATCAAGAGTCAAGCATGGTTAGAAGGGAGATACCTTGGTATTTATTTTAAGGATCCTTTGGTGCACCACGTCCAGGTCGGATGAGCCTCCATGCACCCCACAGTGCACACCCATCAAAGATCTGGTGTAACACTGTAGGTGTCACTAATTAGCACATTTATCAAAAATTCCCCAATGAGAGGCTCAAATGAGCCCCCCCTCCCCAAGGAACCTTCCCCTGGATGGTTCTGTCTCAGTTTACAAAATGTGTTCTGGAGAGGCCCTTGGGCTCTGGGCACACTGATCCCTCACTGTGAAGCTTCTGAAATGTTCAGTCTCCCAGCTTGACAAACAAGTCCAAGAATGGAGGCAAAAAGCACTGGGAATACACAAACTGTAAAAAGGTATAACAGATGTATAAAAGAAAAGACAAAAATCATCCTGCCATCAGGTCAGAGTCAGGCAATGGGGACAGAGGGGTCACAGCACGGGAACTATGAAGGAGAACAGTGGCTTTACAATGGATGACAGCTGACTCCTGTGGAGAGGACATTAAGGATTGAACTTTGAAGAAATCTGAAAATAAATCTGTTCAGTTAAAAAAGGAACTACTCAGACATTGGCTAGTTGCCTGCATTTGCAGTTTAATGAAAGCTTCGTTTGAGTCCAGGTAAACTGGTGGTGAGCTATAACCAGTGCTAATTGCTGCCTATGGGGTAAAGTAGTCAGCTCTTTGATGATGAAGAACATGGAATCAAGGAACCATAGAGCTAGAAGGGACCACAAGAATCATTGAGTCCAGGCCCTGGCCCTGCCCAGACACCCCAACAACCCCACCCTGGGCATCCCTGGCCGCGCTGTCCAAACGCTCCTGGAGCTCTGGCAGCCTCGGGGCTGTGCCCATTCCCTGGGGAGCCTGGGCACTGCCCAGCACCCACTGGGGGAAGAACCTTTCCTGATACCCAACCTATCCCTCCCTGACACAGCCCCAGCCATTCCCTGGGGAATGGTGTTCAGTGCCTGACCCCGCTCTGGGGAAAACATTTTCCTCATATTACCATCTTTAACTGGAGGTAACAAGGAATGTGTGATATCTTAATTGGGTGGCTTTCTGTGCTGTAATCAGGAAAGGAGGAGGAAAACTGTATTCATGTGAGTTCAGCACAGGGCAGGCCTGGTAAGAAGTGTGGCTCTGGGATTGTGTCTAATACCCAAACATTAATTCCACTTATAAAAAAATTAACAAAAATGCATTTAGGGAGGTTTTGCATGCTCTCTGCTGTCTATCACAAAGGACTCTGAAGTCTTGAGAGCTACCAGATCTGATTTTAAAAGGCAAGTAGCTACAATAACCACATCCAGGTTATGAAAAAGCCCTTTGGAAAAACAAGCAATGCTGTCTGCTCAGACTTTTGCTGCTGCTCAGTATTGGTTTATACAAAGTTACCTATTCAAAAATGCTGAAAGTTTTTCTCTTAAAAGACCAAGCATACAAAATCCCCAAATCCACACAGTCACATTTAACATTATCTGTGCATGGAAGTGTCTTGTTGGAAGAAATAAATTATGCAGAAGTTTCCTAAATAATTTAACAGACACAGTAAACAAAAATTATGAGTTCCTACAAAACACCCTCAACTTGCTGGCATTTTGTTCCTGTGGTAACACATGTGGGTTCTGTGTTTTGAGGCTTTAATTTCAATCACACAGTATCCTGTCCTTTGTCAGAGCAGTGCTGTAGATGCAGAGTAATGTCCCAAAATCCTGTCAAATGCTGTGAATCCTTCCAAGTTTCTCCTGTAAATTAAAGCAGCTCTATGCTAATGTCCTAATGTTTACTGTAAAACTGTTTGTGTTATAAAATATCCTAGTGCCAGCCAGTGAGTGTGGCTTTGAAAACAAGATTTCCTTGTATTTGTTTGTTAATGTTGTCAGCATGATCAGGGGTTAAAAGAGGAAACCTGTTCAAATAGTCAGTTCAGCTGACCAGAAAAAATACAGAAACTCCGTGGTGTGGAAACCATGACAGATTTCTTATCTGTAGCCAACTTTCTTTAGATGAATTTTTCTTAGTCAGCAATGCCTTTTCTTAATGCCTTGATTTCACTTGACCCTTGACTCTCTCTGCTGACATGCTTTTGTAAATATTATTTTATTTTAAAATAGCTTTGTCACAGTGCCCTTGCTCAACACAAAGTTATATTTAATATTACTTTAAACTCTCTCTTCAGTTGTAAGAGCTACTCATGACAGAACAAATATCAGGTAAAATGAAATGCTTCCAAAGGACAAAAAGTTTTCATTCCTAAGGTATATAATTAGTTTTCTCTTTCAGTATTGGAATTACACTTGCACTCTGTTGTAAGACTTTGCAACAGGTAGAATAAGTTACTGCAGCAAAGCTGGGTTTTACATTTATTTGGTCCTTGGGGGGATGCTGGAATTAAGACTAGAAGTAAATGAGGCTTCACTGATTTAGTTTCGAGTGCCTGAAATGTGGTAACCACTTAGTGTGTGATTTATGTGTTCCCTTTCTTACTCACACTCTCCACAAAGAAAAATCTAATCAGGATTTAGAGTTATGCTGTATTTGTTGCTTTGATTCTGGTGAATTGTTTCAATTTCTTATTATATGTGAAAGAAAAGCTAAGCAAGGGGAACTACAACAAAATATTTCAATGAAAGCTGTATTTGACCCATAATGTGTCAATGTGTTCCATACATTGTTTTCCATGCTGTTAACATTTTTCATTGTGAATGTGATTGCAGTAACTGCTCCCTACCACGAGCTGATAATGCTGTGGGAGGGGATGGGCAGGAACTTCTGGATTCACAGTTTAGGAGCACATTAAAGTGACCTGAGGAGTCAGACAGTAGGGTCAGTGCCAGAGTCAGGAAGAGAAATCACCTTCCCTTGCATATTTCAAGTGCTAAAAATAGTGACTCATATCCATCTGCCCAGTATTTCTCTAGGATGACATGTCCTGCTCCATCCTTCAGGATGAGCCATGGCAGAGGAAGAACCCGCTGTTGGCAGTGCTGCAGAGAAGAGAGTGGACTGCACAGCCACTGGCTTGCTTAAGGTCACTCAGCAAACTTTCTTCTCCTTCCTTTTCTATCTTTATTTATTGTATTAATTCACCTTTTCCTTTCTTGAGTGTGCAAAATAATAGGAAATGGCTTCATCTGCTTTGGTGTGCAAGAGTGGAAGAGCCTTTGCCTTATCCCTGGCAAGAGGCAGCACACAAGAAGAGGCCAGAAAGGTCAGACTTGAGTGTCTGTGCCAGCCCTGGCTGCTCTGTGGGTGTAGAAGGAAGGTAAGAACTGTGCCTTCAAGGTACAACTGCTTTACATGGTGCTGAGAACAGAACAGTTCCTGTGACACCACCTGTGTGCCCAAGGCTGTGTTCGAGAGACAAGCGGTGGAGCTCTGTACATGCTGAAACTGCTCATGGATTTGACTTTGCTCCCTGTTTTGGAGTAAATTGAAGGTGAATTCAGCACCACTGCCCTCTCCAGAGGGCAGGAAGGGTGAGCAGCCGGAGCAGTGGGCGGCAGTGCTTGCTGTGAGCTGGCCCAGCCCGGCTCAGCCTGGTGCTTTACGCACTCGAGGGCTGTCAGTGTGGATTACCCACTAAAATCATCCCCTCTGATCTGCCTGGAAACAGATTGTGTTCTGAGAATCCTTCCTTCTAGCACCGCTGAGCCTGCTGATTCAGTGCCATTCCCCAGCTCCAGGGGACACAAAGTGATTCCCTTGCACACTGCAGTTGTGCCTCCCACTGGCTCCACGGAGGCAGTCGGGAGTGAGAAGCAGCTTGATGCAGCTGCAGCCTGCTATTTTCACTGTGGGGAAAACACAGCTCACAGAAATCACCTCGTCTTTTTTGTGAAATAACACGTTCAAGATTGATTACTTACTTCTGGAAGCTGTTGCAGCTGAAAGTGGAGCTGTTTAAAGACTTACAGGAGCAGCAAGTCAGGGTCATCCACGTAAATCATGGCCTGTTGACAAGAGATTTAACAGTTTGGCTTAGTTGTTAGGAAAGCATGCACAACTGGATATGTTGAAATCTTAATGGTGCTTTTCCTTATTATTTGATACAGCTAGTAAAAAAACCCTCAAACAATAAAACTCCCTCACCACAAGCTTTAATTATTTTATGAAGTCAGCAGAAATGTCTCGAGACTTAACATGTGGAAAAAAGCTTCAGTTGATCCAAACCAAATCCCTGTGTATGCACAAACCAATCCTCTGTGTATGCACAAATACTTGATTTGCATTCATTTAATATTTTCAACTAGCTATATTTGGAAAAATCATCATCACAGGATTCCTTGCTGGTAAAGGAGCTCAGCAGAACAGGAAGATGACAGGGAATCAGAGGTGGCTCTTCAGGAATGTGACATGAAAGACGTGCTAAATCAAGATAAGGGAGATGCCTCCAGTGGAAGAGCAGGAGACAAAATCCTATTCATCTCCCTGGTTTGCTGTAGGACAGCTTCCCACACTGCAAGCACATGAATTTCCTTCTGTGCTGCCTTCTGGAGTGAGGCCCAGCTGGTCCTAAAGGAAAACAAACCTATTTTAAGGGGAGTTTGTTATGAACCCTACCCAGAGGTCATTTCCATGTATCTATGGGTATAGCCAACACTACCCTGGCTCTTCCACACAGGAGAGTTCTTTGCTACCATCCCAGGTAGTTGCTTACCATGATGCCTTGAGAGGCCTCCTAGACACAGAGCCTAGACAGGAGTAAAGGGAATAAAGGTGGGGATTTATTGGAAAGGCCTCCAAAGGTACCCCTGGGGAGCCAGAGCTGCTGCCCAGATGGGCCCCGAGATGGATCATCCCTAGGGACTCAAAAGCTGATGAAATTCCTGCCCTGTCTAACTTTTTGCTACAGAGTGAAAGAGTTGGAAATAACAGGACTCTGGGGGACTTGGATGCTGCTCAAGAAATCTAATCCAAAAACTTCTGTCTGCCAATGCCCAGGATCAGGTTCATCAGTGAAGATGTACTAAGCCTTACAAGAGCTAAGCAATGGATAACGTAACTCTACCACTCCTGCTCAAGTTTGGTACCTCTCTCTTTTTGAAATCAACAAGAACTTTTGAAAGGTTTCCATAAAAACAGAAAACGTGAAAGAAATTATCTAAAAATATTTTCAGGACTTAAAATTTGAAGCACTTTGTCACAAGGCAGGAAATTCTGCTCATGTTGATGGAATGTTAAAAGTCTTGATTAAAAATGCTTCCTAAGTACAAGAGTGTTTCTTTTCCAGATGTTACTGTCAGGTATTCCCACTGCAGAATGTAAACTTGCTCTTTTTAGTGTCGTTCAAAACCAGAAATTTCTTTGGAAAAAAAGAAAGAAACAAACAACCAACAACAACAAAATATATATATACACACACAAACACACACATGTATGTGGAACCTGGTGCCAGGAATAAGGAGTTCAGAGGGGAGAGTGCAGAAGGGTTCCTGTATCCCACCCTTTGCTGGTATTAAAAGTTCTGAGATGCATTTCTTAGAGGTTTCTGAGGTAAGTCTTGAGCCCTGGTGATTTTATGCAATTATTTTGGGTTCAGCAGTGCAGAAGTTTAGATTGCCATGCAGACTCATCCATCAGATACAAGGAAAATGTTGGCCATTGTTTAACACTTGATTTTTTTTCCCCCCCTGAAGTTGCTGAATGCTTTCTCTGGCAAAACTGAAAGCCAGCCCCTTCAGAAAAGCTGCCTGGAGTGCTGGGGGTTTGGTTTTGTAACAAATTCATGAAAAAGATTCTATTGCCTCTCTCACTGTAGAAATATGAAAATAGAGATACGATTTTCTGTTTCTAAATATTGAGCTCACCTTTTGTGATTTTCATGTGTATGGTGCCAAAGCCTGATCACACCAAAGTCTGAAGGTTGAATAGATATTTCTAGAAACAAAAAGAACAATAAAGATGGGAAGGCAAAATTTAGACTCCTGAAATTCTGTGATTTATGGGCTGGAAAGGCACAGAAACAGATCCTGAGTGCTCTTTATTAGGTAATAACAGTTGCAAGCACATGTACTTGGAGTTTGGTGACTTCCTTCTTCCTTTTAGCCATGTTAGCTAACCTAATCTGAAGGGGTCTATTTCAATGAGTAGTAACCTGAAAGCAAATTCAATGCAAAGAGTATTTTCTACCAACTAATAAACAGATTACTACTGTAGTAGTACTACTGGTACTACATATTTCAGGCTAAAAGCATTAATGCAGATACTGAATGTACTTTGTAGAAACACCAGTCTTTTTTTTTTTTTTCCTATTCTGTACATTTTGTTTCCATTATGAAAGGCATTAGGAAAAGAATATTTAATACTAAAAATGTAGTGACTCTTTTGAACTCAAATGGGATTGGCAGTGGGAATGAGGTACCATTTTATTTTAAGTTCAAGTTGTGACTAAGTACAATCCCTTCTTCCAGCCACACCATTGATCCTCAGCCCCCCAGTATAATAATGTTGCTTGATTTGTAAATTTTAACAACCTGTGGTGTTGCAAATATAACTCCAATTCCATGTACTGGTTTGAGTTAATTTATAGTATAAAAGAAATTGCCACTTAGAATGAATTTCTCTTGTAGAAATACCAAACATGGCTCTCCTGAAACACCAAATGCCCCCCTTCATTGCAACACAGAACATGTATTTGCAAAGCAAAAACAGAATTATAACAGCAGTTTTTACTGCTCCATCTTGTAGTATCACTGCAGAGAATATCACAAGACTCATGTTAACCAGGCAGAGAGGTAAGAAAAGGTCAAAATTTTCCACAAAACAACTTTGTCTGAAGTAACCCCCACCAAAGAGAACAAAGAATAATCACAGATCAGTGTCTTCTGTTGGCAGCAGTTTGCAGCAGTTCCAGGTACCATGGCAGTGCTCATTAGAGGGAAACTCCAGCACGGAGTGTTTTGAATTCCTACTGCTGCTGTTTACACTGTGTTTTGTCAGGGGCTTTGTCAGCTATTGCTCTACTGGGTTTTCCTTGAGCTCTTTAAAGATCCCTCTTCAAAGTTACTTGGCTCTTAAAATCATAGTAAACCAAAGACCTAATATCACAGTTTAATACTTCCATTAAACTACAGAGTAATAATTTGCATTAATTGTAGCTTATTAATTGCAAAGGACAGCATCTTGTTTTGTTGTATTTAAAGATTTTATTAGAAACAGACACTTTTAGTTAGTGTTTGTTGCCCCAAGAGCTTTAGAGGAACTGATTTTCTGTCAGAAAAGATTGGAATCAATTGCATTCCTCCCTTCCAGATAGTGCTAAAACATTTATTTAAAGGTTTATATGCTCACCCTGCCTTATCTGTATTCCAAGTCACTTGTCCAATGAAATAAAATTCATTCATGCCTTCCTTCACTGTGTTATTGACAAAGTAAGCTTTATGTGGCTGGAAGCCAGAATTCTGTCTTTTGGGAATACCTCTCTCTAAACTTGTCCAAAAGAATTATTTTATTGCATTTTTCATGCCACTTCAAGTGTGTTTGGATGGTAAATCCTAGAAGCTGGGCTGTCTGTGACCATATCAGCCTTTTGAATTAGCAGCATGCACAGCATGATACAAGTATGAGATTGTCAGGAAGGAGTGTGTGTAGCTGCACAATTCTTTAATTGAATATTTTTTTTTCACATATTAACCTGCATGACATTACTTGATTCCACCATTCAAAAACCAGGTCAAATAATTTTTTAAAATGCCTAGCATTAAGCTGATGGAATGTTTGCCATCCATTAATATTCTTTAGCCCCTTCTCTACGCAAGAGCAGGATGTGGAGAGCAAGTGCTAAAAACCAGTTGTGCCGTGTTCCATTAGGGGAAAAGGAGCATCTGCAGCTGCTGTGCCCAGCCCTGCAGCCAGGAGTGCAGGAGCCACATCCAGCTGGCTGTCAGGGCAGAATACAGAAAAGCTGCTGTGATACAGGTGGTTTCTCTTACACAAAAGATAGAGGAGGTCATCGCTGAGTTAAATACTTAACAAACCACAGCAACCTGGTTTGGCAGCCACAGTGCTGCTGAGAGAGACCAGAAGTGAGATATGTGCATGACCTGAGTGTCATTTCCCTCCTGTGTTGGGATAGAGATCTTGTGAAGGCAACAAGAGGGAGAGGTAAAAGTAGAATTTTACAGTGGTGTGCTGATTTGAGACTGGAATGTGGGAGAGGGAAGCAAGGTTACATTTTCCTTCTGTCACTCAGCAGGTTCACAGAACTGACCCTGGAGAGAACAATGTGCAAAGAGGCATTTGGATATTACAGCATTTAATTCCACTACTTCCACCACAAACTAATTAAAAACCCTCTGATTCTAGCAAACCCTTTCCTCTCTCTTTTCATTTCATTTCCAAACAGGAATTCAGTTTAAATTTGACATCTTTGGGGCCCCTCCAATAAATAAGACTATTTGAGTTGTTCTAGAGCTTTCTTAAGTTTTCCTCAGAGAAACTATCCACACATTCAGGAATGTGGATGAACTGAGAATTGAAAGCTGAATTAAGTTTAAGTTCTCACAACTAAGGGTGGAGAGGAGTCCAGGAAAGTAGAATTAATCCCATTTGTCTTACAGAAGCTGCCTTCTCTCTAATGAAGCCTGGGGAAGCCCAGTTATGGGAAGAGGCCAACCCAGCAGCCCCCACAAGCCCGAGGTACCCTGTGCAAAGGGCCAGAGTGGGGAGAGTGGGAGCTCTCAGGTGTGCAGGTGAGACAAGGAAGAGATGTTTTCTCTATACTTGATCTTGTTTTGGGCAGCCTGGTCAGGTGTTGAGACTAGATGATGGATGTTGGTCCCTTCCAACTGTAATTATACTAGTCTATCCCTAATTCCCTCCAAAACAGTGCTGTTTTGGGAGTATGTGATATCTACTACAATTGTCAGTTGCACACATCAGTCTAACACAAGCCCATGTGAGGACCAGAAGAAAAGAAAATTTGGCTTTGAGTAAGCAGCCTTCAATTTAGCAGATTTGGACCTAAAGATAAATGCTCAGTTCTATGATAAACCTTTCTCATCGTGCTAATGGTGTTAATCAAGGTATTTAATTAGGTTGCAGTGTCTGACCTACAGCTTTCACGTGTCTGTGGCTTATCTGCCTGTGGCCAGTTGTGTCTGAACTGCTCTCCTGTGACTACAAGCAGGACACTGGTGTAACCAGTAGTAAAACTTTCCATTTCATAGCAACAGCCCTATTTCATTTGCCAAAGAGTATGAACAGCATTGCAGGCTCTCCAGATAGTCCTGTAAGCAGCCCCAGCAGAAATACCTGTGGATTTTGTGCTGATTCACTTCTGAGATCATAAAGAAAGTTGGGTTTGTGACCACCCTTGCCTTTTTTGTTGCCAGATGAACTGATAATAAATGGATCACGAATTCTGATGGCAAAGCAAATTTGGTATGCTAAGCAATGCTGAGCAGCAATTACCTTCCAGATTCTGGTCCTGGCAAGGAAGTTTTACAACTATTGCATTAGTTACAGAATAGTCGGTTTACTACAGCTCTGAGTCCTTGTGGACTTAAAAAATGCCCAGCTCTGAAACAAATCTGCAGCACAGAACAAAACTTTCTATTTGTTTAACCCTATGTCAAATGCAAGCCAGTGCTGTAACACAGAAAGAAGAACTCAGGTAGGCATTTGAGGATACTTTACCTTGTTCTCCTCCTTTCAGACAAAGACCCTATTTTTAGAAATGCTTTTACTTAGTCACAGGAATTACCTGAGTGCTGGGGAAATCGATCACAACTCTAACATTCAAGGCTCTCAATTTTGAGCATGCCATTCATTGAAGGGTATGTGCTCTCCTCCCTTTTCCAGGCCACTTTTATAACACAGCCCCATGAGGATTCATCTCCTTGAAAAACAAGCTGGGGAAGTCAGTCACCTCCAGTGCCTTTCTTTCACAGGGAATGTTTCCAGGGAAGCTTTCTAGACTTCATAAAGTCAAATGTGAAATCCAGGCTCACCAGGCCCCATTGGGAATGATTCTCACGTTCAACCCTACACAAACCCAGCAACACCCAACTCCCAAACCAGGATTAGCACATGTCTGCATCACTCCTGTCAATTCTCATTTTGGAGAGTTCCCCCACTCCTCCTGGAGCTCCTGGAGGTGTAGCATAAATTTTTCCTTAATGGATTGGCCTCCACCTCAAGAAGCAATCTTTTCCTTTTTCCTCTCTCATGTGATGCCTCTCTGGACACACTTGGCCCAGCCCAAACCCAAGTGACTCACGTTAAAAAGCACTAAAAACATTTCTCATACAGCGAGAGAAATGAAACTTTCCCTGCATCTCTGCCCTTGGGGCAGACAGCTGAGGGCACACAGTGCTTCTCCAGCACCTGGAGTGAAGGTGATACTGAGGGGGCTCCCCCTTGTCCTCCACACAGCCACGGTACCCCCAGGGTGAGAGCTCCGGGCACAGGTCCCTCCTGCTGGCCCAGGGGCACTTGTTGGCCTGGGGAATGTGATTTGTCTGCAGCAGGAAATGGAATCTCAATGGGAGAATGGGAGCTCCTAACAGAAGGGGAACTCATTCACAAGCCAGACATGCCCCAGGAGCTGGTTTGCAGTGACCTCATTTGCCCTGTGTTGTTACAGGTTTTTCCCAGCAGCACTATTTCACAGGCAACAAACATTTAAAAATAGCTGCAGATATGACTAATTGAAGACAAAATGTTGCTTTCAGCTGCCACTTGGCAGCTTTCACCCTTGTGGTATGTAGGTGGTTTAAAGGGGTAGAAAGCAAATATTTGGATTCTGAAAACACTCCTACTGCACCTTTTTTGTATGTTTATATTTAAATAAACTACCATCTGAATGGTTGATTAATTCTAGAGAGATGGATACATGGAATGTAAAAAGATCATTTTGTGTTCAAGCCAACTTACTAATGCAAAGGTGATACTCTCCTAATGGGCCAAAGTAATTTTCCCTATGATTATGAAGAAACTCAAACATGTTTATGTGAGTGAGGACTTGGTGGTGGTTCTTTTAAGGGCGGCAAAAGAAAGACAAAGTCCAGTGAATCCTGAAATGTTTTTGTACTGATATTATTTATATGATCATTGTCATGGTGTCTAAGAATATGACAACAGAGGTTAAAAATTTAAAGGTTGTGGGGAGATTAGGGCAGGCAGAGAGGTTGCTCTGTTCCCCAAACTGTCCCTTGAGAGAAACAGATGGGGTGCAGTTAATCTGCTGGCTTCCCCTATTTCTGCCCTGTACAGCTGCAGATGCTGCAATCCCCACTCCTTTGCTGGACAGCTGAATTATTACCAGAGATGAGAGAGGGGAGCTCTACTCCGAGCGAGGTTCCACAGGTTTAATGCTCCGTGAAAGGGCCGAGCACAACCAGGGCAAGGAAGGCGAGGGCCAGAGAGAGCCCTGGCCACGTGTGAGAGCCGCTTTTAGCCAGTGGGTTCCACGCCCCAGGGGCGGCACAAAGGCGGGGCCGAGGAAGGGAGCCAAGGGATGGGGGAATGGGGTGGTACAGGGTGGGACTCGGGAGGAACACCAGTGGGGAGAGGGAAGGGGCAGGGCAGAGGATCGATGTGGGATGGAGAGCCAGGGCAGGAAACAGCCACAGGCTGCTCAGAGATGTAGGATTTTACAGAGTTGGGGGGGTAGAGTTACAGTTGAGCCGCGGAGACTGGAGAAGAGGCTGTTCCTTTACAGAAACACGGGGGAAGCATTTCTCAACTCCCTGAGTTTTTCCACCAACCCACCTCAGACATTTTCCCTGAATTGGTGGCAAGTTCAGTAACTCCAACACAGGGAGAGGAAAAAAAAATCTATCAGATAACTGTAAATATGCCCTGAACCAGAACTTTCCTGCCCTTGCTCACATGGGGATGAGAACTGGTACAAACAGTCCTTGCTTTATCCCAGGGTTTAGAGCAGGCCACAGTAAGATCTGGGACAATATAAGTGCTTCAGACTTCCCAAATGTCAGGACCTTTGATTGCTTGGCCTTCAAACCAATTTTTTCACCCTTGTACCAGGCTAGAAGGAATCCCCCATATTCCCCAGGATTTACTGGCAGGGCTGGGTTTCTGTCGCCTCATGACTTTTTTCAAAACAAGTGGTCTTTTTTCTTAGGGCAGATCCCAGCATTTTTAAGGTTTCTTAATTTAGTTCACAGCCTGGTTTTCAGATATGTTCATTGCAGACAGTGCTCACACTATGAGCAGTGAGCTATTACAGGAGCATCTCTCTATTGAGTTTACCCAACAATCAGTACAGGTGAGAACTGCCCCTTGTCTTGAATCAGTCCCTAGACAACCTTTGGCAAAATACAGCATTTTAGATGGTGAGGTTTGCTAATGGAAAAACCAAGCAGGTGGTTAACAAACACCTGGAAGGACCAAAATCCCATTCAGGGCAAATCTTTCATGGGATGAAATTGCAACATTACAAGTCAGTGCTTCCTATATCAGCATTTGGCTTCAAGTTCTACATTACGTGAGAAAAATTTGTATTTTCACAGCATCTTCACTTATGTAGATGTGCCAGACTCTTGTACATGAAGCAGGCTATGGACAGGGTGAAACAGCGCTTCCCATTTCAGTGGTCTCAGACATGGGGATAGCAGACACATCTGAAGGACTGTACACGATAAAAATAAACACCCCACAGACAGGATCTTTGGGTCCCAGGAGGGAATCAGCTGCTCCTGTGTTCCTGAGTCATCAGGTGTGTACAAAAAATGGCTCTTGTACACAAAATGTGTACAAGAAAAAGAAAAAGCCTCTCCAACTTTTTTTTCTTAGCATTTCACAGACATGCCTAAACTTTTAGCTCAGGTGATCCTCTATGCTTCAACCATTTCATGTTTTTTAAAGAGGTGAAAGTGTTTCTCTATCTTAGAGACATTAAATTGCTTTCTTATTGCAGTTCTTCAGGTGTTAACTCTAGTTTTGTTTTCTGAAGTTTTGCTTATGCTTGTTTTCAGCTAGGAGAAAAAGCACTTGGGAAGTCTCCAAAACTCAGGTAAAATTTATTATTACAGGAGGCTACAAGGTAAAGTTTTCAAGGAATTGACTTATTAGCTCAGCTTCAGACAGGACAGTTGATGTGGCAAGTGAGAGTGGGACCAACAAAAAAAATTCTTAAGGTCATCTGGAGCTCCCTTGCCCTACTCCACCCACAAACTCGGTGAAGTAAGTTTTTTTTAAAGAAATAGATAGCTCCCAATCTAAACAGTGAAGACAACTACTTAACAAAGAAAAATCAATCATTAAGAAAAAGTTCTTCTGAAAACAGATTTAAATCCTGAATAGTGTGTTTGTCATACCTTGTTGAACCTCACCAGGGCTGCTAATATTGACTTGTTGTAACAAGTGGTAACTATGTAGGGCAGTAGATCTACACCAGAAAATTTCTGTATTGAATCCTTTACTTATTTTTTCTCCCAGTAAAACAGCAAAAAAGTAAGTTTTTCAAATTGATAACCTCAGGGAGAATTTCTGCACTGAAAAATAAGCAAGCCTCCCAGCCTTCATCTTCCATAACATTGCCAAACAAAGAGCTGTCCAGAAACTACATTGCTTGTGTTGTTTTTGCTGATTTTATGAGGGGCTCCTCTGGTGTCCAGTTAAGACTAAGATCTGAATTTGAAAGACCTGAACATTCTCCACTGTGAAAATGCTGAGCCAACCCTGTCTAACAACCTCTGACATACAAAGAGGGCTGGTAATTGCCACTTTCATTTCTAAATGTTGTAAATGACAGCAAATTTGATAGGATCTACTTTTAGATCTCACTCTAAAAGGCAGACAGTTTCAGAGAATATATCAGTTTTCTTCTCCTGTACTTTTGGTTTACCCTGCTTGCCCCCAGCAAATGTCTAATTACCTTAGATAAACATCTGTAAACATGAGCCTTCCCCTCCATTATCCACCTCCCATGTTCCTGGTTTGTGCCAAAGGTAATAAGCTCATTTTATTTACCATACTGCTTAAAGTAATGCTTTAATGCTGTATGCAACTTCATGGTCTTTTACTAGGAGTAAAAAAGGCATGGAATTAGGGAATGATCATCTTTGATGGGTCTGGGTTCAGTAACAGAGACTTCTAACCTAAGAGTCTATGAACAGAAATGCCAGTAAACAGATCTGCAGAAGTGCTTGATTTGTTTTCCAAGAGCATTAATTTTCATTTTTATCCTGTTTATCCTTCTGTGTAATAATTCCTCATTCCTGATTTGGAGAGGAGACCCATGTATTATCATTCAGAATGCCACAAAATTCAATTAAGGGCTGGCTGCAGCATTCCTTCTCGGTTTGTGAATGATTCCAGTGAGAAAAGTGGATGACTTTTTCCATCACAAAGTGTGCCTGTTAATTTTAACAGAGCAGACAGCCCTAAGCTATGCAAGCTATCATTAAACAATAAAGAAACATTAATAAAATGGCTCAAGGGGTAGTCTCATTCGGCCAGGGGTAAAACTCTCCTTTGAACATTTTAGGGACCAAGGACATAAAACAGTGTCACATCTCAGATAATGTAATTCCACATCCACCAGACTCCAGCCTCTGGAAGCCCAGCTTGCTCCTCCAGCTGGATCCAAACTGCCTGGCAATTCTGTTCTCTGTCAGTCAAGTGTCACCATTCTGCTGTCAGCACTACAACCATCTTTACCTCAGAGGTGCACAGGCACCTGTCAGCTTGATGGAAGCAGTCTGTATATAATGATAGGATGAAATGTTGATTCTGGTCCTCTGACATCATTATTATAATTTTTATTATGTATTTTTCAGTTTACTTTTCAAGACGACCAAAGGTTTCCAAGGCAAGCTTTCATTTCCCATATTTAGAAACCCTGAGATATCTTTAGGCATTTGGAAAATGCCTCACTTGCCCCACAAGTACCTAATGAGGATTTTCTGACTTTCACCCGGATGGTGCATAGTCATGTTTGTAATTCTTTACTTCATGACTCAAGGGAGCAAAGCATGGATTAAATGTTCTATTTAAAAATACTTTGCCACATTTTGTTGAAGCCAAGACAATTCTGTTGAAGTATTATCATGATTTACTTGAGGTAGATCAGCAAATAAATCACGTTGCCCCATAGGGCCACTCAGCTGAGCGTGTGTTTTATACACACAGAGCCCTATAGCAGCAGCACATTTCCTTCAAGTCAGTGAGAGATTACACAGCAAGACAGAGATACTTAGAGAGCTGCTGCTGGTGGTGTCTGAGCCCCTAGGCTTTGTTCAGGCAGCTCCAGTCTGAATGGATCACTTCCATACCAACAGAAACAACAGCAGCAAAATCTCTGGAGTGCAGTGCGAAGTGTTTCCCATTAATGGCAGCACGGATGTTATTGCTGAGCTGTGTTATGCCAGATGATTGTATGCAGCAGAAGGTAATTTAATTCACCAGAATTTTCCTTTGCTTCCCCCTCCAGGTTAAAAGTCTGATCAGATGCTGGCTCTACATGCAAAATCATCAAGTGACTGCAGCAGCTCCTCTGAGAGAACAGAGCTGCATCAGACAGCAGCTGGAACAAGCCCCTGCTGCTGGGGAAGCAAACTCTGGGGCTGTGGTTCCCCATTGCTCTCTCCAGCCCTTAGCTGGTGGGGGGAAGCAGGGCCCAGAGCCAGAAGGGAGAGGTGAGGACAGCTGGAGGCTGTTGTGCCCACCGTGTGTGTGCTGGGAATTGCCTCACGCTGGTGTGGCACATCCTGCAGCTGTGACAGCCCTGAGGTGCAAGTGAGGCTGTTTGTTCTCACCAGGATGTTCCTTGCACCCATCACTTGGCCCAGCAACTGCTCTGACAAGCTACAGAAAAGGGAGGTTGCATCCTGAGGTCAGAGCAGCAGTTTCTCAAACTTTTCCTTGAATTTCCTCCCCTCCTGCCTTCTGTTCCCCTAAGGAGGCTGACAAGAGGCTTGCACCAGGAACACTTTCCCCATGATGGTCCCAACGGGTTATCAAACCCAGCCCACAAACTTGGCCACAAAGAGCCAGGAATCCTCCAAAGAGGACTACTTCTCTTGCCTGTCCTCAAACAAACCCTGCCTGCTGTGGTTTGAGACTGCCCAGGGCCATTGGTTCAAAAGCTCCAAGCCCTGCCTGGTTTACTGGCTAGGTAACAAACCCAAGAGCTGCCAGCAAAGGGCAAGAGGACAGGGATTACACCAAGGCTGGTGCTATTTCTTGTGCTTTGGCCTGCATCTATTTCTTTGCTCATCAACTGCAAACACCTAACCCCTAAGGTTGAGTTTCTGGAAGGAGAAACCTCAGAAAGATTGCAGCGGAGGCTTCCTGCTCTCTTTGGATCACATCAGGGTCACCAGATGGGGCTTTGGTTGAGACTGACATAACAGCACACACTTGCTGTAATCCAAAGCCACAAAGGTTTTTTTATTTTCTCTACTGCTATTGTTATACCTCTTCACAATTGCTGTGGCCTACTGAGATTGGCTGCTTAGCAAACAATGACAAGGCTGTCTAACAAACAATGACCATTCAAGCACACAATCAGCTATACAAGCAAAGGTGTAGTTGCTACATATTACCCACAGGCTCTTCCTTGTACACTCTCAATGTCCCAAAACAAGAACATCCTCTCCTTGTGTCCAGAACATCTTCTCTCACTGATTATCTTCTTGGCCTTCTCTGTGGGTTTCACTGAAGCTGCAAAGTTTCACTGTAAAATTCTCATGGGTCAATTCTGACCGGTTTTTGGGCTGACTCTGTGAGGCCCCCAGAGCAGCTGTCAGCCTCATCACCGGGGTGTCCCTGCCAGAGCTCCCCAGCAGCCACAGAGCCTGAATTCCCTCCCCAGGAATGGTGCACTGACATTGCCCACCTGAGGCCACACTCACTGCTAACATCAACTCAGGACAATATCACCCTGCCCCATTATTAATATTTTGAATGTTGAATTGGAGTTGTAGATTTTAGCGTATTTACCTGCTGAACACTGAGAAAAACCTTGGTTTAGGCATATTTTTAAAGAAGAATGAAAAAAATAGCTATCCCAAGATCCTTGGTTTTCATTTCATTAAAACTTCAAGAACTCTTTAAATTAAATTATTAGAAAAACAAAATAAAATTGCTTAAACTATTTGAGAGGAACACCTTTTTGTCTTGAACATGATGTTTCGATTATGAATATTTCAACAGAGTTGTATTAAATCAGGATTACTTGTTAACAGGAACCTGCCATCACTTTTAGAGTGATATTCTAGGGTATTACTAGTACTGTGCTAATAGCTTCACAAGCAGTTAGTTTCTCAAAAACAGATTTAACACATTTCCAAACAGAAAATGTGTGCATTATTTTGTGGCTTAAATCTGTTTTATGGTGATATCACTTCCAAAATACTGAAAGCATAAAATGGTTTATAGTCCAAAAGATAAACCAGCACAAGCTGCTATGCTGGAATATAAGAAAAGATCAGAGAAAGTGCTAAAAGCATTATTACAGCTACAGAATGGACTCATAAATCTTTTACGCAACTTGATCAGTTCCCCTTGGAACCACACTGTATTGTTTTCATAAATAAACCCCAAAGTTGCTGTGCACAGTGTTCCTGGGCTATCACACTCTGCTTTTGTGCTTTAACAGGGCTTGTGTTAAATTGTAAACTACAAACATTCCCATGAAAAATCCTTGTTTCCAGCACTGTGGACGCAGCCCATCCTTCCTGATGATCAGCAGAGCTCTCACCTCCACCAGCCAGGCTCTCCCTGCTCCACCAAGTGCTGCAGCTCACAGCCCCACAGGGAGGAGCAGCCCAAAGTGAGACTGGTTTCCTGACCTTGAATTTGTCCACAGTAATGAGATTTAGGAGATAATTCCTCTCCTGCCTTGGTTTCTTTTTACAAGAAGAAGCAGTAGAGAATAACCCTTCATTTTTATTTGCTCTACCACTACAACCCCAAAAGCCTCCATGCACTGGCTTGTCTTTTCTTGAATTAAAGGTGTTCAGCTCCCTGGGTTGTTACTCAGGATTGTCAACCAAACCTGGCAGATAAGTTTGAATTTGTCCATTTTCAGTAGAATAGTTTAACCTTATGCTAGGCCACGATTTCCCAGCTCATTTTTTAAATTGAATGCTTTCCAGAAGAACAGTTGTCCTGCACTGGCTACAGCTCAGTGATTTAAAAAGCACAAAGTTCTACATCATGCAGACTTGAGCCCCCAAAATGCCCTTGTCCCAGCTCTTCACTCTCTCACCCTCCTCCCCACTCAAGAAGATTGCAAAGACGCCTGACAGGGAAAACACAGCTTGTCCAAAGTATTCTAATGGCTTGGTTGAACCTCATAGTATGTGCTCCCCAATAAATACAATCTGAGACTGTTAAACTCTAAGCAATGCTGTTGATTAAAAAAAAAAAAAAAGCAAGCTGACAACTGTGTGTAGATGTGGAAGATGTGAAGATGCACTCTGAAGAACAGTGTGAAATGGAGTCACACAAATGTAGTTTCAGAAATAAAGACTCTTGAAAGGAATTATTGGGGAGTCTGTGGCATCCAAGACACATAAAAAGCATCTAGACTATAAATATTGAAAAAAATCTTTTGGTAAGAGAACAAAACATTTTAAATTCTGCACAAGAAAGAATGGAAATCTGTGCAATATTATTATGCAGTTTATAATTCTGAATTAGTGACAGAAAGGTAAAAAGGGAAAATTAGTGTAGTTATCTTTTCAGGGTACTGATGAGAGGTATTCTTTAGATGTTCTTCCATGAGTCAGGATACAATATTGAAGTCAAGTAAGACAAAACCATCTGCAGCTCACCATTGTGCAGAAAGTGTTTCAGTCTAGGGAACGGGACAATTGAACCCATCATCTTTTTCCAGAAGAGAAAACCCATGGCTGTGTGCTACAGACCACTTGGTACACAGATGGTGGTACCTGAGAGAACAAGATGTGAACACATGGAAGGTCTGGCAATTCTGAGAAAAACATCTGTATAAGCTCTGAGTGAACACCAACCTTGCTACCATGGAGTGGCAACAATCTCAGCATGCAGCAGCAAATAATTTGTCCCAGAATGGTTTAAGTTACTTAGCCTAAAGCAGAAATACCAGTCTCCAGCCCTGAAATGCCTCCAGGCTGCTCTGATGGCCAGAGTAGGAAGCCAGCTTGGAGAGAGATGAAAGAAAGGTCAGTGCATGAGGATCAGCTGAGACTGAGGCCCTCCTGTGCTGGGATCCAGATGTACATGGAGTAGTTCCTGCTCTTCTCTGAGCCTGCTGCTGTTGGCATTGAGAGGATCATTATCTGTGTCTTGCAGGGGAATCAAGAGATTTGCTGTGAGTCTCAGATGGACTTGAGTACAGTCTCAGAAACTCAGTACAAAGGCCTGAAAGTTGAACTTCAATTGCCTAAAACCCAGAGTCATCCAGAACAGGCTGGTGGATGGAACGTGGGACTTGTGACAGAGCTGTGCTGGTCTGAAATGGCAGCTGGAGGAATGTCTGGAGTGACATTTGTGCAGCTGAGTCCCAGCCTGGCACTGGGGCCCTTTTTTACCCCCCTTCAAAAGACAGAGAGTTAAAGAGATACTTTCAAACCTGATTTCATGTGTCTACAGGTTACAGACACAACCTCTGTTCCTTGAGGACTAACCCAATGGTTCTGCACCTCCACTGGCCACAACAGGAATCTGCAGGAGTTCAGACACCAGCCAGAAGCAGTTTCTATTGTGCCATAGTCTGATCCACTTCTGAGCACACAAGAGATGAGACAGAAGAAATGAGCAGCTGTTTAAAGCCTGGGCTGCTGTTAAGGCTCATGAGCTCTACCCATGTAGCAACTCTCAAGGATCTAGTATAAAGTGGATTTGAACAATAACCAGGTATTTCCTTGACCCTGCATGCCACAAAAAGCAAAGTTCACGAAGAGTCTTTCATCAGAAGCCGTGCAAAAATGCATCACTGCTGTCTCATTAGATGTTTAGAAGGATTCCTTCATAGAAATGAAAGGGAAGTAAAACCTTTTGCCCCACAGCCCAAAGGAAAACCCACACTGTTTCCTGTATGAGTGGAAAGCAAACACTGAAGGAATAAAAGTGGATATGTAGGAACTACCATTGCCCATGCACACTGACAAGGCATAATTTAAAGAGCTATGGGGCTGCTGAAGCTGAGGTCACTTTTGTTGATATCTGTTGAAAATCACTGTTACACAACTCATACCACAGCACAGAAAGATGTCAGAGAGCAGCAGCAAAAACACAGCTTGGAAAGATTTGTCTTCACAGATGGTCTAAACTATACCACAGAGCACAGAATGTGTTTTCTCTTACAGCATTTTGCAGGTTGTGTATCCTGTATTCCCAGCTACAGAACTAGGAAATGGATCCTGAAATAATTTCTTAGTGCAAAGTCAGCAAATATAAAACCAGTGAATGAGCCTTGACTCAACATGACTTTCTTTGGGTGCCAAACCAGACCTTATGCCAGGACAAGCTAAGATCTACCACTTCTGTTGTGACATTGCAGGTTATCAGGGAAGGCAAACAAGCAAACACTGAAGGAGTGGATATATTGGTCAGTGTCCATCAGGGTTAGCTGACAGCTTTTTACTGAGACAATGTGCTGATTTAGGTTAGGTGCATTCAGCTCTGGGCCTGCATTGCAGCTACATGAACGTGAAGGGCCATGAAGCCAGCAAAGTGCGAGGAATTACAAGACTCTTTTCAGGACACCACACATATTGAAAAGCACCTTCCAAAATCTGTGCCACCCTCCATGGTCCTCCACAGACTCATTCTGTTTTCCTCATGGACCTTTCTTTTCCCCACAGATCACCTTCAGGATTCACATTTCCTTCCTCTGCCTTGATTTTATCCATGAAGAAGTGTGGCTGCCTTCAGCAGCCAATTTCTCTCCTCTTCCTCAGCAGATTCCTTAGTATGTCCCCATTCTGATGTGATGCATTATGTCTGCTTTGATTGTCTACTGGTCAGAAGTAGTTTTGTCCACAATCCTGTGACTGTAACAACTCTCACCAGCTTAGAAAAAGAAGAGCAGAATTTATTGGTATCTTCTCAGTAACACATAAAAATTCCTTTGACTTTTGTTTTGTGTAGCTCCTCCTGGAAAGTGCGGGCTGTGAGAGAAAGTTGGAGCCAGCCCATATTCTACTATAAAAATTAACTTTAATGGGGAAAATAATGTTGCTTACAAACCAAGGAAGCTGCACTGCCTGGGAAATAGAGCATGAAAAGGATCTGTGCTGTGATGTCAAGATTAGAGAGAATAAGCAACGTGAATTAGCAAGTGGAATGCAAATATTGTACATTCAAGTGTAACTTCAGTGTAATATCAGAGATGTGGGTGCATAAGGAATTAGAGCATCTCTAAAATAGCATTCAAACTGCTCCTCTCTGCAGGCTGGAGCCCAGGCACTGTGGCTTAGGTGGACCCAGCCTTCACTGATCTAGAGCTGATGCATTCACTTTTTTTATCTTTTCTCCTTTATTATCTTTTCTACTTTTATTTCATGCTTCTCTCTCTTTTTCATCAGTATTTATTGCATGAAATTAGAGATTTTCTTCATGCAGACACATTGCATTTAGGTCAGTGACTTGCTCAAAAAGATATGTGGAGGTGGACATGTTCTGGCTTTGGACAGAGACAGCAGCAGCAAAGCAAAGCTTTGCTCACAAATCACCTTCAGCATCTGCATTTACTTCCTCTGCCTTGATTTTATCCATTTTATGCAGGTCCTCCCAGAGTGGTGAAGGCTGAGCAGCTCATCTGTGAGAAGGGAAGAGTTCCAGTGAGCACCAGCTTGGCTGCTCTGTGTGCTGGGCGGGGGCAGGAGCTGCAGACTGCACTGCACAGCCTTCTGCAATTCTCCCTGCACTGCCTCAGAAGATGAAGGAACAGGGCATCTTTTAACAGAGATGAATTTTTCTAATGCACCATTATTTAGTTTAAAGGCTCCAAGGCCACCTTGCCTCCAAATGTGGAGCCCAGGGTTGTATATATCATGGTGAACTCACAATTTAGCAACTGTTTAAATGCTTTACTGAATCAGGGCCACAATAGAGTAAAAGCTTTCCACAACTGGAGGGGTTGGACTAGGGACCTCCTGAATGCAGACAAGAAAATAAGTTTTCTTACATAAAAAACCACACATTTTTTAAAAGCTTTACATATATTATGGGCTTGGAGGAAAAAGTATTTAAAAATAAGAGCAAATGTTCACTTTCCTTCAATTCTGCATGAACAGAGCCCACTTTTTCTACAGGAAAGGCACAAGGTCTCAGCCTGTCTGTGCCATTCATGCCCAATGGTAAATGTAAGGATGGTCATTGTCACCTCCTCGTTACCAGGCTCTCCGCTTGCCTTGATCTGTGAGCTCCAGACTAGAATACAAAAATGAGAGATTTAGAGCTCACACCATATAATTCCTTCCTATTTTCCCTTAATTTGCAGGTTTAATGCCACAGAAACTGTCTTCTCTCACCCTTAGTACCTGCCCTTTCCCCTGTAAATGGTGTAGTTGCATTGCAGTGACTGCACTTGACTCACCAGCTGCCTTCTGTGTGCATTGTGCTTCTCCACTTGACCCAAAATCATCTCAGTACTTCATTTTTGGAGGCGTTTCATTGCTTTTCCTTAAGGAAATTAATTCCTTCCCTGTAGAAGAAAGCCAGCTTCTGTTTTCCACTTGAGTACTTTTTTGGGCAGAGAGGGGAGGAGGAATGAAGTGGGTGATTTGGGTTTTTAAATCAATAAACTGCCAAACTACAGTACTAGTGCAAAAGGGCAAGTATGTAATTTTCTCAGTAGCAAATATAGCTACATGTATCTAAATCTGAGACATTCATCAGCTCCTTTATAGGATAAGACAGGGCTCAGAAATGATTTTCTGTTTAAGTACATAAGATCAAACGTGTTTGTCATTTTAGCCTTCTCTTTATTCTATCTGATTTCAAGATCTTCAGACAGACTCTCTTTAGACATCATTGCTTCAAGCTTCTGCTTTTATCACATTAACCACTCTTCATGAGCTTTTACACATCAAAATGTCTTTAGATACATTGTTGAAGAGAGCATACTTGTGAAGACTTCAATAAAAACTTAGACAGTCTGTGCCTGAAACTTTGTACAAACACACTTAGAGGAAACAAAAACATCGAAGCAAAATGAAACCCCAAACAAAAATCCACAACACTTCACTCACATTTTGTTTTTCTGAGAAGAAAAAAGATGCTTTCCTTATGTTTGAATACAGCTTTGTGTGCAAAACCCCAGACACGGTGAGCCATCTCATGCCTGTCAGATCCTTACGTTCGTGGAGCTTAATACTTTTGTGGTTTGAATTCTCTTCCTGCTCTGTGAGGCAGAGGGTTACACCAAACTCTGCAATTAGGCAGATCTGCATTTTCTTGTGGATTGTCTCAGCCTTTACTGAGCCACATCTTCAGGTATGTCTGGATCCTGCTCTATTTAAGTTTTTGACTGGAGAGAATTCTTCCAAGCTAGTAGAAAGGGCTGGGATTTGCTCTACATTTTTTTAACTGAGGACAGACTTAGCCCTTATAGGGTCCTTTGGCCATTTCCTCACTGGTTGCCATCACTTGTGCTTCACCACTACCTTGCAATGAACGCTATCAAACGTGGGACAGTAACAACACCTGCTTGGCATTGGGGCTCTCTCATCCCTCACACGAGCAGGTTGGGGCTCACCTCTGGCAGAAGAGTGTGTCTGTACTTGGAAGGAGACTGGTTCCAGTGCACACCAGCAGTGTGGGATCACTGGGGGGCACCAGCAGGGTGTTTCCTTAGCGAGCATTTCAGACTGGCGGGTTTCTCACCAGTTTCAGATTCCCTTACATTTGAGATAAAGCTGCTGCTTGTGCCACGGCTGCTTGCAGTCAGACTGGAGCAAAGGACTGTCAGGAAGAAACTCCAGAAGCATTTCAGGCCAGATTTGTGCCCATGCAGGTGGATGGATTGATGACAAGCTGACCTGGGCTCTGTCACCTGTGCTGGGGAGCTGTAGCATCAGGAGTTGCTGCAAGATAAACTTCCTCTCTTTCATCAGCATCCCTGGGGTGCTGGAATCTCACTGAAGCAAACACCATGACACTGATATGTTAAATATGATAAAGACCAGTCACTATACTGGCATCACCAGGTCTGAGGGTCAAAGGCACCCAGCTTGCTCAGTACATTCTCCTGCATTTCCGACAGAATAAATGAAGCTTTGTTTGAAAAGTATCTACTTCAATGCATTAAAAACAAACAAAACCAAAACCCCAAAACAATTAGAAAAGAATACTCACATGTCTCTGGCCATCTCCCAGGTTCTGCTGTGGAGCTGTCACTCAGAGGAGGGAGGCCACATGCGAGTGGGTGAGTGGAATTTGTGAGCACAACAATGAGCACTACAGGGGTATCCAAGATGGAAAGCCATGGGCTTCCCTGTTAGAAAGGAAAGGTGCATCTCCTGCGTCTTTGGCAAAGATTTTATTCCCCACTCTGCAGGTGCCTTAGGAGCACACAACCCCCTGCTCTTGGCTGAGTCTGGCTGCATAGCCCACACCTCCCATACGCTATTTTCAGAGCGCTGTTGCCTGGAGGACATTCAGAGCAAAGGTGTTATCAATCACCAGGAGCAGTTTTCCCTCAGACATTTCAAATCTTCCATTGCAGAATGTCCCATGATGTCTCAGCTGTTAGCAATCAAGTCCCAAAATGACCAATTCATAGTCCTAATGGGTTCTGAAATTAAACACCCCTCCCAACATCTCATCCCTCAGTAACAAGACTAAAAACACTATTTGTCAAAAGTCTAACAAAAACACCCCACATTCTCAAACTCATGCAGTGTGACCATAATGAGCAGTACTCTATTTTTTTTTAGTTTAATCACTGATGTCCCTTAAATATAATTGCATAGAACAGAAAAATCTTATGTTTAAAATATTGCCATAAATGAGGCCCAAAGGAAATATCTTTTCTTAATAAAATGCACAAAATCTTTGAACTCAGAAGACCTAAATGGTTCAATTGTCTTCCATTTTCATGCTGTATAGAGAAGACCTGGAGCTCAGAATGTCACGTTTTTTCCACTCCTCTTCCCTGTTAATTTGATAGTTTAATTATGTGGCATACATGAAGCACCCAGGACTAATGATAAATAATTCAGTGTTTGACACACACTGTGTTGACATACATAGGGATAGGTGTGTAGATAGAAACAAAAAAAGGACATTCAGTGTCCTTTCACAGATAAGGGCACTTAGCATGCATGGGAAAGGCACAGCAGCAAAGCATTCTTTCTGAGACCTGTTGCCTAGCAAGTTTTAAGCCTTGATTTATCAAAACAAGTGCTCAGTCCAGGCTGTTACTGTTTAAAAAAGGGTCCTGACAAGCTGGTTCCTTGATTCCCAAGCTGGGGAGAGGTGAGGTGCAGGTGAGCCACTGGGACAGAAGCAAAATCCCCCCCTGGGACAGGATGAGAGACCAGCAGCCAGTGCTGCACGACTGCTCATCACCAGTGTTCAGGTTTGTTTACAGCTGCAAACAAAAGAAATGCCAAATTGCATCCAGGAAAAGCCCTGAACAGATCCCTAGGAATTTAGCTGGAAATAAATGAAGGAAAGGTCTGCATAAATGAAGAAGGAGTTGTGGTGACACCGATTGCTCAGTTCTCTCAGCAGCAGCCCTCTGGTAACAGTGTGCACTGTACTCTGACACTGGAGACAACTTCTTGGTTATATAAGATCACTTGGCCTTTCTTGATAATTTTTTTCCTCAGATTTAAATGTTTTTTAGGCTCTGAATAGCCTGCCTCAGCGATGTGTAATCCCAGTTAGGTTTATGAGCAAAAGGTGATTCGTACATGTTTGTGTGCACCAGAGGTTTTGTCTGTGCTGGCTCAGAAACTGCACCTTTGAGGTTTGCAACATCTCTGTTCCCCATCCTGCCCAGTGTGCTCATATGGCTGCCCCAGACAGCTGATCCTCCACCTGAGTGGTCCAGAACCGTCCTCACTTACACCTTCTAATGAAGAGTCATGTGCCAGTTAGAAAAGGGGAGGAGGGAAAGGAGAATGGACAGCAAATAACTTGCAATTACATACGAGCAAACTGTTACCTTACAAAGGAGATGTGTGACACCCAGCACACCAAAAGGTATTACTTCCTTAGAGAAGGCTGGTCTTGAATATCATGCACTGAATTTTGTAGGAGATTAAATGCTAATAATCAGATCAAATGTGGATATATGAGATGGGAGATGAGGCTGGGAAAATGCTTGCCAGACTGAAAAAAGAGGAGGACAGCAGTAAAGTTATAAGCTCAATTAAGGAGAAAGATGGTTTGATGAAAACCTGTACTCACAGAAATAAATCAAGTATTTAGAATATTAAGAAAAAAAAAAAAAAGAAAGACTTAAATCTGTGGACAGCTTTTCTCTGACATCCTCTATGCCTCTATGTGTAATCTAAAGAATTCTGTGTTTTTGAATGAGTGTTACAAGAAGTTATCGGCAAGAAATAAATGTAACAGCATTTAGCAGCCTTTCAGTGTTTTACAAAGAGTTACTCAAATGGATCTCACAGATGGGAAATTACTGTTATCCCTGCTTTTTATGGACAGGAAGGGACAACACTCAGGGCTGCAGCTTTCCCTGTTCTACCCTGCATCCCTCAGGCTCAGGGCAGTACATGGCTCTCCTGGTGCTCGTCCCCTCGTGGGCCAGCTGTGAGGCCATGAACTCTGCTTTCAAGATTGATTTCAATGCCAAAGCATTAAAGCAGCATTTTAGGTACCAGTGATCCCCAGTGCAAGATATTGGTGGGTGTTTATGAAGCATTTTCTTACATCCCAGTCTGTTAACTTTTCATTAATTCAGGGATAGCTCTAGAAACATAAAATGTGTAACAATGGATTGCCTACGTGATAACTAAAAAAGAAAATAAGTATCTTAAACTCCAGAGGCCCTCACTAATTGACCTGACATGCTTATTAAGCAGTTTTGATCAGAAATAATAAACATAATCCAGCTAGACCAATTAGAGCTCAGAAAAGGAAAGGAAAAAAAAAAAAAAGAAGAAACTGGAATATTGTAGAATACCAGCTGATTCAGCAAACAAGCAGGAGTTCAGGAAACAAGGTGTAACCCATGCCCCAAGGAAACAGTAGATAACCTGAAAAACCATGACAAGACATTTTCTGCATGGCAGACATGCAGAAGACCTTTAAAACTTATTATCACCTCTAGAAGAGGTGGGCAGAAGACAGAGCAGTTCAGCCAGAGCAGCAGCACTGAGAGAACTATCTAAGGGTTGGTACCACACCACAGGTCCTGTGGATGTGTGAGAAAAACAGTCTGTGGGAAGCCTGCTTTGGAAATTTACCCCTGAGAGACACTCTCAGCAATTACTGTTTGCTGTTTCCACTGCAGAGGCCAAGAGATCCCAAATCTAAGGAAATCCTAAATGCAAAGGAAGAGAGACCTCTCCTAGCACACCAAACAGTGAGTGAAAATATTGCACAGACAGAAAAAGGTCCCCCATATGCTTTAATTAAACAATCTCAGCACCTCTCCTGAGGAGTTTTCATTCCTGTTTTCAGCTGCAAGGTGTCATGGCCTGTCCCAGGCACACCCTGGCCAGACTCACCTTGCAGACAATCCCCAGCCATGTGGTGCTGCTGAACCCTGTGCTCCTCCCTGAGACACCTTCTGCAAGGCTGGGCACATGGGAGGGATATATAGCAGGAGGAATATCAAGCTGCTCTGATAATGAATTGTACAGATTTATTTTTTTCCTGGCAGGAAGTTGTCTCGAGAATTTGAGCAGGTGCACAGAGAGACTGATTTTCAGAGCAAACATTTTGGTCTTTAGATCTGAGATAAAATGGCCCCAGGGAGAACTTTTAGTAAAGCGGTGTATGAAAACCTTTGTGAGTGGGAGTTCCCTGTCACAGAATATCACATTTATAACGGCCTATATAGGAATTTAACTCATGTCAAGGTGGTTGGTTGGAGGTTTTGTGCTTTTGTTTGTCCCACTCACACCTGTTTTCACAAACAGGTGTGTTCCTGTGACAGGAAATTGTCAGATCCTGTAGGAAACCAACTGCAGTTCTCAGTATCTCAAGGTGCTATCTTGAAACTTCATCTTCTTTTAGTGGCACCAGAAAACTAATTCCTTTATGCACAAAATAAACAGCTTGAAAATCTCAAACTTCATGTGAACATGAAATATTCAAGGAATTTTTTTTCATCTTAAACCTTGACACACACTTTGCATTCCTGCACATCCCCAAAATTCCTGTCATCTCAGGGAATGTGGATTTCAAGGCTTGGATTCAGTTGGACTGACTAATTAATTGTGTTGTAATGATCAACCTGCTTAATTTATCACTTCTTTGAACATTTAATTAGCCAACAGTGCAAGACAACTTAGTTCTGAAGTAGGATAAATTAAAATGCTAGCTTTGCAGCTGGAAGGATAAGTGAACCACCACCAATTGCTGCTATGAAAATATTCAACAAAGCAGAGAGAGGAATGCAAAGATCTCAGCCAGGTTAATGATTCTGAGGTAACAGCCTTTGAAAAGCTAACTGTGAAATGTGTCTGCTCCATCACATGTCAATCTGCCTATGCTGAAAGATAAAAACAAGAAGCTGAAAATGGCAATTTCCTCCTCCTCCATGCTTGGCTCCAGCTCCTTCCAGTGTGGGAGGCTCCTCAGGCCACCCACACATCCTGTGCAACTGGGGTCCCAGTTCAGGCCCTGTACACAACCATTTGGGGCAAGGTCACAGGTTTTCCTATAAGCAAAGCTGTAATTCATATTTGTAAGTACTCTGAAGCTGCTTTGGAACTGCCCCAGTATCAGACAGTTAAATGTTCTCAAACTCTCAGAGAATAATAAACCTGAATATAGAACTTTTAATAGGAAAAATGAGCAGTGGAGATGGTTTAGGATCAGTAATCAATGGAGATGCTGTTGTACAGATACCCAAACTGCTTCCATTATGTGTGCTGTCATTTCGCTTCCATGACTAAGCCATTGTAATAAACTGAAAAGGAGCATGGATAACACTTTTAAAAGTGCTAAAGAATCACAAGTCTAATTCTCGCTGGCTTTCTGAGAGACTCATCCTCAGCCTTGCACCTGCAGCACGTCTGGGTGCCTTCCTCATATTTTTTCAGAATTACTAGGGAAAGGATGAGACTCTTGGTATCTTTTTGTGTCTTGATATCTTGGTCAAAGCCACAAAAGGAAAAATTGACTGTCCAAATCCTTGGGCTGTTTTGACCTCTGAGGGTCTTTGTTCTTGAGATGTTTATTCAAAACGTGAGCACACATTGCAGAACAGAGATGAGGACCAGTGAATGCATTTCTTTTTTTGTCTAATGGATATAACTCTACAACTGCAACCACCAGTGAGATGCAAATGCATTCAGAATCTCCTGAGGAGCTCTGAGAGATGCCCACATATATCAGTATCAGACATCTACTGATACAGAAGCCAGGGGTGTCAAGCAGCAGTACCAGTTTAGTTCCAAATGATTCTGACTATACTTTTCAATGGTGTATTTAGTGCTAATTAGTCCATTTTGAATTGTTTGCCCAAACTATACAATAATATCATTTCATTAAAAAGGCTTCAATTAAAGAAGAGAGAAAAAACTTCCCATCAGAAAGCTATCTGTACACATATTATATCTCCACACCCCATATATGCACACTGTATAATCAGGCATGCTCAAATTAGAGATGAAATTACAGCTTTTCTGTTTCCATGAGAACAGCAACATTTCTCACAGCCTGTTAAAATTATTAACTCAAGGAGCTTATATCTTTTTAAACTTCCTTATTATTTATCTAGGGTTGTACGAGCTTTGGCTGTGCCCACACTGGCCAACATTAATCACATCCCAAGTGAAACCACTGCCAGTATGGAGAGNGGGTTTTTTGGTTTTTGTTTTTTAGAGTTTTCTGTAGTAACCATTTGTGGACATCACAGCAGAAACTGCTACAATGGAAAAACCAGAGAAGCTCACAGGAATCTTACAGCCCGTGCTCCATAGCAGTGAGCAAGTTCAGTGGTGGTCTAATGTGGACACTGAAAAGCTTTTAGCAGAGAAATCTTTCAGCTTTCTGCACCATTTTGTGAGAGCTCTGTCTTTCCCATGCAAGCTATCTAAAACAAAGTTATCATTTTGAAAATACTGGCACCTGCAGATGGTTTTGTCAGATTGTTATGGCTCTAACCAGCAAAACATTTGGGTATGGATGTCTTAGAATTTGGCCAATCCCCTCAAGGGGTGGATGGCCAGAGGACCAATTACCTTATGCCATTTAACTCCCTTTTTGCAAACTAACATATAAAAGCCTTGGGAAAAACCATTAAATTGCTTACTGCCATTGATACCTGAGCCTGGACTTGGTGTGGTTTCTCTGCCCATCCGCGGTGCGACAGCGACAGTCTAAGCTCAGCGGTGTGGGGAAAAGGAATGATGATGATGATGGTGGTGATGATGATGATGATGATGATGAGAGCCTCCAGGCCTTTCCTCGCAGCCAGAACTGGCCTAGGTCTCAGTGCAGGCAGTGTCACCCCTGAGGTTGCCATGGCAATGCACAGGGAGGCCAGCCTTGCTCCAGCAGGACCAGGGCTGTGCGGTTTCCCATCTGCTGCTGGTGGTGGTGACTCGATCCTCTGATGCACAGCCTGCCCTCTGCTCTCCTTCCCGCCTCGGCAGCAATGGGAACAGTTTGCTTTCAGCAGAGACAGGGGGAGGAAAAGCTGCCCTGAGTGTTTGGCTCAGTGCAAAGGAGATTAATGGCAGCAGCGTGGGGCTGAACCAGAGCTCCTGCTGGCAGAGCTGGCCTGATTCGTGCTGCACTTCACATGCTTTACGTGTCCTGGTGGCTCAGAGGAGATGGAGGGGACATTTGGAAAAACGAGGGATTCCAACTGCCTTGTTACCCGCTGACTCCAGAGTCACTGTAGCTGCCTGGGCAATCCATCACACTCTGGCTCCCACCTCGCTGCCAGCTTTCAGGTTATTCCAGGAAAAGGGGACTCATTTGGCCATGTGTCAAAAGGAAACACAGCTGAATTCCCTTTTGGGGCTGCTCACCTTAGAGGGATTTCAGTTTTTCTTCACGACATGCTCATTGTTAGACTCCAGCTGCCCTCCCAAAGCAGGACAGATAAAAGTCTTAGGATTTCAGAAGTTAAATTCACAGAATTCCTTATCAATTCTGATTCTCTTCTTTTGTTTGACCTCTACTTAGATACAGTCAAACAGGCTTTAGGGCCTTAAGATGAACTGTGCTGCCTCCTTTGGTTTCCAGCCATGACTGTCAGACCAGCTCAAACAGAGACAGTGGCACAAGCCCAGGAAGGAAAGGGAGTGAGTGGCAGCGCACTTTGGGACACCTGAACGGCCTCCAGGAACCCCCTGGCTCTGCAGGTGCTCAGTGGGACCAGTACACGTGCAAAGGTTGAGCTACACACACGTTCTTGCATTCTGCAGTGTGAGTTAGAATCACCCTGGATTCCTGTTCTTTCTTTCTTTTTTTCCTGGGGATGAAAATAATCCCTGTAAAGAGGCCCTGCACTTCCCAAACCAACAGTTTTCAGACTCTCAGGGGCTTTGTGCCCCTTGTCTGTGCAGCAGGGCGTTCAGCAGGAGCTGAGCTGGAGGTCACACTCACCTGTACTGCCCTCAGAGCAGCTCTCGTGCTTGTAAATCACAGAGGTTGGTGCAAACAGCTCAGAGGTGTTTTCCAGTATATCTTTGCAACTGCAGCATTTTAGTTTTGCTTGGGTCCCTACAAGGCACAAAATATTTCCAGAGGGAAAAAGAGCTTATGATTGGAGAGCAGCTCTTTAACCCTCACTGTAACCCATTTTTAAGTAAGTTCAGGCATGAGGCAGGCAGACAGACTGGTTCCAGTTCAGCCAGGTTATTACAACCTGTCCCCCAATGATGCAACATTTGATGTGAGCACTCGACGTGCACTTTACCTGTAGGAACAGGGCCCAGTGTATTTTCTGCAGCATTCACAATATAGTAAACTAAGCTGACACTTCTCAATACTACTGGAATTACTAGTTTTTAAATGGCTTTGTGTTACTTTGCTATTTATTAGATTTTTGGTTACTTGTAAACCTAAAATTTCTTCTTACCCAGTGCTTCCAGTATTTTTGCTGCCTCATCCTCTAAAGACTCTAAGGCTTTTGTGATCAATAGCCACTTATTGTTTTGAAAACAGAAATAGGATAATGAAGATATGTTCATACTAACTATGAGGGTAAAGATAAGATAAAGGAGGAATATCTCAATACATTGAAATAGTTTTGAAGATAAGGAATGCCCATGAATTCAGGGGAAAATAATAAGATTCCAGAGATAAAGTAAACTATAACAATCTTTATGATAATGGGAGAGGAACACATTAAGAATTTTATTAGAAAGAACTACAAAAATTAGCTCTCTCCATTTTCATCTTACAATCAGTGCACATTTTGTTTTCATAATAAAAACAGCAATGAAAAGAAAATTGGACACAGGGCATTACACTTTTTCCTCTGGAGGGGAAGATGATTTCTCCTCTCCGAGGAGCAATGTGGACAATCAAGGCTATAGCTCTGGTGTGCCATCTCACCCCCAGGTTCTCTCCACAGCTCTTGGTGAGCACAGCCCTGGGAGAGCCCATCTCCTCAGCTTGTCACCCAGAACAGGAATATTCAGTATACTGATAGACAAGGGGAAAATTTTTCCTTTATTCCTTTTCTGCACAGCGACTACAAAGGAACCTGGAGCAGGAGTCTGCATCCACATCGTGCTCCTGTGCAGGACCTCCTGGCAGATCAGAAGTGGACAATCAGATAAGGACTTGGGGATTGCAGAGAAAGTATGAGTGGCAAAAAGACTCACTGGGTGAGAGAGTGGAAAAATCCTAAAAACAGAGCCACTGGCAGACCTGCAGGGAGCAGAAAAATCTGGGATCAGCTTTGGATAAGCTTCTGAAGCAGAGGGGAGAAACTTTGCTCAGCTTGACTGAGTCACAGGTTCAGCCAAAAGAAGCAGCATGTTTGGCACTTCAGGTTGTGACTCAGTTACTGGAGTCATTTTCTTAATCTCTGACAGAAAGTGCAAATACTACAAAGCGTTTGGTGCAAGAACAGCTTGCACCTCAGTCAGAAAAAAACCAGAGAGAATTTAGAATTTTACTGTCAATTCAACATTAAGTTGAATTCAGACTCCTGAGGTTTTGCAAAAGGACAGTCACCACCTGGAGCTGCAAGGCTGTAGCTGTCATACGATTCAGAATTAGAGATTCCTGCATGTTTAGGGTTTTTTAAAATAGTTTTCATCAATCCACATCAGCTGCATCATCCCCTCTTAGCACCGTCCTAGAGATATGGAACTTGAACTTCATGAATGCATCATTGCCAAATCCCAAACTGGGTTCCAGTTGGCTACTGAAGCCTCACTCTCTGGGGTATTTTCTCCCATCTCAGCAAAATGTGCACAGCAGTTCTGGACCAAAATGCATCCCCTTGTAATGATCATTATGCTGCATTTTGAAGCCCATTTATCACTTCTCAGGACCCATTTGTAATATTTTAACTTTGCTCGCTGACTCACTAAAAAAATTTAGCTGTTTCCAACATCTAATCCTGCAAGAGTAGATTGTGTTCAGTGATTGCTCCAACTGCTTTGCCAATGAGTCGAAACACTTTTTGCTAGGGCCATTAAGCAGACTAGGGGAACATTCAGGTATGTTTAATGCTCAGGGAATCAGTACAATTGAATTCCAAGGATCAGAGAGAAAACAAGTAAAATTAGAAAGCTTGATGAAATGAACGAGGGAAAATGTGCACATGTTGTAGAATGTGGCTTTGGAATTTTTTGTGAGCTTGAGATGTAGGAGTCTTATCCTGGATCAGTTTATCTACTCAATTACCTCGGTATAAGCACCAGCTCTAAACCAGGAGGCTGCATCCCAGGGCCACTACAGCTCCTGCAAAGCTCAGCCAACCAACACGACACATTCAAGCTTTGAAGTTAACTGAACCCCTGGATTCACAGCACTGAGGAGTTCACTGAACACGGCATCTTCACCTCTGCAGAGGCCCAGGCAGTGCCCAGGCTCAGGTGAGATTCAGAGTATTAGCTTAGATGTAGTAGGTACTCGGTGTTGTAAGTACTCTGAGCTGATGTTGAACTGGGTCAGTTGATAAACACTGGGTTTCCTGTTCAGATGTGGACAATGAATTCTGTGGGTTTCTGCATGACACAGACTGATTGACTTCTAAGCTACTGCAGGACCTGTCAGTCCTGTCAGTTCTCCTTCCCTTTCCTTGCTCTCCTTCCATTCCAAATATGGAGGAAGAGCTCACATCTATTTTTTGAGAAACAGCAGCTGTGGCAATTTATCCCAGAGAGGGGTGTCCTCCTTCAGGTATTCCTGCCAGCATCTCATGCTGCTTCAGCACTATGTGCTGGGTGAAGGCCAGTGAATTCCTCTTCAGGCTGCACTGTGATGTCCAAGAGAAGCAGAGCCTACTTGCCCCATTTCTGTGCCCCCAAACCCAGTCCCCAGCACTGAAGGCCATCTCATGGTGACCAGCAAGGTTAACCATCCCCTCTTCTCTTTTTGGAGCCTTCTCCATTTTAAAGAAGTCACAGGGTGATATCCACAGCTGCCATCCCTTTGAATCATTAAACTGCTATGGATCTAATTTACTGCCCTTGATTATGAGTCCTCTCTCTTCACCAAGCAGTAAATAAAGGCTTTTGACTTTAAACACAGCTCAGACATGTCATGACTGCAAGCAGCCTGCTGCTTCCTCAACATGTTTATCTAATTTCTGCAGGAGAAAGAACGGGGAGCAGGAGAGCAGATGGTGCAGCTATCTCAGTGCAGAGAGTACAGGCTATGGATGCAATATGTACACTGCCAGTGTTTTCTAATGCAACACTATAATTACTGGGGAGAGGATTTTATTTTTAAACTGCAGCTTAAATAAGATGATTGCTTCAGATCACATAGGCTCAAGTGCAGCTGGAATAATAGCAAGTCTTTTCTCCAGGCAGGACAGAGAATCCCAAATATATGGGCTAAGGTGGGACAAAACAGTGGAGCAATAAGTTACTGAAGAGAAAAGGGATTTCCAGTGTAATCTGAAACTGAAGTGCCCTCTCAAGAAATGTTTCTCCTCCTCTTTAGAAACATGTTGGAGTGGTTGGAATCAGTTGAAACTGCACAAAAAAAGGAAGAAGTGTAAAGGAAAACTGCAAATGAGTGAGAAAAACAACTCAAAGCAGGGTTTTTCTGGGGGAAGAGAATCAGTGCAGGTAAAGGTCAGCACTTGGACCAGGTGGTGAGCAGTGAGTAACCAGCTGTTGTTCCATCATCCAAATACTTTCCTCTTTCCCCTCACATGACATGCATTATTCAGTAGGAGCAGAGTTTCAAAGACCTAATTAAACCTTGCAATTAAGTTAAGTTTTCAGTACTTAATTCTGAGTAAAGTATGGTATTTTAGTCTGGTTCAATAAATAAAAAATCAATAAAGTATGGTATTTTAGTCTGGTTCTGTGTCACTTATCTCCCTCTCTCATGCAGAATCTGTGAAAAATTAAATTGAGCATGGTGAAATTTGTTTAGTGAGAAGGTTTCCTTCAGAAGTGCTCTCAGAAAATGAGGCAGTAACACAAGAAGGTTTATATCCCCTTGAAAAGGGACTGGGGAGCATTAGTTATTTTGGTACAAAAGGGACAGAGATGGAGAAAATAAAAGGTTGGGCCATTTTTCTTCCCAGTTTAGAACACAGAGAGTGAAGGTGCTGGGCTGGATGATGGGTGCTGTACCCTGCCAGCAGTGCCCCACATCACCCCATATGTTGTGATCCACCACAGGATCCTCCACATTGAAGGCTAGGGCCTGAATTTAGGGAAGAATTAACCAAAACAGCAGCAGGAGTAATGGAACCTAAGGATGGTGACAGGACAGAGGAGCCGCAGCGCTGCCCTCCAGCAGTCACTCCTGCCAGGCAATTGGAAAGTGCTGTTCCTTCTGCACTGATCTGAAGCTTCTGAAATGAATATGCACTTTCTATTTCCCTTTCCTTCCTGAGATATCAGCAAAAGAATGCTTGGTGATAACGAGTACTGTTGCTAATTTTTCACACCAGTAATTTGCTTTCCCATGTCCCCATTTTCTCCATTTGTATAATACAGCTTGTACCTACATCATAAGAGATTTAAAAGCAAAAAAGAGATTTATATTAGGCATCATACTAATCTCTTTTGCAGCATATATAGATAGCTTCTGCAGGGAAAATTCAGGCCTGTATCTGGCATATTTTGATTAATAGTTTTTTTAAAACAATAATGTATAAAAAAACTACAGAGCATTTGAAAATAAGTGACAATTCTCATGAACGTGGTGCAGTTCTTGAGGCTGTCCTATCAATGATCCTTGTGGGTCCTTTCCAGTTCAGGATATTCTATGATTCTATGATTCCATTTTCTAACAGGAAATAGTTTTAAATGAAAAATGGTTTTACAGTTTTGTAATATGGCAGAGATCTATGGAAAAACAATCCTGAGAAGGTGTTAAGATTTTATTATCCTTTTATTTCTTGCATGTTCTTGTAAAGTTAGAAAGCCACAGCCCTGAGAGCAGGGAGCAGAAGGGGAGCTCTCTGTTGGTACTTGGCAGTGCAGAGGCAGGAGAAGCATCCGACAGTGGCAGCCCAGCAGGACAGGGAGGGCAAGTCAGGGAAGGGCATTTGGCTGGACCATACAGGTCTTGTCTGCAGGAAAAGAGCAGTGATATTTTCCTTAAAATGATATGCTCCCTTCAACTTTAAAATAGTATTTGCACTGGTCCTTGTGAGTGTCTGGCCAGGAGAACTAAGGTTATGTTACCTGACGAGTGTGGCATGTCTGTCAGAGACAGCAAACTGCTGAAATACTGTGAAAAAGACCCATGGAAAACTCATTTGTTTTGGTTATAGGGACGTTAAGGTCAGGCTAAGGAACTTTCAGGCTGCTGCTGTTTTTTCCAGAAGAACTAAAACATCAGCAGAAGGTGCAGCAAGAAATATTCCNTCTCCAAGGACACCCAGCCCAAACTGGGCCCAAAAAGTATCAACCAAAAGCCTCTGAGAGGGGGGCAAGCTGAGGGCAATTCCATCATTAACTGAAGCTTTAATTGGAGAATGAACCCTGAGATGCAAATGAACCAAACCTATAAAAGTGGGAAGAACTCGTGGCCTCTCAGGGTCCATCTCGGGGCCCATCTGGGCAGCACCTCTGGCTCCCCAGGGGTACCTTTGAAGGCCTTTCCAATAAATCCCCACCTTTATTCCCTTTACTCCTGTCTGGGCTCTGTTCCTAGGAGGCCTCTTAAGGCATCACTGCAGATCTCTTCAGAAGCAGATGGTGACTATTGGCTACCCCAGCAGCCCTCCCCAGCTGTGGAAGGAGACACGGATCAAGTGCATTGTCATCTTCCCCCAGGCTGTAAAACTCCTGTGCAGGATTGAAAGTTCAGCTGTGCTACACTATGGGCTCTCTTCATTGCCTTACACTTGTTTAAACCCCATGTTTTGGGTTCAAACCCCAAGTCACTGTTTGGCAGTGAGAAAGCATTATTCATTCTCGAATGTTCTGAAAGCACAACTGAAGGACAATGACTGCAAACTTGAGCCTTCGAAATGCAGTGACCCACTCTCCTCAAGGAAACAGGCCTTGCTGAACAGGTGGTCAATCAACCACCAAGCCAGAATAAGCCTCCAGGAACTCAGGAACCTGGTAGCCTATTTTAATTTTTTAATTTTTAATTTTTTTTTTAATTTTTAATTTTTTACACAGAAATAGACAATTGAAAGATAATCACATTCCTACAAATTTATGGCCATTAGTATCCAGCTAAGGTAAGGACCCAAATAAGCACCTCTGCCAGGGAAAAGGCAGGTGGATTTCAATTGTTCCTACTCTGCTTGGTGGTCACTGGCTGGCCTGTCTGCCTCAGTATGGTTCTCACAAAGAACGTGTAAGGAGGCTGCAAGTACTCTGTGTAGAAAAAGGAAAAAAAGGAACAAAAAGCTCAACTTCACAGGCAGATTGACTCCATTAGCTGTGTTGTTCACAGAACAACTTGGTGTTTTTAGAACACTATAAATCAAAGCTTTTGGTTTTAGTGCCAGAACAAATGGTTGAAGCAGCTGGAAATTTCTGAAAATATTAATAGTGGTAGTAATAAAGCACAGAAGGTTCACTCTGTGTTTAGTTCCTGTTCTAATGAGTTTTGAGTAGAAAAGAATATTTTAATCATTATATGTTTTAAAGTAGTTAATGGGTGTTGTATTTTTATTATTGTATAGTACAGTGATTCATCTTCTCTAAACCCCTGAATCATTCAGTGGAATAAAAGAAAATCCATCCAGTATTTCCCCCATGGACTCCAACAATTCAGGGCTGAGCTATGACATACTTTAGAATGAGACTATTTATTGAAACCCTTTGTACCCAGTCAGCTGGTAAGCCATGTCTGCCAAGAGTAATCAGGGTGTTCTGCAGCCAGGATTCCTCACAACACCAGAGGAAGGAGTCCCAGTCATCTGTGTGACCTGTGTGACCCAAATTAACAGCAAAACACAGTTAAAGCTCATAGACTTCACTGAGCTCACACTGACAACACTGCATTCAAAGAAACACTGAAGATTCCAGATGTTTCTATGCATTTGTAAAAATAAAATTACCTTTTCCTGACTTTTTGCAGCAAAAATAGCTATTAATCTGCAGTGTTTGTTTTGCTGTCCTTGTCTCAGAGAGAGCACAGTCTCTGACACGGCTGACAGGGGAGCCAGGGCTCCTGAACTGCCCCATCCAGCCCAAGGCTGAAAACCACTCACACAGCACCCCCTCCCCTCAGGTGTTTCTGCACTGCACAAACAGGACCTGTCACATGCTGTGAGTGCATTGGCATCCAAACCTCTCTGTTGGCTTTTTTTTTTTTTTTGGTGGGGGTGATATTTTTGTCCCTTTCATAGTTGAGTGGTAGACAAGGCACAGCTGGGAGCTTTGGAGGTAGGTCTCCACGTATTACTGCTGCAGTAAACAAGTGCTTTCATTTCTCACACTAAAGAGAAGAAAAAGTAATCTCTACGAGGTGATGGATGATTGCACTCACCATTTGTAACAAGTTTTAATAAATTGTAGGAGAGTTTTTCCTTCCTACCACATTGCAAGGGAAGGTAATTTTTTAAAACCTCTCTCAGTGTCACAAATGTTACATCCTCCTCTTTAGCTTAAATATATTCCTTTTTTAACGAGTTCTTAAAAGGCACAGAGGTTTCCTTTTAAGATGGTGAGGTTGATATGTCATCCACATGACCAGCTGTGAGAAACACTTGTAGTGAACACACCACGTACCCAGGATTTCCCTGCAGACCCCTGCAGGGCAAATTTCAAGAACCTGCACAGTGTTTGGGGGGATTTTGGACTTGAAGCTGCCTTGGTTGTTGCTTTGAGGGTCTGATGTGTGGCTGGGGAGCTGCGGAGGCACAAGGCTGAGCCTGGCTCGGTCTGTCATGGCAGGGAGAGATCCCTGTGTGAGGGAGAGGGAGTGTGGAGATGGTGGGGGGGAGGCCAGCAAACCCTGGGGTTTGTGTTTTGGTTTGCTTTGGGTTTTTTTTTTTTTTTTTTAATAAGTAAGAAGCCCTCACCTCACAACCTCTCCAAGACTCAAAGACCCGAGTCATTTGTGGAAGAATTGATTTAACTAATTGTGCCAGTTTGGACAAATTTAGAGGAGAATATCCTCTGATAGAAGGCAGGTTACAACCACCCCTCCCCCACCAGGTTTAGGAAAAAAGAAATTTTCCTCCGAGGAAAGTGAGAGAGATAAAAAACTATTTATTTAACAAACACACAGAAAAGGATAATAATGCCAAATAATAAATCCTCTCGCTGTGGAGAGAAACCTGGGAAGATTTCAGAGCCCTTCTGTAGGTGTGGTCTCTCTCCTCTTCCTCAGAGCTGGGTCAGTGTGGGCCCACCCAGGGCCTCGGTGGGAAATTCTCCTGGTGTGTTCTGATGTTGAAACAGTCCAGAAGAGAAGAAGGGAAAAAAACAAGGTCCCAAGAAAACAAAATTCAACTTTCCATCTCCCTCTGGAGAAAAGGAGCTGAGAGCTGGCTGAAAAGCAAGGGGTGCATCCTCTGCTCTTGCTGCCACAGCAGGACACAGAGCAGTGTCTGTCCTTGAACAACTGCTTTGAGAAGTTCACTCAGTTTTCTTCTCTCCCCCCTCTCAGGCTCAGTTTAAAGACACAGAAAAGCACAAAATTAATTTCTGGGCATAGAGCAGCGATAGGGGATACACATGATAAAGTCATCCTGAGACACTGATGATTTCCCCTGGGTCCTGAGTCTGGAGGAGCCCCTGCAGGTGCGCTGGGTGGGCACAGAAGGAGCACAATGGACCCTGAGTGCCACAGCAGGGACAGGGTGAGATGCACCTGCACAGCACGGGGGGCACAGCTCTGTTCAGACAGCTCTGAGAGCAAAGTGCCAGGGAGCCACGGGCATTGCCAGTGGGGAAGGTGAGGAAGGGGAGCCCTGCTGATGTTGGTGTGACCTCGCCCTGGGGCAGTGGAGGAGGAAAAGAAAACAACAGCAAGGCATTTCCTAGAGAAAAGACCACAGTTTTAGTTATGTGAAACAACCACCTCAAACTTCCTAATGAGGATAGGAGAATAAAGTCAGCTCATACAGGGGGGAAGAAGGAGCTTTACAAATTCTGTAGCACTGCTAAGTGCTGATTTACAGTAATTCCTTTCATATCTTTTCTAATTAAACATCTCCTGAAGGATCAGGCCTGTCAATGTGATCTGAGGCCTGTAGCCTGAAGTGTAAAGTGAGGCAAATTGCCTGACTTACTTGCAATGATAGAGTCATTTTGGAAGGAGATTGAAAATCAATACTTGTCATCCCTGTGCAGTGCTCTTTATTCAGAGGGGCAATTTGTAAGTGTAATCTGTATGAGTGTAGTGGGAGCATACAAAGTTACAGTACTAGTCATGCAGAGTGAAATGACAGAATATAAAATATAGGCTTTTTTTGCCATTTTATTCCTATTAATGTCGAGGAAGCTCATGAATAAGCACAACATTTTAACTCAGTGCTGTGCAGTGAGGCCACTCACTGCAGCTTTTGACTTAAGCTGCAGCCAACATTACAGGTACCAGTGTTTGACATGATTTCCCCACTGACAGTGTCAGGCAGTGTCTGTGTGCAACTGCTCTCAGCCTCAGCAAGGCAAACAAGGGTTGAAAAAATGAGAAATGGTTTGCACCATTTCCAAATATCAGTTTTTGTCAGCAGTACTGTTTGTCACCGTTAGTAAAGTGTCACTCTTTAAATGGAAAAGTAGTGGCAATGAAAGCTTTCCATTGTTTAAAATAATTACAATGCAATTTAGGAGTTCTGGCAGGTGATGCAAGAAGTGTTTGGTTTCCGTGTAAACTCTGTGTGTGCTGAGAAAACAGCAAACAAGCTCAGTGATCATGGGGCTCAGTCAAACTCCATGAGGATGGCAGTGCTGGAGTGCAGATGCAATCACAGAGGACAAGAGGCACTCCAGATCTTGTGCTTTTCTCAAATGAGAGTACTCAGGACTGACAGCTCCTTACTCCAAGCACTGATACAGTCAGGTGCCTTGTTAGCTCCCCCTTGAAACTCTGGCAGCTCACTTTAATCTGCACTGCTGACTAGGAACTGTTTTCCTCCTGAACCTCTCCTGGAATGAATTTGCCAGCTATGACAATTACTGGGACAAATTAATTTGGTCAAATTAAAACAGCCAAATGGGCTTTGGTTACTGATTACTCAGTAACTGTACAGCTCACTTTACCTATCCACTGCATCAGAGCTAGAGGAGTGAGCTGTAATTCTGGTCAGCATTGGTACCTGATTGCTACTACCCATCTAAACTATTCTCTCATGCTGAAAAAATCAGTGATATCATAAAACATAATGTGATCTATGTAAAATTAGTTTAAAAAAATAAAATTACAATTATTCAGGATAATAATTGAGTTATTTTGAAGAGAACTTTCTTCTCCTCAAAGCACTACTTCCCTCCCAAGACAGAGATGTTAAAATTACAAAGGTTATGAAACTGGCCTAAAGCCTTCCTGTGAGGAGTCTATGCCCAGGAATTATCCAGTGGAGGATAGGGGCTTCCTATGGACGTGCATTTTACATCTCATCTGGCTAGGAGTAGATTTTAAATTGATATGCTTGAGCTATTTTTCTGAGGGTGTTTTCAGTTCATTTGCACCCTGCCTTAGCTCAAGAGACAGAGTGGACAGACAGAAACCAAACACTTCTTGCATCACCTGCCAGAACTCCTAAATTGCATTGTAATTATTTTAAACAATGGAAAGCTTTCATTGCCACTACTTTTCCATTTAAAGAGTGACACTTTACTAACGGTGACAAACAGTACTGCTGACAAAAACTGATATTTGGAAATGGTGTAAATTGCCCCAGCTTTTGAGCACAATCTTACAGGATTCCCAAACTTTCCAGTACTTAGGTGGGAAGAACAGGGAAGCCCAGTGCCACGCTGGTTGTGGTGCTGCATCCTCTTGCCAGCCCTCCCAAAATCAGCTGGCATGTCACGTTTCCTGCAGATGGACCACAAATGGCACATGCACAGCTGATGTACTCTGGCACTCGGGGAATCAGATTGCATTTGCCAGTCAGCTTGCCAGCCAGAAGCCAGATTTAATTTGGAAGAGAATGGTCCACAGTTGTTTAGAAATAGCGAGGAGCAGATTTTTAATCATCCTCTGTTCCTCCCTGTTCAGTCTCATCCTCTAATTGGTAAATGAGAGACCCAATCAGCTCAAATCACGGGAAAAATGTGTCTCAAGCAGCCAGTGAGACAGAAAACAGAGGTACCCACTCCTTGATACCATGATCTTGCAGCTGTTTGCAAGTCAGATTTAGCTAATCACAGGGTCCCAGGGAGCAATTAGTCTCTCTTTCTAGGTTCCATGTGTAAATTCTAGTAGAAAAGAGCTTTTTTTCCCACTTGCTGCCCTGATTATTTTTGCATGCTCTTAACTATTTGCCATTTTATCCACCAGAAGGGACATATAATGTCATTTTATATATTTGTAGATAAACATAGCTAGGCTGAACAGAAAACATTTTAAATTGAGTTTAGTAAAGTGCTTGGAAAAAGTAAATTTTCTGTGTTTATTAGTTGTGGTGGTTTTACTTCCCTGTTTTTCTTCTTTGGTAATGTACCATCCTTCTGTCTGAATGAATTCCTTAAAACATGATCCTTAAAAATGAATTAAGACTGTCTCAGCCTCTAGACTTTGAGATACTTGCACAGGGCTTGTTTTCAGCTGATAGCAGCTTGGTAATCAGCCTTTCATCTTGAATCTGGGCAACTTTAAATTACATCTCAGTTTAGGAATGTCTGGCTTGATTGTGGATGATTGTTCTTCATAAGGAGATGGCTTTGGACAGTACCCTTCCATTCCCAGGTAGGAACACCCTGTTCTGGGAGGGATGGGTGGCAGAATGTAGCCCTGAACACGTTAACAGAGTTTTTAAGTTCTTCAGCATCCTTGTTTAGCTCTGTATCTTGAAGACTGATCTGTCAAAGCTCTTGCTTTGCATCTGATAGAGCCCCAGACATGTTGCAAACACTGAACTGTGGTGCCCTGGTGCCCACACGTTTTTTGCACTGACTGGTTCCTGTAAGCTCTGGTCTTTAGTGCCTGGCCTTGTGCACCTCTGCCCCACAGGCTCCTGTCTTGTGGGCTCCAACTGTCTCCTTGGGGATATCTGGTACTGCCAGACTATCTGACTTGGCAGCTGAAAAATACATTAGATCTGTTTTTTCAGCTGTTCCAAGGACTTTTTTATATACAGTTACTGTGTCTTCACTTATTTTTCTGCTATGTGAAGTGTATTTAAAAGTGTGCATTTTACAAGCTGCTATGTACTCCTCATGTTTCTTTATGCTGCTTTTAAAGTGGGTTTTTTTTGGCTTTAGTCTGTCAGGCTGTCTGGGGCTTCAGTACTGGATTTGCAGAAGTACACTGATGCCTGGAGGCCTTTGAGTATGTTGAATAAAGCTCTGGGCATCACTGGCCTGGGCCTGAGGTGCTATCCATGGCCTTGGGGTTTGTAAAACCATCAGTAAATACATCTTAGCTGAAATATGATTCAGCCATAGAAAAAGCCTCATTGCCTCCCACCAGGCCAGCTTTGAGCCTTCAGGATGTGCCAAAGCCCATGTGGTATGATTTGAACTCAATGGCAAGAGCCGTCCCTGGCCATACCCAGAGGAAGACTGGTCACTCCACTGCAGGACCTGCTCACTGAACCTCTGGGCCACCCCTGGGGTGCTGCCTGGAAACACCAGGATGAAGAATTAGGGTTACACTGGCTGTCCTTGCCATATACTCACTAATCCAAAAGGCGACAACTTGGGAAGGTACCCGGAGCAAACCGGCACAAGTGACTTGAATTACACTTTGGAGATATGGTAACCATGGAAACCTGAGGGAGAAACAGCTTCCCAACTTTCAGTGCCTGGTGGTTTAAAAACTCTTCATTGAAACTTGGAGGTGAGGGTCTGAGTATCAGATACCATCTTTTCTGGGGGTAAACAAAAGCACTGAGATTTACAGAGGAGAAGCTGGGTTTTTACTTCAGCAGCTCGGGGTGCATGGTGAAGCAGGGCTGGTTGAGTCAAGCTGGTGCTTTTTGGACAGTGAAATGATAATGTGGTTTTGCCTGGTCTCTGTACTGCCTCATGCTAAGTATTTGAGTTTGGAACAGGTTAGGAGTGTGTGATCCATTGAGAACAGCTGCCAGCACAGATAGGGTTACACAGCTGTAGAAGCACTTGATTTCTTTAAAGCTACGATGATTAACTGGTAGCTATGTGAGGAAGGCAGACTGTTCACTTCTGAAGTGGTATAGCTGTACAAAAAGTGTGCCACAATTCAGAGCGCACTTGAATTCCATGAAGATAGCAGCTCAGTGCTCTATAGCTCCCAAAAGAGCCAATAATAAAGCAAAAAGGAAAGTTTTTAGGAAAGAAATAGATAGAAAATTAAATTATTAAAGTAATTAAAAACTGTAGCTACAGTGTTCAAGGTGAACACAGTGTCAGTATTCCTGTGAAACTCCTTGCCAAGGAGTGCATTTGCAAAAAGAGCCTGTGGGATGCAGAGCCTGCACAGCATTTGGAGAAGACATCTGCTGAGTGTTGCTAGACAGATAAACAGTGTTAGATTCAGGAAATACCTTCAGCTGATAATGGTCAGAGGCTGTGAGAGTACTTGGGAAATGCCAATATTTGCCTGGTTCTTACTTATATCTGGGTGTCAACTTATGGCCCTTAAGAGAGGACTCCAGGCTGAATGAACTCAGGTACAGGTGCTTTCATTAGCTGGCTTAATCAGAGCATAAATGAATAAGCAAACATACAGAGAGAAGTGCTTGTTAACACTGACTGATGTATACTGCAGGCACTTCTCTGACAAGTGTAGTTCCATTTTAATTGTTTAACTGTAATAATACCCCTTCTGGAAAGTGGTGTCAAATCTTTACTGATAATCCAACTTTTTTTTGTTTGCACAAATAATAGGGTATAGGTGAAGTGCAGGGCTGTATAGTAGTGATGGTTTTTTTATCATAAAATTGTTCCTCTTTTCAAAGAGACATGTAGAAGAAGATAAATGAAATGACTCTGAGACTCTGAATGTATTCTAGTATTAATTCTTTCTTGTAAACTGCTGCTAATTTTTTTTCCACGCAGTTCTGTCCCCATTTCTTGGTGCTGGTTCCTGCTATATCTTTATTTTTTCTAATTCTGTTTACACAATTTGCACGTAGTAATTTTCAGTTCAAGGTAATAACAGAAGGAAGGCAGAACATTTCCACATTCAATTTCTTGCAGGGTTTCTTTTACCAGGCTGCACAGTCACAGTTAATGCCCTCATCAGAGGCATGGGCTCTCTGGGCTGTGCTGCTCAGCAGAGGCTCGTTGGAGCCTGGAGGATCTCTCAGAGTTCCTGGTGGCACCACAGCTGCCTGAGAGATGAGGCAGGGCAGGGAATGGCCCTCCTGGCATGAGGGAATCCTGGGATCCCTGCTCAGTCAGGAGAGTGGGTATAGTTCAGGCTTAATGTGCTGGGGCTCTTCAGGACTCATCTGTGGGCTCAGGCCAGGGCCTTTTCTCACACCAGGGAAGGTTCTTGTACAAAACCAGCACCTCCTTTATGGAGGGGCTGAAGCAGTGTGGAGAAAGGCCAAGATGTCCCTGGTGTCCGGGGTGTGTGAGGCAAAGCAGACGACAGCAGCAGGGGTGTCTCGAGCTCTGCGGATGCCCCGTGTGACCCTGCTTGGGCCACCCTCCCCAGCCCTGAGTCAGCTGCACGGTCTTCCTGGGCTGTGGAGATCTCCACGAGCATGAGCCAATGCTGATGAAGTAGGCTGCTTATTTTTATAATGAATTCACTGTTAAAGGAGAATTATCCCAAATATGGTACAACCTCTAATGTGTTCATGTCCTGGTTTTGGCCAGACAGGTTTTTTCAGTAGCCAGAGGGGGCATGGCCAAGACCCACAGCTTAATCTGTACCACCTCAGATCATTGCTGGAGGCAGGAGTAAGGGACTCCCTCGTCTGGGGAGAAGGGGCTCCTTCAGGGTCAGAGTAAACTTGGTGCAGGGAGCACTGGGAGCTGTGGGAGCAGTGGGGTAATGCTGGTCCTGAGCTGGAGGGAGCAGCTGGGGTGGTGTGGCTGTGGCTGGGTCAGCTTGGGCTCTGCAGTGAGTATTCTGCATGTGAATCACTCCTTCTTTTGTACACTTTTGTTATTGCTGCTGTTACTATTCCTTTTCTTATCTCATTGCTGTTTCCAGTAAATTGTTCTTATCTCAACCTGTGACCTTTGCCTTTTGTGCCTCCAATTCTCCTCTCCAGGCCCAGGGCAGGAATGGGATAAGAAAAGGGAGTGAAAGACAGCATGATTTTAGTGGGAGCACTAAATTGGAGGATACCATTCCTAAACCATGACAGTTTAATATTTTAGAGACAGTTAAAATAAACAAACACTGAAGCTAATGTTCCCAGCAATCTGGAGGGAATTAACAGCATACTGCAAAGGGTGTTTCAATTACTTTTAAAATTCTAATTAGCCCATGAACAGCAGAGACTGTGGGACAAATTGCCTGGCTTCAAAACAAGACAATCAAAAAGTGACCTCAAAGGAAAGCAAAGAGTAGAGGTTGTTGTCATTAAATAAATGAAAATGACCCCATCTATTTGTTTAAGTAATGGCCTCTTTGGAGTTTTATGTTACATTGTGCCATATTTATAATGCTCTGGGAAATCAAGAGGCAGAGGAGAAGCTTCAGTGGGATACCAAAAGCATTTTTGACTACTAAAAATGATGACAATAAAATCCCTTAGATGCTTAGTTGCAATGAAGTTAGCTGGAAACTGGTTTGAGGTGGTTACAGTTAAAATAATAAAAACCAATTGTTCTGCCTTAGACTCCACCTTTCCCACAATTATTTCACTTCCCCTATTCATATATAAACCAACAAGAATTTAGCTGAAAGCATTTGTGGCTTTTAAAATAAACTCTTCCCCTAAAAATTTGGCAACCAAAGGCTTTTTGTACTCTGATATTTTTGTTTGTTGTGGCTGTATCAGCATGTGGTAGAAGGCTCTACCCTGCAGCATGATCCCTCATGCTGGAATTGTGCCTGCTGCCAAGATCTGAGATCCAATGGACAGATTGTTGCTCCTTCAGAGCCCTTTTGCCTCTGTTATAGGACAGTGAACCAAAGCAGTGTCAGGCTTGTGCCATAGAACTTCAATGGAAATGTTGGAATTTTCATCCTTTGCAATGAGCCATGTTTTTCCTTGATCAGTTTTGCTTATTTCAGCTTTGCTCTGCTGTGTAACTGTGGCCATCCAGGGATGAACAGTGGGAGAACAACAAGTTTGCCTGAGGATTCCTTGGGTTTTCCCATGTGTTTGTTTCCCTGTGTTAACCCAAATCCTTCTGAGGAGGACAACATGCTCCATGCTTTCTAATATGACATTTTTAAAGTTGCCTTTCAATCAAGAGGAAGCAGCAGGAGATACTAAAGATAACAAGAATGTGAGGTTTCATGCAGCTAATTTCTGTTTATTTAATAGAAGTCCTCAATTTATTCCATTTGACTCATGGTCGAAGTTGGGTTCAGAGGTTTTGACCTCTCAAGTGAAAAAGAACCACTGAGTGATTGGACTGCCTGAATGTTTCTAGGTGTCCAGTAACAGTCATTAATGTAAATTAGCTACATCTTTCATTAACTAAGCCAGAAGTTACACTCTGTCTGAATGCTGACCAAAAAAAAAAAAAAAAAAAAAATTCCCT
>VXAC01007300.1:68911-117933 GCA_013399225.1 Rhipidura dahli | reverse complement strand
AAAAAAAAAAAAAAATTCCCTGTCTGAATTAGAGCAAAGGAATTAAAACAAGAACCACTCAATGGTAGCAGTTAATGAACTGTAACTAACTGAAAAAGTCTCCTTCCAGGAGCAAGAGGAGATCAGTTTGGTCTGTAAATGCTCTGAACACAAAATTTGCATCATCCTCCACCATTAGTTTGTCTGAACATCCCCAGGTCTGGCCTGTGTGCCCTCCAGGCTGCAAATGCACCTCAGCTGTGCTGCAGCTCATGCCTCAGGTTTTAACTTTTATATTTTTCAAACCCTGCAGTGCCCAGTGTGTAACTCTGGAGTTTCCTGTTCCCTGTTCAGTGCTGCTCTCTGTGCTGGGCACACACAACAAAGCCTCTCCGGGGCTGCTCTCCAAGGACACCCAGCCCCTCCTGGGCCCAAAAAAGATCAACCAAAAGCCTTTGAAAGCAAGACAAGCTGAGGGCAATTCCATCATTAACTGAAGCTTTAATTGGAGAATGAACCCTGATCTGCAAATGAACCAAACCTATAAAAGTGGGAAGAACTCGTGGCCTCTCAGGGTCCATCTCGGGGCCCATCTGGGCAGCACCTCTGGCTCCCCAGGGGTACCTTTGAAGGCCTTTCCAATAAATCCCCTCCTTTATTCCCTTTACTCCTGGCTGGGCTCTGTTTCTGGGAGGCTTCTTAAGGCATCACAGTGAGGGGAGTCTCTCCAGGTCTTCTGCATTCTCACTGCCAGACCCAGCCATCCCCTCAGGGGCTGCCTGGCACCAAAAGATTTGGACCAGGTTCTTCTCTCTGAGTTCTCTAGCACTGTCTGGGAGGTAATTTTTATGAAGTGTTTTTACTTCTTGAAAATAACAATATGGAAGTATAAAAAAAAAAATTACATTACGTAACTCTCAAATGGTCAGTGAAAAATGATGATTTTTAAAAAATGCTTAATATGCTTATGCAAAGCAAAACTGGTAAGTGTGTGTGCAAAAAGGCTGAATAGATGTGTACATATAAAGAGAAAAACACAAACTAACTGGTTTTCTTTGCTTTGGGGTAAAGATTTAAAAAGACAATATACAGCCTGGGAAAACAAATCCTTTTTCAGCCCTGGTAATAATATTTCTGTAGTATTTTTAATCATCAGATGAGGCCTGCTAAGAAAGCTAGGGCAGAGTCTCCCACTGAATTAAATCCACAATGCTGGTATGGAACAAGTTGTGGAGACTTACTGAAGACCAGAAGGAGTCCTTGGAGGTAGAGGTGCTGCAGTTCAGGTCCTTTCCCTTTCCTTGGGTGCTCCAGCACTGGCTTCTGCCATCTCAGCCTGGCAAGGGATATTTTAAAGGTACCATTTGGAGTGGGGTATTTATTTCCTGTATAGAAAATGTCAGATCAGGAAAAAGTTTCTTCAGCTGACTGTCTAGCTTGGGTTCACTCAATCAAGCATCATTCATCTTAATTCCTTCAGCAGAGGAAAGTTTAAAACTACAGAAGGGAGAGAGAAAAACCAACCAAAAAAAAAAAAACACAAACCAACCAAACAAACAAAAAAACCCACCAAAAAACCAACCCAAAGCAAACAAACCCCACAAAGAAGGGAAGCATCTTTATGGAGCTGATGTTACCAGTTTTACCAAGGTTTTCATTCCTCATGTTCCTATAGGATGACTGGGTTTCTCTCCCAACTGATGCATATAAAAAAATCTACATTAGCTTTCTCGTGGTATCAAAATCACCAGGTTTTCCTCTGCTTGCAGTAAATGTAACTATAAACATTCAAAATGTATCTGTAATAGAATAGTTGGCCAAGACATCATTGAACAATGTCTGAGTCCTGGATTGTACCACATTCTTTCCCTTCTGTCTCCCAAACATTGCTTTCATCCAGTTTCCTGTTGTAGATTTTCATCACCTTTGTGTGGTATCTTTCCCCTTACAGCACAACATCAGTGATTAAAACAATTGATACTGGATTTCTCATACAAAAACAGGCCCCACAATCTTGGGGAGCCCTGAGCTGTGTGGAGATTGAGTCCAAAAACCTTTGAATTTGGATTTCCCAAGAGGCTGTTGTGTTTTATTTACATTTCCTATTTCCTGCCAGACTGATTTCTGACTCTCTTCAGTAGAACAGGAATGTAAGATGTGACCTAAAAGGCACTGTAAATTCCAGCTGCTCGTGCTGACCCCCTGTGCCTGCAGCTGAGTTTCTCCTCAGTGCTATACCTGAAAACTCTTATGTCTGCTTGCCCCTGGGGTTTCTTTAAACTCCTGATTGCTCCTCAGGTGCTGTTCATTGCCAGGGCTCTCTTCCAAATCCCCCTCCTCCACCTGCCAAGATTAAGTACAAAGCCTTGAAAATGGATGGCCCTTCTGTGTGACACCATGGCTTTTTAATTTGACATTAAACCCACTGAGAGCTGTTCAAAGTGCAGGCAAGGGGAGATGTGTACAAGCTGTCCCTTCCCAAAGTGTTGCTCGATCCCTCCAGTCTCCTGCCCCAGACCTGGGTGCCACCCTGCTGCAGAAAGTTTGGAGATGCACTTTCAACCTGTTTTATTCTTCCAGTGTCAATATCCAGAAACAATTTTTAACCTGCAGGTCTTTCCCTTCCCCCTATAGAAGAGACTAGAATGGGGGATGGGGAACCCCACAACTTAGCTATTTGACCTTGCATCATTGCAGCAATCTCAGTGGGAGCCATCTGATCAAAAATTTAACAGCTCCATGTTCCTATATTTCCAACACAGGTACTGGAAAGACATTGTTAAATAATGTGCCTGCATTTCATATGGTTTCTTCTGAAGTCTTTAATCAATAAAATGTTCTTTAGATCAATACAGATGTTATTTCACTGCTTGGAGCCATTTGTAGGTATATGATGGAGGCAGTTACAGCCCAGTCAGTGCATAGTGGGGAGAGCTCTTGGGCACAATGCAGTTACAGCTCCACTGATACACAGCAGGTTTCAATATAAAATTGGACACACCAGCATAAAATCACAACATCCTCTCTGCCAAGCAGTTCCAGATAAGCTGCACTCGGGGAATGAGGGTTGAGTGTGTTTAACACTGTGTTTTGTTCCCTATCAACAATGTCAGCAAAAGAGTTTTGCAGATTTATGTTGATTATTGTATCAGTAAACTGTGACATAGTCCCTTGCTGAAAGGATGTTTGTAAAATGTATCTGGTGCCTTGGTAATGTAAAATCTAGAGGATAATTCAAATCCTGCCAGCTCATTTAAAAACAGATGAGTTTTAAGCTGCATGTCATGGGTGGAAAGTTTGGACATTGCTGATGGTGAGAGGCTGTTGTCACAGTAATGTTGGTGCAAATAACACTTAAAGTGCTGCTGAATGAAGGCTGGAAGATATTAGAACCTGGTTTATAATAATTTTTAAACTCTGGAATATAGTTTGTGCCTTCAAAGTATTATACAAACTCTGAATAATTAAGCATTTGGGTTGGTAAAGTAGATATTTTGAAATGAAACCCCCAGGTCATGGGCAGGTCTAGCAGTTTTCCTTTGCTCTTGTGTCAGGTGTAGGACTTTGACTGTCTGCTGGCAGAAACCCTGACTTTTTGAGGAGGTCAGTGTTGGTGTTGAGCCAGCTCATGCCTATTTTTGATATCTGCACTCGAAGCCATGCTATAAAATCTTTGCATGCATCAACAACAAACTAGGGGAGCAGTTTGTCACAGCATCTGAAAAGTTCTCAGATGTGGCTGCCAGCCAGGAGTGTGATGAGTGAAGCCCACAGGAGAAGGGGCAGCATCATCTCCCAGACTCAGGGCCAGGGCAGAGGAGTCTGGGGCTGCCCCAGGACTGGCCTGGACAGCCTGTGCCAGGGGCGTTGGTACAGCAGAAATTAGGCATGCCAGAGTCAGGCAGGAACACTGACTGTCTTCCAAGTGCTTAATTTTGCTATCAATTTTAATTTTCATATTAATTGCCATTAGTTAAACTGATGTAATGAGGCTGGAGTGGCAGATAAAAATGACAGTGGGGGTGGCTGTGGATTCTGACTCCTGCTAGTGAAAGTGGAAGCTCGTTAGTGGAGGTCTGCATGGGCCAGCAGCAAACTCACAGTTAAAGCCTCAGTTCAGCCTCAGCTTCAGTCTCTTCCTGTTGTGTTTTGAAACCACTGAATCCCTCAGACAAGTAATTGTTCATTTTGGTGCAAACTCCGTGCATTCAGACTCAAATCTCCTGTTTTCAAACCCAATTAGGAGATGGTAATTACCTGTGGGACTTGGGGTTTTGTTTGTCTGCCGGGGCAATACAGATATTATGTTTGTATCTCCCCTTCTAGTTATCAACAAAACACTAAAGCAAAACAGCCTTTTCCTCTCGGTGTTTCCAGGCAGTGTTATGCCAAATGAAGGCAATATTATGAGATTGCATGTGTTTGGGAATAATCATGCAAGCTATTAGTAATCATGCCTCGCTGTTCTTCAGCACTGCTCACCCCCAGCTTCCACAAGGAGCTGGGTGATATTCCCCTCCCTACCCCTGGAATGGTGGAGCTGAAGTCATTGGGCAGCCAGGGGTGCAGTCAGAGGATGAGTGCAATCTCTTGAGCTTCAGCACAGCTGTACATCCCTGAACTCAGACTTTCAAAAAAAACTTGTCTGTAACAGATTCTCTACCCTGGTATAAAGCAGCCACTCCAACTCAAGGACAAGCTGAGCAGAGGGAGGGTTTTGCTAAGTAGCTGTTCAGTAAAGGAGACCTGCAGAACATGGAGAACACTGATTTCTTTTGAAAAGTGCACACAAGAGTGGATTGGGACTCTTTTGTGACACAGTCAGCACTCAGTTGCCAACCACTCTAGTAGGTGAGAAGAGATATTCTCAACTCTCAATATAATTTCCAAAGGGCAAAAAAGGCAGTTGTCAGCTCTTTTATCTCTGGATGAGGATTTCCTCTTCATCTTCCCCTTCATAATGGTCCCAGCCCTGGTGAGGCTGAGAGTGTTAAGGAAGAGAATTGCTTCAAATATTCAGGTGTCTTTGAAAAAAGAGAACACTTGCCATCTGGCTACCTATCCATTGGAAAATAGTTTCTTCCTCAATGCGCTGATTAACTGCTGTGATTGTCAGGAGCTGTGGAAATCTTTGTCCTACAAAGCAAATTTAGCACATTTACTGCTGCTGCAAACAGTCCAGGAGTTTATACAATTTACTAATTATAAACACTATTTGAATTAATTAGTTTTGTTTTTTCCTTCTCCTAAGACTTGCAGTGAGCTTGGACTTGTGATGAACCTGTGACATAGGTAATCATTTTTACTGGGACCAGAATGAATGTGAGTTGAGCAAGAAAATCACACCACCAGTCCCTGAATCAGCCTAAATGTTTGAATGCCAGGTCACTGTTTTGATGCTGAAATTAGAGCATAAATAAAAACAAACAGCAAAGGATTTTGTTCAGCTGTGAGATTTCTTGTTGCCCCTGCTTTCAGGCATGCTGGAAATCAGAACAGCTGCTCTTGCCTGCTCCTGCTATTAGTCCTGGTAAGAGTCAGATTGTGACCATGGGGATGAAAGAGAATAGTTCAGTATTTGGCATGGTGACTGAGCAGATATTCATGATGTAGGAAACTGTCCTTGCATCTGTTTTACTGAAATATGGGTCCCCTGGTTTTGCAAGCCAATATGCAAACAGTACACATGCTTTTTTACATTAATTCTCAAAGCTGATATCAACAGAAATTAGAATTGCAGGAACACCATCCTGGAGAGGATTGTATTGCTGTGACTCCTCTCTCTCCCTTCACACTTTTCCCAGCCTCAGCTGCACAGTTCAGTTGTGCCCTGAGAGACAAAGTCACCTTTGCTGTTGACCTTCTCCCTCGTGCACATGAGTACCCTGAGACTGGCTCAGCTGGTCAGAGCAAGGTGCTAACAATGCCAAAGTTGTGGCTTCAAGCCCTGTGTGGGCCATTCACCAAGAGTTGGACTTCATGATCCTCCTGGGCTCCTTCCAACTCAGAATATTCTGTGAGCCTGTGTCTGGGAGGAAGGAGACCTAAATGGAACCTGTGCCAAAGAGGTTCTCAGGTTGCCTGAGGCACATCTGGGCTGCAGTAAATTTGCCCTTCTCCCTTGTTTTATGTGGATGATGGTAATTTTGAAGGCAAGAAGTGCCAAGCAGAACAATACAGACCCTTGACAAAAAGCTTGAATAAAGAATGGTGAAATGGGATACCTCATCTTAGGTTAAGTGAATTCCTTTAAACCAAACACTTGGTGTGTATGGGTCCAGGGATTACAGAGGAGCCCTGAACTGGGCCAGGCAATCTTTCTGGTGTGGAGTATTATCAGTTCTTTCCCTGGGGGACATTCACATGAATGAGAGGGCATCTCTCAGTTCAGATCACCCTCACTATCCAGTCGTTGTCAGCCTGCCAGGTTTAAGGCTAAACAAGTGATGGAAATTGATGACAGAAATCACAGAACATGCTGAGCTGGAAGGGACCCACAAGGATCATTGAGTCCAGCTCCTGGCCCAGCATAGCCAAGAGTCACACCCTGTGCCTGAGAGTATTGGCCAAACGCTCCTTGAGCTCTGTCAGGCTTGGTGCTGCAACCACTGCCCTGGGGAGCAGCTCCAGTACCCAACCACCCTCTGGGGGAAGAACCTGTTTCTAATATCCAACCTAACCCTGCCCTGACATAGCTGCAGGCCATTCTCTTGGCTCCTGTCCCTGGTCACTCGGAGCAGAGATCAGTGTCTGCCCCTCCTCTTCCCCTCACGAGGGAGTTGCAGACTGCAGGGAGTCTCCTCTGAGTCTCCTCTTCTCCAGCTGAACAGACCAAGTGCCCTCAGCAGCTCCTCACACGGCTTCCCCTCAAGGCCCTTCCCTGTCCTCACGGCCTCCTTTGGATGCTCTCTGAGAGTTCAATGCCTTCCTTACACTGCCAACAATACTCAAGGTGAGGCCGCCCCAGCCCAGAGCAGAGCAGGACAGTCCCTCCCTGGCCCCACTGGTGCTGCTGGGCCTGGTGCTCCCAGGACAGGGATGTCCCTCCTGGCTCCAGGGCACTGCTGGCTCACATCCCACTGGCCATCAGCCAGGACCCCCAGGTCCCTTTGTGTGGTGCTGCTTTCCAGCATCTCCTTCCCCAGTCTGTATGACATCCAGGGCTGCCCCATCCCAGGTGCAGAATCCAGCACCTTCTGTTATTGAATTTCACACTGCTGGTGATGGCCCAGCCCCCTAATTAGTCAAGGTGTCTCTGCAGGACTTCGCTGCCTTCCAGTTTTGTATCATCTGCAAACATACTTTGTTCAAGTCCTTCCTCCGAATTGTTATGAAGCTGTTGATGAGCACAGGGCTGGGGATGAAGCCCTGCAGAAGCCCCCTGGTCACAAGTCCCCAGTCTGATGCCACTCCATTTGCTGTAAGTCTTTGTGCCTGACTCATCAGCTCACCCATGACGGATTTATCCATCTGTGGGATGGACATTTTGTCCAGAGGGATCCTGGGAGAGACAGTATTTTTTACAGTAAAACAGAAAGTTTTACTGAAATCCAAAAAGATTACATCCACTGTCTTCCCGTGATCAACCAGGTGTGTTACCTTGTCATGAAAGGAAATCAGCTTTGACAAGCAGGACTTTCCTCTCATGAATCTGTGCTGCCTGTGACTGATGACTGCACTGTCTTTCAGGTGTTTTCAGTGCCTCCCAGAATAATCTTCTCCATAACCTTACCAGGCACTGAAGTGAGACTGACAGGCCTGTAGTTTCCAAGGTCATCCATTCTGCCCTTCTTGAAAACTGGGACGATGTTTGCCAGCTTCCAGTCAGCTGGGACTGATTCCCAAGATTTCCAGATTCCCAAGACTGCTCAAAAATCACTGTCAGCGCTTTTGTGATGCCATCAGCAGCTCTTTGAGGATTCTTGGAATAATCCCATCAGGCCCCCTACGCTCTCAGGGATTCAGCTGGAGCAGCAGATCCCACACAAGTTCAGGGCCAGCTGGGAGTTGATCATTCTTGCAACCATGGTCCTCCAGCTCAGGGCACTGAGATGCCCTTGGTCCATCATTCGTGTTGAAGACAGAGGCCAGCAGAGCCTTAAACACCTCTGCCTTGTTCCTGTCTGTGTTTGTGAGGTGACTGTCCTCATCCTGGAACAGGCCCATGGTATTTTCACACTGCCTTTTGCCATTAATACAATAAAAATCTCTTTTTATTGTCCCCCATAGTCCTGGCAGCTCCAACTCCACCTGAGTTTGGCTGCATGAATACAGTCCATGGTCAAAAAACCCAAAATTTCTCCACTGACACCAATCTCAGAGTCACACACATTGACCTGATGGATCTAACAATCTATTCCATCAACATTATTTGTTGTTGACAGAAGAATCAAGGAAATCACTACCTGTGCTCCTGATCCTGCTGCCAATCATCCCAGGGCCCTGAAGTCGCTTTTGGTTGCACTGGACTTCTCTTTGTTACTTTGCAAATGTATCAGAGTTCATATAAACCTGCAGAGGAGCTGGTCTCTTGGTCCCTTAAGACAGAACAGTCATTTTGCAGGGTGTGTGGAAGAAGACAGCATTCAAGAACCAGGTTTACAAGAGGATCCAGGTGCTCGACCATGAGAGATTTTGTTCTTTCACATAGAAAAAGCTGATTGGGGCATCAACATTAGTGGAGAAAGGCCCAAATTCACATAAAAATAAGACACATCCTTAAAAAATACAGAATAAACTGCTTCTTCATTTCTTTTACTCCTCAAGTCAACACCAGATGCTTTGCCTTAGTCAAATGCAAGTTACTGATCTAAGCCTTGCAGTAAATGGATTAAGAGTTATGGTCTGTGTGACAAAGAAACTGAGACTAGAAAATCTTCTTTGTACTGGAATCTGAAGAATGAGAATTATTTTGCAACATTATTGATCCAATAATGGCAAACAAAGAACAAAAGTAGCATGTTCTTGAACAACTGCCAATGAATAAAAGATAAATTCTTGCCATGCTATTTGCTATGTAGACATTAGATATGACAAATTACAAAAAGGGTAATATATTAGATGTTTTATTGCAGGGCATCTGCTTCCTGGAGCTGTCTCGGTCAACACAGTGGATAACAAAGCATCAGTGCATTTTTGGGATGGCCACTTAGGCTGAATCTCATCTGGCTGCCACTGTGGAGACACTCTCTGGAAACAGCCCAGTCTCAAACAGAAACAATGTCTGATTCATATGTTCAGAAGTAAACACAAAAGGGTTTTCCTTTCACCATCAGATGCCTGCTGAACTGTTCAGTGCTCTGTAATTCTGCTGCTACTTGTCTCTGGCTTTTCCCCCCCAGGGGAAATTTTGTGAAGGTTGACTTGACTGGAAGCTGAACAATGCCACAGTGAGGAGCAATAAGCCTCATGCAGATGTATTTCAGCTCAACCTTATTTTATTAGAAGTGGAGTCCCAAAATTCAAAAGCATGGGAACACAATGGGATAACTGTGTATTTGGAGCTGCAGTGGCTCTGGGGCTGGATCTAGTCCTTCATCCCCAGTGTACACCTTGTGGGTAGTGGGATTCATCCTGTGCAGCTGCAGACATATAAACAAAAAACACTTACATGATATGGAGAAATCTGAAGATGTCAATTAGATAAATCATCCTGCATTCCCCCAGCTATACAGGGACAGGAGGGGGCAAACCCATGTCCAGCTGTGTACAGCACAGCTTTCAGGATTTCCCCTGATCATCCTCACCCTCTGTGCTGACAGTGGCTAAGAAGCAATGGAAGTTCAGCACTAAGGAGCCTGGGTTTGTTTTCACAAGTACTTTCAGTGCTGTCCATGAGTTCACTGCTGCCATCAACTCACAGGTGCATTTCAGCAATATGTTTCTGTCTGAGAAACCAATTGTTTGTCTCTGGTAGCACTGGGGTCATTTTAATGCACTTTCAAAGGGTGTATCAGGTGCCAGTTGGTGGTGTTAAAGTGACGTGTTGAAGCTGGGCAAATCTGAGGCATCATGGATCAGAAGTGGAAATATTTGTTGTAGCTTGCCAGCTCTACACTTACTCTGGCATCCATGGTGAGATGGTTGAGAATCATGTCCAGTTTGTATGTCTCAATTGTCAGCTGTGAAATAGGAAGCAGCCTTTTCCTTTCAGTTAAGTGCTTTGACTTTTATAAGTGAGAAATGTTAAACAAACAGATTGAAATCACTATAGTCCTGGGAATATCTCCTTTAACTTCAGGGAGATTTGGCTTATGGCCTGTACCATATTGTATTGCACTGGCTCAATTAGAAAAAGAATAATGAATTAAAAGGTCACAGTTTTCTAAATTAGAACACAGGAAAAAGGGTAAAATATGTGCAGTGGGGTTTCTCTTTAACTGCCCCAAGCGTTTGCCATTAGGTAGGAATGGGAACTCTCCAACCAACAAATTCACTAATCTCCTTTTAATCTCATTGAGTTCTGAACATTTTCTGAAAAACATTTTTCAGAACTAATCTGCCCAGGCAGGGCGGGGAAAATGTTAAAACACACAAAAATCTGCGCAACAGGAAATAATGTTAGAAAGCTGTGAAAATCATTTATCCTTTTGAAGCGTAATGGTTTTTAATTTTCTCATGCCCTGATCTCCCTGGCAACAATTTAAAAGTACATAAGCATTCATGAATCAAAGCCATTCACGTCTGCATTTTTAATTATGTGTCATAGGATTGAAACTTTCCCTTTGATCTTTGCATTTAAAGGGATTTACAATTTAATGATTACAATCCGCCTCCCCCCAAAGCCTATGCTTATTACTGAGCAATGTCACAAAGGGGTCACTGTTGGACAGGGGGAAGACAGCCTTGTTCTGGATGTTACAAGCATGTTGTGTCTGAAACCTGCCTATGGTCTGGCTCATGGAGAAGATCCCTGTGTGGTGGTGGCTCTTCCCAGTGGTGGTGACTCGAGGCCTTTAGCTCCAGGCAAAACACTTAAAACCAAACTGAGATAGAACAAATTAATCTGGCTGCCCATGAAGTAGCCCTGTGCTCTAGGCTCTGCCTCTCTTGCCCTGTGGAATGAGTCCAGCAGTGTGGGCACATGACAAAGGGAGGCAGGAACCCTCCCAGCCAGACGCTGCGAGGGACGCTGGAGGCGGCTGATGGCTTTGACTGGAGCACTCTGTCCTTGAAAGCAGAAATCAAGCAAAAAGAAGCTCATGAATGTTTTGATTCAAGCTGGAGAAAGCTCAGGGCTATCCCAGAGAGAATGGGCTCTGAGGAGGTTGGTGAGCAGGGCAGAGAGGAAAGCTTGTGGCTGACATGCAGGCTGAGAGTAGGGGAGTCTGGTGGGAAGATGATGTAGTGGCTCTGGGATGGCTCTGGGATGGGAATGTTCACCACTGGCATCACCAGATGCCAGCAGTTTCCCACTAGAGGTGTGACACTTGATGCAATGTGAAGCACAAACTGGGCACTTCCCAATGAACTTGTTCTTTCAAAGATTCTTGGTGGGTGTTTAATTTTCCTGCTTAGTAACAGCAAAAGGTCACGCAGAGCAGTGACACATGCAAAATAAATGAAGGTTACTTTTGATGGGCCCGTGCAAAATTAAGGCCTTGTGCAGACTGCTTTATATGCATAATGGTGTTGTATTTTCTTGAGAAAAAAATCAATTAAAAAGTACTGAATTAAAAACCCTGATCAGAATATTTTATGTCTTATTAAGCTACTTATGGGTATAGATAGGATAGCAAGGGTTGTTAATCAATACTTTAAGTTGACTCCATGGTGAACTGATGAGTTGAAAAATTTGTTTTAGATCCCTTTTTGTCCCTCTTTAGAGAGTCTTAATGTAGTAGATTTTGTGGAGTGAGCATAGGTTTGTGCCATTAACCATAAGCTAACATTAAATGGTTTAACCTTAGAAACATCACTTATTGAGCTTATACTTAAAACCATCCAACTGGTATTTTCACTGAATTGCACTGTATGATGATCCAATTTTACAATGATTTTCTCAGATGAAAAAATTCATGGTTACACTATTGACAACTGCTGTTAAATTACTCCAGATGGGATTATACTAGAGGTAGACCACTCATCCACATAAAGACTACAGAAAAAGATCCTAACAATCATGGAAATGGGAATCAGGGATCAGGAAACAGTCATGCTTTTTAGAGCCCAGGTACCATTCATAGCCTAGAGAAGTGCTGCAGTTCAAAGATAAGTATGAATCAAACTTTGGGAATCAGTAGGGATAGAAAGCAGCTGAGAACCAGGGAGGCAGACAACTTCTAGAAAAGGAGAAACTTGAGCACAATTTTGCTTTCTTTGTTACATTTCAGTTGAGTTTGGTTTTTTGGATTTTTTTTTTTTGACTGAATGAAAATATTCAAAAGGTATGAGAGAGTAGGAGGAGCAGTGGTTAAGTTTTTGAAGCAGCAGCAATCTATAGACTGTTTCTGCCCATAAGATAATTAGTGCCATGGTATAATTAGAGAGGAAGGAACAAAAGGAAGAAAAGTATTGCTGAGGGCTTCATTTTAATTTACAAGGAAATTTAGGTAAGCAGCTAAATATAATATACTCGTTTTAAAACATTATAGTTTGGTGTTTTATTTTAAAGAGGCCAGATCATCAGTTTACAAGGGTAGAAACACCAGTTCTAAGAAATACATCCATACCTTTTAAAATCTCTTTTGTAGATTGAATTTCCATTTATTGAAATACATTTTATTTAAATAGTCCCTGGTACTCCTATTGAACTATAACGGAACTCTGCATCTTGAATAGAGTGCTGAGAATTTTAATTAAGCAGGACCTAGGGAAGATTAGACCACTGCAGCTTGGTCCCTCCTCCAAGTCCTGCACCCCTGCAAGCAGCTGCTGTGTGGCTGTGATTCTGCAGCACTCAAGTCTCTTTTTGTCACATCTCTTTTGGCATTCTCAGGCACAGTTGTCAGTGAGTCCAGTATCTGCAAGGATGCAGAGCTTGTGGATCTTGTTTTGAGCCTGGGAAAGGGGCTTTGGACCAGAGTGATTTGCTCATTGCTTGCACTCATCTGCAGCCTGTCACTCCAGTTGCCTTCTGTGGCACACAGCAGACAAATTGTTTGGAAGGTCTCACTAAATCTGGTGCTAAACCCAGGGCTGTCTTTGCTGGCAGTGGCACTAGAAGGATTAAGAAAGCAATGAGTTTGGTGCCAGTTTTCCTTCTGCCTGCAGAAGTGGTTCTTGGCATGGCTCATACGGTGTGCCAGCAACAAGCCCTTGGCAGAAAGTCAAATTGTTGCTAAATAGGTTTCTGATGTTGTGTGCTCTGAATTGCTCTGTCCTTTGGTATTCAAATGTGGCACCTTCTTCCCCAGGTTGGAGATGTGAAACACAGCATGAGGCAGGGCAAAGCTCCCATGTGTGAGTGTGCTGAACCTCTTCCTGACAGTTTTGCTCTAAAACTCCAGGCTTGGAGCACCCAACAGACTGTATTGAACTTCCTGCCAGAATTCCCCTCAAACTTTAGGGAACTCCAGCTAAGCCATGGTCAAGCAAAGGCCTTTGCTGGATCTGTAATATATTTCTTCCCCTGTTTACTGCCTTCTTCTTGTCTCTCTTGTTGTATTTCTGACAGAAGGTTATGGACTACAGGGGACATTCAGTGTCTCATTTTCTGCACTGCTCCTATTAGAAAGCTCTTATGTTCTTCATAGTACTCCAAGAAATTATTACAACTGGCTAAAAACAAGTTGACTACAGTAGAAAATAAAAAAGAATTAAAGCACATACTTAAAATTTGTTACATCAAGTATCCAGCCAATTATTTTAAACAATTAGCATATTTGGAGAAAATATTACAGGGATGTGCAGTTTTTGCAAAAAGCAAACCCACTAGATTAATTGAAGGAAAAATGCTTAGCTCAGGGCTGCCCTTGTTTCTGTTATGGTTGTTATGGAATGGTGGCACATCAGTGCACCAGCCATAAATTTAGGTGAGATTCTGAGGTCCTGAGTTACAAAAATGTAACAGAAGAGCCCACTGTGCCCAGTGTTGGAAAGAACAAACAGAAAGTGGGATTCCAGTGCAGTGGGGGATGCAGCCCTGGACTGATGGGGAGACAGCCACACGCCACAGACACATCACATGGAGGGAGCACCAGCACAGCTTTAGTGGCTGCTTTGGAGGATGAGCCCCCCTGCCCTCAAAACTGTACAGCTGAGTTTATGGGGCTATATTTTCTTTGTCTGTCTAGATTTGAAAGATTTAGAACAATTATTCTAGTTCGTGAATGCCAGTGAGCCAGTTTGAAGGGACAGCTTGGGTTGCCAGATGTGTTGAAAACCCAGACACGTTCCCTGCACAAATCAACTCTGTAAATCATGTCCAGTGAATTTTATGATGCCAAACCCATGCTGAAATTATTCTGGCTGTGCTGTATAATGCCTCATACACAGAGACTTGTCTGGGAGGTCCTGGTCACAAAAGAGACACCTTCCTGCTCCCTTCTCTTTATTTGCAGGCTCTGCTGGTGGTGGCTTTAGGCTTTGGTCCCACAGTGGGCTTGGCACAGGGTCACAGCACTGTGCTCACAGGTGGTCATCTTGTGGCACAAATTCCTGCACTAGCATCACTCCAGACCTTTGTGGAGGCTGCTCAGATCTCTCTTACACAGGTTTCCAGTAGTGGAAGTCAAACATCACACTCTGGCCTTGGGTGATGACTTAGATTGATGAAAGAAAATTAAAACTTTCAACTCCCTGCCCTAGAGGGAGAACATAATGATCCAGACCAATCCCACTTACTCTTCGAAATTATTGTTATCTTTTTAAAGGAATCCAGTGATTTATGAGATGTTTAGTGGGCAAAACCCTCTGCAAACACTGGGCTGGCTAGGTTATAAATGATCTGTGCACAACCTGGGATTTTCCTAGCAATTCATATGCTGTCTAACTATGACTAGGGCTTCTTTCTCTGAGTTGCAGAGTATATTGAAATAAAAATGATTTGCTGGGCTTGGGTATAGCTTAGGCAACAATAATTATGGCATAGATAAGTTCCCCACTTAATCAATGGGCTGATGCACAGCATATTGGAGGTGTCCTCTTTTGCTCCAGCATAAGGGGGGAAATAGATACAGAGGAAACAAAACTGTCAGTGGTGGAAAACATTCAAACTCATTACTGAAAACTCTCTGCACTGTGCATTATACAAATGCAGAAGAATAGGAAATACAGAAACAAAAAATCCCCATCACAACAAGGAGCAGAAAAAGGACAGTCCCTGACCTATAAATTCTTTAATAAGAACAGAAAACATGGACCAGCAGGATGATGAAAACCAGGAGTGCTGAGAAACAATGCAACATTAAAATAAGAGATTTACTAAGTTACAAGTAGATTTGGGACATAAAGCAATTCACTGTAGAACTAGAAAGAAAGAAATACAATTGGCTAAGTTAAGGTCCTATCCAGGAGAAATAGGAGGTGGGAAAGTTTTTAGTTTTAACTGACTTAGCAGGGGTATTTTGGGGCTCTGCTAGGCTACAGGGAATCAAGATTTCACTGTGGCCTTTGGCATTTTACCTCCAGAAGGCTTTGTCTTAGGGGTGGTGAGCCAAATCTGACAGGAGGCAGTGGGAGAAATGAAGCAATTTGACTAAAGACTTCCAACGAGTCCACCATTGCTAGGCTGCCTCCCTGGCTGCCCTTGGCTCATTCTGCCACATGCTGTCATTTGACAACACTCCTGGTGTTGTCATCCCTGGACACGTGGCTTTGACTGCAAGCACCTGAGATGCTCAGCCTGGGCTGCTGTTATCAAGTTCTCAGTGTCCTCAATCTCTTTATGTATTATCTCTTAATATTTTAAGTAATTTGTAGGAACAGGTGGACTTAGGTGTTGTATTCCACGTCTGCAGGAATGAATGGAAGTCATGCACAGGGATGGTTTTTGGAGGAAAACAGGAGGGAGACTCAGAAGGCTGCTGGATCTTTTGCTGTTCTGAGAATCAGGCTGCTGGTTAGTAAATCTGGATCTTCGAAATAAGAAGCCCTTGTGGGAATTGTATCTGTGCAGGAGTTCAATCAAACTCCCAGCACAACAACTCCCAAAGTGTTTTGATGACTTGAGTGCAAGTGGTGTGTGCCACTCCTGCACATCTCACTAGTGAATCAATCCTTTACATTTCTGCAGAACACTATGTGTTCTTTAAATGGAGGAGACATCAGATTAGTCACTTAGAAGATGCATAAAATCAATGTGTGCATTATAAATCTTAACCTTATAAAGCTGAGAGACAAGGTTTTGCAAATACTGCATTTGTTTTCTTTCATGGCTATCCAACTGAAATTTAACAAAAACATAGCTGGAAGCTGTGGAGACTTGTGCAGCATCATGGTAGTCATGTAGGAGTATTGTCAGAGGATATGAAAGAGACTGGGGTTGTAGGCAGAACTGTTATTTTATTAGACTGATGTTCCTGGGAAAAACACATTTTTCAAGCTCCAAGATGGGTATTTCTGGCAACAGCTTAGTTTGTGTGTCAGACAAATACAGTGTGAGTGGAGACTGAGTTCAGGCAGGGGATAGAAAAGTGATGTCCCCTCTCTTCCTGTCTCACTGTGGAAGTAGCCAAAATGAACTGCTGTGTGGGTCAGGACTTGGCTTTTCAGGGGTCATCAGATGAAGGATGTTCAGGTGTAGACTGTCCAGTATGTGACACCTCATGGGTGCTCCACGTCACACAGAAAATACCCTGATCTGCATCACTGTTGAAGGCAAGGTCAGTCTTGAGCTGGCATGGCTTTTCTGGAGCTTACTCCTCTGTGCAAAACCCACGACAGCATTTTGCCTCATTACAGATGTACTCGAGCAACAGGAATGTGATTGACTCCTTGTCATATAACTCCACAAACAAATGTGTGTGCAGTACACCAGCTGTGAAAATGAGAGATCCCTCTGAGGCTTTCAGGGACATGGCTACAGCATTCCAGTAATGTGCTGTGAACCAAGAAGGTTCAGCTCACAGAGCCCACAGGGGAAACTGTGTGGAAATTTAGGAATTCTTCTGCCCTTTGCATTTCCCCCTTTGGGACCTCGGCACGTGTTGAAGGTATCTGACCATAGGTGCTCTGATATGGAGTTCTTTGCATACCATAAACACAAAACAACAGCCATCCATAGCACAGCACAACAGAAATAAATCTGTACTTGTAAATGCATTCAGGTTTCAGGTTGCAAGACTGTGTCTTTTCTTTTTCCTGACTACTCTGTGTTTGAGGTCTGCTTGCAGGGAGACAGGACTGGCACCTCATCAGTGATCAGGAAGGGAAGAAAAAAAAAAACCAACAAAACCTGAGGAAAAAAAGGCAAGCTAAATGGCTGGCTTTCTGCAAAACATGCAGTGAAACAATGGGACTCAATGAGATACATTCCTGACAAAGATCTCTTCTGTTCTCTAAAGGTTTGCCTTGTACCTGGAGTTATGCTTTATCTTTAAAAAGTGGTCTTTATTTTATGTGAGCTCTCTCCCTCTCACCCTCTTTTCTGCTTGCTGAGATTTAAGTAAGCTCTTGTAGTGCTCTATCTCTGATCAGGCTTAAAGATGTGGAAAGCCCTGAGTTTGCAAGGATAAAAAGGGCCTTAGTATCTAGACACTGATAGATCTGATTCATCACCTCAGGAGGACATTACCACACAGCCTGTGCCACAGATTGTCTTGATAACAAGCTCTGAATTTTTCTTGGCATGAATCTTCATTTAAAGGTCAAAGCTCTTCCAAAGAAAGAGGAATTGCTGGGTTAGGGAAAAAAATAGTTACATTATCTTAACTAGGGCCAGGGGATTTAGAGTGAGCACAGGGGTCCTGATTCTACCTGAAGAAAAGGTGCTTTTGAGCTGCTCTGGGCTCCAGAGCAGAGCTGCAGCACAGCTGCAGGGTTGGGGTGCAGCCTGGGCTGGGTTAAATGTCAAGCTGGAGCGGGTGGCCTCAGGTGCTGCTCCTTTCCCACTTGGAAGCAAACAGGTGGAAACCCAGGGGCGTTTCAGCCCAGTCCCTGCAAGACCCAGACCTTATGGATGAGGAGAGAAAGACACACCAATCCAGTGGATCCCCAGCCCTGCTCTGGTTTTATCTAGCAAAAATGAACACCTTCAGCTTTAGACTGAAATGCCTTAGTCTCATATTGCTGATTTTCCTCTTCTTCCCTTTCCTTCATATCTGAGCAACAATCTACTGCTTGAGATGTGCTAAACTTCCTCTGCTCTCAGTTAGGATCCCTCCCTGGGTAGCAATGAAGCAATGACTGTTGCCACTTAATGGGGATGGTTATTTTCATTTAATTGGGGTGTTTTCCTGTGCCTTAGACTTGTGTGGGACTGTGTGCATTGTGTCTCTGGATTTAAGTGTCATTCCAGCACAGGGACACCCAAACTGTGCTTCCCCATCACTTTATCACATCTGGTCACTCAACCTTTCTGTAACAGGCTGTAACCAATGCTGCCTGTCCTTCTGCAAATTCCAGTGCTCAGCTAACAGTGTAGGGATGCCTTGATCTGTTTTGGAATTTCTTGACCCAGCACACAATCTCTTTCCTTCCCTCCCCACATTTTGGCATTAAATTCACCAAGAGCAGTAAAACAAGGCCCCTGTTATGCATTCAAACCACGGATAGCTCTGTGCAGCAGAATTTAGTTTCACCACCCAGCACTGCCAGGGAAGGGCAGCAAGAGGGCCTGAGCCCCAGGAGAATGAGATTAGCAGTAGGTCTAATTCTTTTCTCCAGGCTGCCCTGTAATCTACTCTTTGACACCAGCCTAATCTTTTTATCACTCTGCACTGAAATGTCATGATCTGGAAAATTATTCCACTGTGGAGTCAGCTGGGTGTGAATAACTGATTTGGTTTGGGTTGCTCTGGATGTGAGAGGAGATCAAAAGGAAGCCAGGTTCACCATTTGACAGAGAATCAAAAAGCTGAAAAGCAGCTTGCCCTGTCATAAAGCATTAGTAATATTCTAAACACAGATTTAAAAGTAAATAACACTGAAGAAGTAATACAGGGTTTGGAGCTAAAACAGAAAAGGAAAAACCTAAAGTGTCACATGTCAACGTTTTTAGAATTTTTAAATTTAGTTTATTGAAATGGCAATATTGGAAATGCACTGCTTGCCTCAGCATTGCCTCCCAGCCTGTCTGACTTAATCTCGAAGAGAAGAAAACTACCAGCAAATGGAAAACATCTTTTCCCACGTGCTGATTAAATGAAAAGCCCACAAGGCACTCCCACAATGAACAAATGAGCAAGCCAAGTGTGTTTCTTTAATTGACATAATACCTGTAACAGGAAATGGTTATGTCTTCACAGTGCCTGACAACACACAACACAGGTTTTTAAGGCTGGAGAGCCTATTGGAAATGCTGTTTGTCATAAGTAGATTCCATCAAGGCTCCAAGATATTTTCCATTTTAATCCTATCTGTAAAACATTGACTTTTCTAATCAATTGTGAAAGTAAATCCCCAGGATTTGCCAGATTATGTGTGAAATGCAAAAGGGAGTACTTAAATCTATCAGTAAATAAACAAACACATAAATCAAAAACTAGAGGGGGAGAAAGCAGCACTCAGTATCCTGGCTGCAATCCATGTTTATTATTTAACTTTAAAATGACAAATCAATGGCAAAATGGAATTAAGTAGCTGTGTAAGCACAGAAGTAATTTTATCAGTGTATGAGATGCTCATGTTTTACATTATACAGAACACGGTGTGTTTACTGAGCAAATGCAGAAACACCAGGGAGAGCTGGAATTGGAGCCAAGGCTGAAGGGAGCAGGGACACCCTCTGAGAGATGAGACCCTGGAGACAAATTCCTGCTGGTAACAGCAGAGACAATAATGGCAAAGGGATGCACTCAGGTTCTTCAGAGAAGATAATGAAACTTGTTTTATGATTTGAAGGTAGAGCTGAGCCAGAAGAGGAAAGACCTTGTCCAGAGGTCAAGGCTGACAGAGTCTCAGCTGCTTAGGGAGGACTGGTCTGACAGTGGGTACAGCTGTAACCTTGGGACTGACCTTGATTAACTAATTAACTTAGAGGCATCAGTGTTTTGAATTGAAACTGTGTAAAAGTGATGTCACTGGAACACAAGTGCCATGTAAATCTGTGAGGATTTTTTGTTGCTCTCCAAGGAAGTGCCCCTTTAGGAAATATCTCATAATGGGTACCTGTTCCAGCCATCACAGGTTGACTTTTTGTGGGGAATTCCTACCCTTGTTGTGCTTTAGTGGCATTTTATACTTCATTTAAATCCCTTGATTGGGAGAATCAGTGAAACAATGTCATCTGTGTGCATATTCAGGGAAAGGGGTATTAGGAGCAGTAACTAAGAGTTATTTAAAGATGAAAATAAACTAGTTACATGATAGAGTTAATGAGGGTAGCAGATAACAGAGATTAATTAAATCACTAGTTGCTATGCCTAAAGCAGCATTTCCTGAGCATGACACCACATGGTCTGGGACAGCCCTGGGGTCAGTTGGGGTCAGCTCTCCTGGCTGTGTCCCCCCCAGCTCCTTGTGCACCCCCAGCCTCCTCACTGGTGGGGTGAAAAGCAGAAAAGCCCTTGGCTCTGTGCAAACACTGCTCAGAGATAATGAAAACATCCCTGAGTTATCATCACTGTTTCCAGCAGAAATCCAAACCAGGGCCCTGTACCAGCTGCTGTGAAGGAAATTAACTCTGCCCAGTCCAAACCAGCTGAGGCTGTGACGATATAACACACTGAGGGTCTCACTGCCCGCACCAGAAAACTGCATCAAATTCCAGACACTGAAGTAGGCTCAGATGCAAACAGAAATTCCAGGTGTGTTTTTACTACTGTTGCTGTCTGCCCCTGTGCCAGGCCAAGCCAAAGTTGTCCCACTGTCTGCATGGCAGAAGTCTCAAAAGTTCCCAGTAAAAAAGAATGCAATGCAAAACAATACATGGGAATCACTGAGAACGGAGGCAAGCGAGGAAATCCAGATTTCATGCTGAAGGGGAGTGCCTGGGATCTGTCTGGCAAGAAGCAGTAAGTGCTCTGAATAAACCCTGAATTTGTAAGTGGAGATCCAGATGGGAAGAGTGCTGAGGGAGTGTTGCCCTCTGCTCCCCAGGGCTCCTGAGCAGGTCACACCAGCACAGAATCATAGAATGGGCTGGTCTGGAAGAGACCTCAGAGCTCATCTTGTTCCAGTACACCTTCCACTAGACCAGGTTGCTGAGAGCTCCATCCAGCCTGGCCTTGAACACTTCCAGAGGTGCTAAATGCTTTGGCTACCTGGTCTCTCTGTCCCACAGTGTAAAAGCCAAACTACTCATGACTCAAATTTTGCTCTGTAGCCATTTTTGTGCTCCCCAGACCTCACTCCTGTGGGAGCTGCTGTGAAGGGGACAACGTAAACCAAGGCAGGAGGGTGGTGCAGTTCACAGCAGGGAAGGGCACAGCTGTTTGAAATGAAGTAGAAAGGAAGAGAGAACAATTAATTATTTCCCTAAATCAGTGAAGAGGTCTTAAAACAGCAAAACATCCCACACTGTGGGATTTATGGCTGTTACAGAGCTCTATTGATGTATTTCTGGTGTAGTTGCTAGAAAATGGTTCTATGCAAGGAGAAAAGAAAGCTGAAGAGTAATTGAGTATTGACTACTAAATCAACAGAAGACTTTCAGATGCTGGGGGTCAACAAATGACACACAAGTGACGGGCTTGTTCTTTTGTTGTTCTGTGCTGTAGCAGTGTTTTACACCTCAGTAGTACCAGCAGGCTTCAGTGAAGATTAGAACCTCCTTGGGCTGCATTAAGTAGGAATTTTGAGGTCTTTTTCTTCCCAGTCATGAGAACCAGAAATTGTATTTCTCAGTTCACAAGACCAAATAGCTGAAGCTGTGGAGCAGACATGAAGTATCAAAGTCCTTTAGTGGAGTCAAGAGAGCTGGCAGTGCTGACCTCCTTTCCTCTGTGTTTTCATTTCAGGTTTTATTTTAAGTCTTCTTTGCTCACATCTTCAGCAGTTGCTTTGGTTGCTGAAGCTCTTGAGGATGTGATTCAGGTGTTGACCTTGGTTCAAGGCAGCTGCATTTAACTGCTGGGTGGTGCTTGAATGCTGACGTGGCAGCATTAGTGTCACAGTTGTGGTTGTTTAACAGTGATGCAAGGTTTGCAGAAAGATTGAGGTCTTTTATAAACTGATCTGGTGTGGTTGGAAAAGCTGTTATGGCACACCAGCCTTTTGTCAAATCATTCTCTCAGCCTGATGTCTGGATGAAGGAGGGTGGGCAGAGGGAGCCCTCACCTTGGCTCTGTCCCTGCCTGCTCTGAGACTTGGGTCAAGTTCATTCCTCCCATTGCAGGACTCAGTCTCCCTGCTGTAAGACACACAACACAACTGAATGTGCAAGAGTGTTGTTTGGTCTAAGGAATATCACCTTGATATGTCCTTGGCACAAGACCTGAAATATCTTCCCTGTATTTCACAGAGTCGTGCTCAGCAAATATTAACTCTCTGGCTGTGTTTTTCTAAGACTATAAAATCCATAAAATATAATTAAAATATGTAAATCTATTATATTATTTAATGAGTACATTGAGCCTTGAAAGTTTAAATTGGATGTAAAGTTGATACAGACATATTGCTATTGATTAGATATATTAATAAATCATTGCAGCTTTAGACAGAGATTTTTCCCCAACCAGGTGGAAATATCTTTTTTCTTAATTTCATCCATCAGTTATTACATTTATGTGGCCATTGAAAACTACTACAGAGTAGCAATGAATAACTATGTAACTTTTCTGCAACTAATATCCATTCTTTAGCATAATTACTTCAAGTTCTGTTCCCTTCTGTCTCTCTTTCTTGGAAGGCACTGCAGGCCACTAACAGTAAAAAATGAGACAGCACAAACAATCCCCAACCCCTTCCCCCAGCATTTTAGGTAGGTGTTACCTCAGAGCCACATTTCAGGATTAGTACAATTTTCTGGGAGCCTGGATGCCAGCACAGTGAAGTTGGAGCACTCAAACCCGACAGTGTAACAGATTTGAAAGTCACCCTCCCTTCTCTACCCCAGGCAAGGGAAATTCAGCAATAAGTGTCCCTGCACTGGGAAAAACTCCTTTACTCCTTGCTTCTAGCCTGCTGGCTGCTAATAAACATCTGTTAAGGGGGTACAGCTATGTGGGCCCTGAAGTGGGAAGTAAAAGTCTTGCCAAATCAAGAAAAGGGAAGGTAATACAGATGCCTGTGCTAAAGGGCTATCTTTTGCTGTCAAGCAGCCTGCTTTTTCCTCTAGTTAAATACATTTTTCTTCAAACATGCCTTGTGCTTGTTTCAAGCTGGAGGCTTTTTCATCAGAGCTTGAAAAAATCAGGGTGCTTCTTTCCCCCAAGGGCTGTGTGCCAGACCCTGTGGCAGGCACTGGGCAGCTCTGGGGAGCAGCAGCAGAGGATCAAGGTGCTCCTGAATCCTCCTCCTGCCTGCCCACCCCACACCCTGCACCTCTACAGAGCTGCTCACAGCAAAATCCAGAGGGTATTTCACAACAGATTATAAGTGTTTGAAACCAGAGCAAATGTCAGGCTGCTTGACTGCAAAAGACAGCCCTTTAGCACAGGCACCTGTGTTACCTTCCATTTCCTTGATTTGGCAAGATCACAGGCTTCAACCTCATTTAAAACCTTTTATCTGCATTTCCTTCCTGTAGGGCAGACATACATCTCCTCTCCCCTCACTTGTGCTGCACGGCTCACCAGCTGCCTGCCAAAACTTCCCAGGGAAAGAGTCAGGAGATGAGAAGCCATGAGCAGCAAAGTACCAATTTCATGTCAGGCAGTGTGTCAGTAACATGAGATAAAACAGCCCTTTCACCTGCTTAAAACCCTGATGCCTGCCAGACATTGGGAGCAGCAGCTCGGGCAAGTTTGGTATTTTCAGGCACCAAGGTCACATTCCTAAAGACAGGCAGGGAAGCCAAATGCCCAAATGCACACTCAGGGGTGCAAAGAGGTAATTGTGTGTATGAAATATGAAGTTCCATCCTCCACTGGGTAATTGTCTGCTCACAGCCATTCAGCTGCACCTGCAGCTCCCTGGTTTCCTTTTGGAATGCCCTGTCTGTGCCTGGGTGTGTGTGTTTGGCACGTTTCTCCTCTGCACTTGAAACTGTGGCCCAAAGCACTGTGTTGCTGTTTAGCACAGATTTAAGCTTCTGATTTCAAAGCTGCTGTAATTAGTGACTTGCAGGCAGTGTACTCTACCAATTCTCAGCCCACTGGGGTATTACCAGACTTTATTGTTTCTTTCTGTCTTTGTGGAACTTCTGTAAATCTTTTCTTTGATAGCAGCTAGGGTTTCAAAGCTGCCCACGTTTGAGCCAGAGGAGACTAATAATGATCTAATTAGTGAAAAGATGTTTTTCTTTGCACTGCTGTGTTTTATCTCTTCCCCAAAGCCTTGTTGGTGCAAGCCAACCTCAGGCACCCGCTAGATTCCTTTTTTTTGTCGTGTATTTGAGAAATACACAGACACATCTGTATATATCCCATGTTGTTCTCACTTGAGTGTGTAAATCTTGAAAAATCTTCCCAAGTGTAACTTGGATTTAGGAAGTAGCTTTGTTATTCCCAGAAGATTTTTCTTCCAGCTAAGATTTGTTTCTCTAGCTCAAACCACAAAGCCACTTTAACTCTAAAAGACTCCAGCCTGTGTAAGCTGCAGTGTAGGACATACTTCTTATCCCCCAGTGGGTATTCATTGCCCCTCTCCTTCTGCTTTTGCAATTTCACTCTCCTTTTATTAATTAATGAGCTCTCTAATTATTTATAGAAGCCTTAGATTGCACCAGGTTTGGATTGCAGAGTCTCTTCCTTGCCACAGTGCAGTGTTTTGCCACAGCAAGGGCACCCATTCCCCCCCAGAGGCCCCAGCAGCATTTGCAGCTTTAACTGGCAGGGCAGTGATGCACCCAGGGGTGCAAAGCTCTGCTACACACTCAGGACCACTGAGCCTTCCTTCCAAGCTCTTTGGGACCAAATGACTCTGGGCAGGGCCTTTTCCATCCTCTTGCCTGTTGTAGGTGGTGCAGGACAAGTCTGTGGGTTGCAGGTCTGTTCTCTTCATGCCTTAAGAGCCTCCTAGAAACAGAGCCCAGCCAGGAGTAAAGGGAATAAAGGTGGGGATTTATTGGAAAGGCCTTCAAAGGTACCCCTGGGGAGCCAGAGGTGCTGCCCAGATGGGCCCCGAGATGGACCCTGAGAGGCCATGAGTTCTTCCCACTTTTATAGGTTTGGTTCATTTGCATCTCAGGGTTCATTCTCCAATTAAAGCTTCAGTTAATGATGGAATTCCCCTCAGCTTGCCCCCCTCTCAGAGGCTTTTGGTTGATACTTTTTGGGCCCAGGAGGGGCTGGGTGTCCTTGGAGAGCAGCCCCGGAGAGGCTTTGCTGTGTGTGCCCAGCACAGAGAGCAGCACTGAACAGGGAACAGGCAACTCCAGAGTTACACACTGGGCACTGCAGGGTTTGAAAAATATCAAAGTTAAACCCTAAGGCATCACCCTCCTCCCCCCAGACAGGCTGTCATTCTGCTTGAACTGGCTGCATGGGAGCCATTACAGCTGCAGGTTTTTTCTCCCCTTTTTGCTCCTACCTGATCTCTTTCCATGTTTCTCATTTCTTTATCAGAGGCATTAATGGAACTATTTTATTTTAGCTGCTCCTTTGGCAGATCTGTTTTAAAAATAGCCTGGAACACAACACTTCAGCCCAGCTCTGCTATCTCTAAACCTTTCCCCTTGCAGCGTTGGCTCAGAGGTATTAAATTAGCCCCTAAAGGTTTCTGAAGTGTTAAGCCTGACTCCATCCAGTGACAGAGATGCTGGACAGTGTGGGAGGAGGCACAAGAAGCAGGACAGAGCAGGAGAGAAGGGAGCACTTCAGTGGCAGAGATTCCAGCTGGCGAGCAAGTTGTGTCACTTTGTGGTGCTTTATGACCTTGTCAGACTGTCTCAATAAATCATGCCAAGTAATTAGAAACATAATTTAGAACTCAACTAGCGTGTCAGAACACTGGGTATACACTGGTGACACCTTTCTGTTTTCCTTCCCTCTTCCCCCCCACGGCACTGAGCTCCAGTGGAGAGAAACCACCCAGGGAAAGCACAAACTCTGACACAACTGATGGCTTGGGGCCAGGCACCTCAACAGCAGGGAGCTGGTCCAGCCTGGAGAGTTATCTGCAGGTTCCCAGGAGCCTCCTGCTGAACACTCGATGGCCTCAGCTCACACCACAAGCAAAACCACAGGTTCTCCTGCAGCATAAATATTTCCTCGCTGCTTTAAATAGAAAGCAGATGTGTCTCACTTACTCATCACCCTGAGCACTGAGACTGGTAGCAGGGCAAGAAAATGATGGCAAGGTATGGGGCACTGTACAAAAAAAGGCAGTGGCAATGACAGAACTCAGACAGAAACTGTTCAGTCAGGAACATTTTTCTGTTTGTTAGAGTCTTAGAAAATAAATGTTCACTGGTGATAACAATGCAAGGAATTGCCAATTTTTGTGTACCATCTGTCCTGATCCCCTGAACCAGCACAGAGTGTAGCACATTTGAGTTGCCTTGTCACTGGATGGGAGTCCCAGCTCCTGTGCTGGTATTTTTAGCAGTGTTAGGTTAGGACAGTGATATCAGGGTGTGACAACAAGAAAAGGGACTTGCTGCTCCTTAGAGAAACATTCCCAATAAGAGCAGAGGGAAGAGGAGAAAGTAAAATCTGACTTGTTAGTCACTGAGGTGCAAGAAAAGTGATTTAATCTGGGACAGTGCTGGACCATTCCTCTGCTTCTGGCAGACTAAGGCCATGCTGTCCTTTTACCAGAAAAGACAAAATGGATGCAGGAGCAGAATAATCCAGATGTTGCATCTCTGGGCTCAGGCTCTGCAATGTGAGCAGCTGGACAGCAGCAGTTGGGAAGGCTGGCACTGGGCACAAGTGCAGGCAGAGGCACCACAGCTGTGACAGCAAGCAAAGGATCTGAACAGCATCGAGCAGCCCCTTATGGTCAGGACGTGGCTGTGGATGTCTGTGCAAGAGAAGCAGTGAATAAAAGTGACCTGGGATCCTCTGTGGGCAGTGTCTGATGGATAGAGGTGTTTTGTGTTTCTCTCATACTTATCTGACAGGGTGAAAGAGTACAGAATATAGCATGTTATCTCTGTTTGGTTTGGTTTGGTTTCTTGGGGGGGTAGGAAGGTAAATATGCCTTAATTTAACATTTAATAATTGAAATTATAGTTGCAGCCTGCACAGTTCAGTTACTTTGTCAGAAAGTCTCACTAGGTTTCTTTTACAAATTAAGCAAGCCAGGGAGGATATTCTCACCTTTAAGCTGTGCTGGAGCCTCTTGCCACCGCTGCTTCAGTATTGTCACCCACCCCTGTTTTTCCATGGGGCTGCAGCAGAGCTGATTTCTGCTGGTCACCACCCTGCTGACAGTTAATTACCCGAGCACAAAACCAATCACACAACAAAAAACCAAGGAGCTAATTAATTTTTAATTTGTGTAATTTGAAAATCTGTTGCATCTTCTTGCAGTTGGATTCCAAAGTGTGCCATTTCCTCAGGCAGCGGGGAAGCCTTTCAGGCTTTGGGTGGAAGACCAAGCTCTCTTATCAAACCAGTGCCATGCTGGGTAAAACCTGGTGCAGCCCATCTGGATCAGATTAAGTTTGACTTAATTCTTTTTTCCACTTTTTTTTGGCAAGAGCTTTGGTACTTCATTATTAAAACACAAATTTGACTCCACGCTGTAATTGCCCAGCTTGACAATAATAAATCTTCTAAGCAGGTTTGCTGTTTGCATGCCTGAAAGAATGATTTACATTCATTCACACAAAATGTCAGGGCCATAGTTTGTTTTTACATCTCTGTATTTGGAAGTCTGGGCAACAAACTGAGGAAGTGGGGTGTTCCTGTGGGAGCAAACAATCCCCACCCAGTGAGCAGGGCTGCCTTTCAGGTGAGGAGCAGAGGCAGCAGGAGTCACCTGAACCCTCAGGACAAGGCTGTGGCATGGTTTTCTTTGCACCACTCAGTGACCATAAATTTCACCAAAAAAATCTATAGTTTGAGCTGATATTTCTCATGCCTGGTTGATGATCAATGAGTTGTTAATTTGGAAGGTTAAAGCAAAAGCCGTTGAGTTTGCACTGCAAGCCAATAATTGCCCGCAAGGTTTGCAGCAAAAGGGGCCCCTTGTTTTGGCTGGGGCTGGGCCCAGCAGCATGCTAATGGAGTGTGCTCTTCCAGCCACATGCAGTGGGGACAATTAGGTTGTGGCTGTGCTGCTTTTCCTGGCTGTGCTGCTCTCCAGTCTGCTCTACACAGCCTGGGGTCTTGTGTCAATAATTGCTGCGGTGTTGGGCTGGAATTCAGGCCTGTTCCCACTGCTGGGCTCAGAGCTCCCTGCCAGCTGATACAGCTTTCCTGGCTCTGGGGATAGCTGGGCAACAGGAAGCCTGGAGCTGCCCTGCTCCTGGAGACATTCCTGAAGTGCCTGGCTGTGACACAGACAGGATAAATATGGGCATAGCCTCAGTGAGGACTAGCTGCTTAGCCTAACTTGGGGATTAAACAGGAATGCCTTTGCTGTGCCACTGGCAACAAGAGAAAATTGCTCCAATGGACAGAGCTATCCTCTAAATTTGGAACTGCCTGTTCCATCTTGCCTGTGCGGGGACCCTGTTATCTGTAGGGTCTTAAACAGAAGATAGGGAGCCTGAGTGGGCGCAGACAGAGAGCTGTGGGAACTATGGGGACACACTGGGTTCACTCCTGTCTGCTCCTGTACCCGAGGAGCTGTAGATCTGTCCCTTGGATTCCTTTCTGTATCTGGTAAAGGCATAATAAACATGGTGGAGACAATGCAGATCCCCAGCAGAGGCTTCCTTCACAATTTCCTTGTAGTTGTCTGTCACTGTCGCACTGCAAACAGGCAGAGAAACCACACAGAGTCCAGGCTCAGGGATCAATGGCAGCAAAGCCCTTTAATGGTTTTTCCAGAGGCTTTTATATGTTAGTTCACAAAGAGTGAGTTAAATGGCATAAGGTAATTGGTCCTCTGGCCATCCACCCCTTGAGGGGCTTGGCCCAATTCTAAGACATCCATTCCCAAATATTTTGCTGGTTAGAACCGTAACAATCTGATAAAACAATCTGCAGGTGCAAGGAGTTTACAAAACTGTAACGTTGTTTTAAATAGCTTGCATGGGAAAGACAGAGCTCTCACAAAATGCTGCAGGGAGCTGAAGAAATTCACTGCTGAAGCTTTTTCAGCATCCATAGCTGTCAGTGGCCCAGCAGTGCAGCTAATCCACCGTCGTGCCTGGTATCCAGCAGCACCCCCTGCCCGCTGCTCTGCTGGGCGGGATCCAGGGATGTTCCTGGGCTGTTCTGGAGCCCGGAGCCCGGAGCCAGCGCTGCGGGGAGCCTTGAGCCTGAGAGCTGAAGATCTGTCCCGGGATGTGCCTGGGGGCTCCTGCCCTCTACTGCTGGCTCTGTAACAGGGGAGGTGACAAATTGCCAAGACTCCATTCTGCCCCTACCAGTTTCTGCAGTACAAGGAGCAAAGGCAGAATGTCAGATTATCAACAGAACAGGGCTTTTCCCTGCTTGCCTGTCTGACCCAATGCGTTCCACCAAGGTCAGAGATTTCTGTGTGAGAGGGTGTGAGCTGTTTTGGTTTGTATGTGGGTCCTCCAGTCATACTTCTAAGGTGAAATATCGAGTGAGTTATCTCTGGATTTTATCAATCCTTTCTCCTTTGGATAGTGCTGATTATGGCCAAATCAGTATTTGGTTTTTTGCTGTCTAAATCCTGGCCAAACCCACCCTAGCCTGGTGTGTGGCAGAGGGGTTTTCTGGCTGCTCCCAGCATTACCTGGAGATGGCCAACCCTGGAGCAGCACTTTACAGCTGATGGCTTTTGTTCAGGTAATGCCTTTTCCTGGTCTTAAAATTGAGAGTCGAACACGGTTAGAAGGGAAAAAGGGATTTTACCTTGGTATGTATTTTAAGGATCCTTTGGTGCACCACGGCCAGGTCGGATGAGCCTCCATGCACCCCACCGTGCCCCTCCTCAAAGCTCTGGTCTGACATTGTAGGTGTTACTAATTAGCACATTTATCAAAAATTCCCCAATGAGAGGCTCAAATGAGCCCCCCTCCCCAAGGAACCTTCCCCTGGATGGTTCTATCTCAGTTTACAAAATGTGTTCTGGAGAGGCCCTTGGGCTCTGGGCACACTGATCCCTCACTACGAAGCTTCTGAGATGTTCAGTCTCCCAGCTTGACAAACAAGTCCCAGAATGGAGGCAAAAAGCATTGAGAATACAGAAATTGTAAAATGGTATAACAGGGGTATAAAAGAAAAGATAAAAATCATCATGGTATCACAGGGAGACAGGTTATTTGTTTAAAGAGGCACAACCATGGTAATATTTCAAAGGCAAGTGATTAATTTCTATGGGGAACAGGAATATGACACTGACAGCATCAATATGAGGCTCCCCCAGCAGCCACAGCAAAAACACCTCCAAATCTGAGCAGCTGACATTCATCTCCTGTAGGCTGAAAGGCAAGGTGGCCTCAACCCACCCTCTCCAGCCTATTTCCCCCTCCCATCTGTGAACCCCAAAGATGCCAGTTATGTTTCCTGCAGGGTTGCAGTTATCACTCAGATCTTCAAGTCAAATGGAAAAAAAAAAACCAAACTCAAAAGCTGTGCTTCAATGAGCCACAGGAGAAAGAAAAAGATGAGCTATTCAGAAATATCAAATGCAAGTATTCTCTTGCCCCATCCCCCCAACATTGGTTATTACTGAGAAATTAAGGAAGTTTGAAATGCACTCTGCACACAGACTCAGCATAAATAATGCTACTTTGCATTTCATCAGCCTTATTTTCCCTATGGGTTCTCTGTCATCTCTCATTTAGGCACCACAGGGATGATCAGTTTCAGAAAGAGGTTGAGATGAAAGGTGCCAAAATATGAGTGGGTGAAAAAATTCCTGGTACTCAAGAGCAATCCAGAAAACTTTCCACTCCACAGGTGCATGAGCATTGAGGGATTGAGTCATGGTTTTTTTAAAGGAAAATTTTTCTCTGTCAATAGCACAAAGATTTTATGAAGTCACAATTTGCTTTTAAAGTATTTACCAACAACACTTGGTGACATTTGATGTGATCACTGTGAGAGTAGGAATTCCTGTGCATTGAAAGAAGAGATACAGAAAATATATTAATAATTTATTATTTAATTTTTATTCCAAAGTATATTGAATGCTATAAAGTAATTACAGCTATTACCTACAAGGAAACAGAAGAACAAAGGTAAAGATTAAGGTATTCAGGTTAAAAGAGTTGTAGGAAGACAGAAGGACATTCCTGTGGCTGTGGTGTCTCAGGTAGGATTCAAATCTGAGCTCACCTTCCATCTTCCAGTAAGGTCTGTCTCTTGTGCCTCAGTTTCCCGTTTCCCAGGTGCTACACAGGGGTTGCAATATCCTTTTCTCTCAGGCATTGCCCACACTGACCAACTGGGCAGTGAACTCTTCAGAACTCCTGAGATGCATTTTGCAAGTCCTGCCTGATTGAAAAGGAAGAGAAAAGGACAGAATTAAATGTAGGGCACAGCAGAGATGGGCGTGGAGAGGTGAGCACAGCCTGAAATCCAAATCTGTGACTCCAGTGATGCCTTTTCCTGGTCTTAAAATCAAGAGTCAAACACGGTTAGAAGGGAAAAAGGGATTTTACCTTGGGATTTATTTTAAGGATCCTTTGGTGCACCACATCCAGGTCGAATGCACCCCAATGCACCCCGCAGTGCCCCTCCTCAAAGCCTGGTCTGACATTGTAGGTGTTACTAATTAGCACATCTATCAAAAATTCCCCAGTGAGAGACTCAAATGAGCCCCCCTCCCCAAGGAACCTTCCCCTGGATGGTTCTATCTCAGTTTACAAAATGTGTTCTGGAGAGGCCCTTGGGCTCTGGGCACACTGATCCCTCACTGTGAAGCTTCTGAAATGTTCAGTCTCCCAGCTTGGCAAACAAGTCCCAAAATGGAGGCAAAAAGCACTGAGAATACAGAAATTGTAAGAAGGTATAAAAGGGGTATAAAAGAAAAGGCAAAAAAGTCACCATGGCATCACCAGAGGAGCCCACATGAGCCCAAATAAGGCCAGGGGCTGGTGACCACAGAAGCAGTGACTGATCTGTGGAGGTGCCTGGGCAGGGTGAGGGTGACCTGGTGTGCTGAGGAGGGCGTGGGCCCATGCACACCTGGAGTACAGGGAAGCCTTTCTTTAAATGTAAAGCTTGTAAGAGAAAATGCAAAGATTGGTAACACTAAACAAGTGATTAAAAATACCTCAACAGCAACAAAAAAGGGATAAGGTGAGATCAATTCGTATATTTTCAATACAGTCTGGTGCACAAAGATGTGCACAGAATAATTTTGGGAAAGGTGAAGCAATATTCCAAGAGCTAAATATCACCATTTTATTTGTTTTATGTGCACTGATCTTCCAAAAAGGGATTTATTCAAGACATCTCAGTAATATGGAAGAGCTAATCCACAGTGGTTCAGTAAAAGGTCACTAAACTGCATCCTCCAGAGGAGATTTATATACCTCAGTATACTCACATTTGTCTTCTTATTTGACTGTGTTTATTCTTTTGGGGAGCAGTGCATTTCAGGTCAATATGAAATGCCTTTGGAAACTCCAGGGTGTGGGGAATTACTCTGGCTGCCACTAGCACGGCTCCCTTCTCTACTGCAGTGGCTTGGGAGCAGCATTCAGACACCCACCATGCATCATGCTCTCCAAGCAGATGCTCCAGGCTGTGTTTTGCATTCACTTTTACAGCTGGAGATGGTGCTTAGCCAGGCAGGCTGCACAAGGTCACCAAGTTAAGTGCTAAGCACACATCCTCAGGCCAGCAGCTTCATCAGCTCCCAGCCCTGCCTCAAACACACGTGGCCACAAAGGGTGTCACCCAGCAGTCTGGCAGTGGTTTCCCCTCCCTCCTGCTCTCCCCTGTGGCAGTGAGGGGTCTCTGCCTCACTCAGGTGGCCACGGGGAAGCTGCACCTTTTCAGGTACCTGCCCAGTCTTCTCCAAAGCCAAGCAGAATGTCCCTTGGTTCTCCAGAATGCTGCCTATCAGGCCCTTAAGATCTCACAAAACCTCTTCTGAGGCAACCTCTATAGGGTTGGCTGTTTAAATGTTTAGTTTAGGGACTAGCTCAGAATAATTTAGCAGCTGATTAGGAGAGAAGCCAGTTATGCTGTTCCAGAATTGATAATCCATAATGTACACACGTTATTGCAATTGTAACAGTGTTGTATGGTGAGTATGAAATAGCAGCATCTTTTTAGACTCAGCTTGGTTATCTGTCACCTTGATTTTGTTGGCTCAATGATAAAATGAAGAGTTAATGTAAGCTTTGCTGGTGAGTGTCTTTCTGTCAGAAGGAAACTGCCTTATGCTAAAGGTGTTCCAAGGAAGGAGAAGTTGTAGCCCTGGTGGCCACTAACTCTGAGATAGATGGGAAGACATCAGATTAATTTTTGAGCCACTAAAAATAATTGTTGTCCTGCTTTCACCTGGAGGAGCCAGTTCTGTTGCTGAAGCACAGGGGAAATGATGAAATGTGCTGGTTACTGTTATCATAGCATAAAACAGAGCTGTGCTTCCTTTCTGGAGCAGTTTCCCCTGTGTGTGATCAAGGTGTGATACAACCAGAGCGTGCTCAGACTGTGAACTTTATTCTTGACCTTAACATGGCTCGGGGTTACAGAGGCAAATACCCCACTCACCAAATGTGGCCTCTATCAATTGACTCCAGCCCTTCTGTCCTGTCCTTTCACAAATGTATTTTTGATTATGGTGGTGCTATTTAAAGGGTTATTCTTCACATGACTTTCTTCCCTGTATCAGGCAATATCTTTGTCCTCAAAAGTTCTGAGGTCTGAGCTTTCATGTTTTAGAAGATCTCATTCTTTCTCATCCACTGTCTGAGCAACAGCTTCTGATCAGCCATTTGAAATCACTGATTTCAGATCTTGTTCTGCTCCCTGTGCTCATTGTGTTACTACTACTACAGCCCCTGGGAGATGTTCACATCAGACATCAGTTTCAGTATATTAATCCCCTCTTTATATTGGGTAAATTGGCATTTAGAATAAAAACTTGCTTTAAGATGTTAAGGGGCATCTGTGATAGAGACACCTTTTAAAAGAGTTGAACTGTCCAGGTGTCTTTCTGATGGGCTCTCCAGTCGGCATCAGTTTTGGAAATTCTGTGCTGGGTGGGAGCAGAAAGTCCAAGTGCAGATAGATTCCAGATACAAATAAGATCTGTGTTACTTCTAAGGCCTAAAAGAAAAATACTGGGAAAAGAACTAATCAGTCTAAAATTACAACAACATTGTCATCTCTGTGTGAACTGTTCCAATTTGAAGCCCACAGAGAACAATGGGCACTGTTAAGTCAGGATTCCTCTTCTCAAGTGGGTGTCAAAAGCAAGATGAACCAGGTGCCCTGAGAGTGCAGACTTCTCCTTCTGCTGAAACCAGGGTGAGTTGCTGACCTCCACATGGGGGGTTGTTGGAGGAGAGAACCTCCCTCTCCCCAGCTGAGGAGAGGCTCTGTGCTGTCCATACAGACCTGGAAGCAGGGCTGAAACTGCAGTTGTAGCCTATCCCCTGTGTCCTTCACCCCCCTCAGACACACAGCAGCAAACAGTCTCTGCAACCCAACCAGCCTGGGAGAAAACCCAGAGCTGGATCATTTGCATTTAGCCAAGTATATGATTTGAAAACAAACAATTGCTTTCTTAAAACAAATCCAGTGCAGCGATTTATTTGTAAAATTCCTGAAGTGTAGCAGAAACCACATAAAAGCTCTGAGGCTGTGGACTGAATCAAGGGTATGTTGTATCTAACAGAAGCCACAGAAAGGATATAAGGGAAGGGAAAGATTTCCATGTCTGGAAAGACAGCACATGTTTATGTCCACGATGCTTCTCTGACTTCTCTTTTTCCAGACATAACACTGAGCTCATGAGCAAAGGAATGGTCACACATTGTGGTTATTGCAACAGCCAAACACAGAACAATATTGAATTCCTTCCATCAGCGGCCCCTTGCAGCCCAAACCTGAAGGACAGACCGTGTGGTGGCTGTGCTGTGGTTTGGTTGTGCTGTGATTCAGAGGAGTGTTGTCACAAGAATCAAAATGCCACTGTTTGACATTCCTTGCTGTTTGCAGAGCTGTTGTTACTCATTATTATTTCAGACTGTGCCGTGGGCTGTGGCCAGAGCAGGCCTGCACAGGGCTGGGTTGGGCAGACCCAGAAGGAAAGGATGTGCTGGTGGTTTGGAGCTGCACTCAGCACTGTGGTTTGCTTACCCTCAAATGCAGAGGGACAAGATTTTAACCACATCACAAGCATTTCCTGATGCTGGGATGCACTGGTCCAATGGGAAACCCTTGTCCAAAGCAACTGAAAAACTTTCAGCATGACTTTGGAAAAATCAAACCTAAGCCCATTATTTTCAAGTGGTCTAAACCAAACCAGCAATGACATTCCATGTGAGCTGCAATTTTGGTGCTGAATATTTGATCCTAATTATAACATAAGGAGTAAAGAAAAGGAGTTTTTGTCCTGGGGAGTGCATGAAAAATTGCCAACACTTGTTTACACTCTTCTGCTGGGACTCCTCCCAACACTTACATATATTTGACATCATCTTTGGATAGATACACATTTATATAATACTCCAGGCATGAGCCCACGTCAGATAACTACTGACACAGCACAGCTGATGGTAATGGGCTGAGCAGAGACCAGGGGCTGTTAATTTGCTCTGATAAAACCTCTGTCCTCCTTTCCAGGAAAATCCCTGCCATGGAGGTGGTTAGATTTATGAGGGGAGGAGGTATTGGTCTCTGTTTTCTGTTGTGTTGTTAGAGGAGGGTGAGGATGAATTCATGTACTGATTTGCTTTATCTGATAGAGTCTGTCATTGCAAGCAAGGCATTAGATTTTTCTCACTCTTTCCTCCAAAACTTATTTACAGATCTGTGGGACAAGGGAACAGTCTGATGTGGGAGGCATGAGGCAACCTGAGAGCACCTCGGGTAAGAGCAGATGCCAGAGGATCCTTGTTTCTGATGAGTTCTTTCTCTCCTACTTGGTGCACATTTTAACTCGGCTCACACCCGTTCAGGACAGAGCTGGTTGTGTCTGAGGCAGTAAGTGCCATCAGGACAAATCCCAGAGAAGGAAACTGAGTTGCTGAGTTCAGCCGTCCTCATGAACACTTCACACTTCCCTCCAGCAGTGCAGATGTGGTGGGGATCTCGTTGCTGGCATAGGAGGGGTTGTATCAGAGCTGAGCAGCTGCTCACAGCCTCCTCCTGCAGTGTTTCTCTGTACAGAAAGAAGTGAGGAGGAATCCATGGGTCTCAGTGGGAAAGGTGGAAAGGTGCTGGTACTTGCAGTGGGTCAGATCCAAGCCATGATAACATTAATTTGCCACAACAAATCTATACTAATATTCTAAAACTGTTGGGTGGAAGGGAGCCTTGCATATATATGGTAGATAACATTCATATTTCAAGAGAAATGTGGGCATCCAGATCTGCCAGCAGGACACTCAGTTCACTACTAGTCCAGATATTTTGTTGTTAACAGAGGCCAAGTGATTGACCAAGAAAGGAAGTGCATCAAAAATTGGTACTGAATATAAACTGAAGTCTCTGCTTTTTGGGTGTCTGCGTGGTCTCATTTTTAAGAAGGAAGGAGTATGAATGAGGGAATTTATATTAAAATTTATATTTAAGATTATTAAAGTGTCTTCACAGACTGCAGATATTAATATCTAGACCATGGCAGCAGATAATCTCCCAGCAGGGAGTGGTGTTTGAACCATGAAATGTCAGTGTTCAGTTGTAGGAAGAATGAACTCAGGGCTTTGTAGATCCATGTAGGAAAGTTTAAGTTCTTATGTGTGAATAAATATAAAATATTCATTATTGAAGGATATTTTAGAGGGGATGGTAGTCTGACAGTAGATGGTTGTAAAGCAGCTGTCCCTTGCCTTCAGAGGAAACACAATTATAAAGGAATTGTAGTGGGTAAAGAAAAAATGCATCTAATATATTTTGAAATAAAAATAAATCCTTAGAAATTAGATATGGCTGTCAATACTCTGAGAAAATCTCTAACCAAATTAATGCCATGATAAGTATATTTGTTGTGGGTTTAGTGGATTTTAAAAGGGAGGCATGCCTAAGAATTTGTAAACACTATTTATTAAATCTGATGGAGAGGAAAATTTAACCATATGGTGGTAAGGCATGGAGAGAGCATGCTCTGGCATGCAAAACATTTCATTAGCAAAGCTACTGCTCTTCCAAAACAGACTCCCTTCCAAGACTGGCATCGGGGAGGGCATCATTCCTCTCGTAGATGGCTTGGTAAAGTCAAAAATGGGTTAAAAGCTGAGGCTGTGGAAGAGGTGATGGGAAGGAGGAATGAGGGTGATGCTTTGAGAGGCCTCCTAGAAACAGAGCCCAGCCAGGAGTAAAGGGAATAAAGGTGGGGATTTATTGGAAAGTCCTTCAAAGGTACCCCTGGGGAGCCAGAGGTGCTGCCCAGATGGGCCCCGAGATGGACCCTGAGAGGCCACGAGTTCTTCCCACTTTTATAGGTTTGGTTCATTTGCATCTCAGGGTTCATTCTCCAATTAAAGCTTCAGTTAATGATGGAATTCCCCTCAGCTTGCCCCCCTCTCAGAGGCTTTTGGTTGATACTTTTTGGGCCCAGGAGGGGCTGGGTGTCCTTGGAGAGCAGCCCCGGAGAGGCTTTGCTGTGTGTGCCCAGCACAGAGAGCAGCACTGAACAGGGAACAGGCAACTCCAGAGTGACACACTGGGCACTGCAGGGCTTGGAAATTATAAAAGTTAAACCCTGAGGCATCAAGGGGAGGAGGTGGCAGCCCTGGCTCTGTGGGTGCTCTTTGGGTGCTTGGAGCAGGAGAGTCAGAGAGCGTGAGCTTCACCAAAGGGTCCACACAGCCCTGCTGCTGCTCAGCTGCCCTGAGGAGACAGGGAGGATGCAGCAGAGGAGCTGAAGCATCTTCACCCTCCCTCCACAGGCCATCAGGAGGACTCCTTGGCTTGAGCTGATGCAGCAGGGAAGTGCTCACGGTCCCAGCGCTGAGCTCCCGGGTTACCCTCGCAAGGCAAGGAGCTTCGGCGTTTCATCAGCTCCTCTTCACTTCTCCCAAAAAACTTGTCCTGACATTTATTCTCTTGTGCATTTACAAAAGCCTGCAACACTTTTCCATGAATGCCATGGACACCTGCAGAAGCGTGGGGGGCCCTTCTGTGGCTATAAAAGGAAGAGAAAGGGAGAAAGACTGCAGTGGAGCAGTGTCTCTCAAGACACGAACATGCACACACATAGTGCTTAACATTTCCATCGTTCTCCAGGATTCAGCCTCCAGTTTACCTCCTTTCTAGTGTTTTGTTTTACCTTCAGTTAACCTCCCTCTTCAACCATCTGCTTGTTTAGCTTCTCACCCTCAGTCTTCCCTTCAGCAGCTGCTGTTTTATTACACCCTGCTTCTTCCTGCACCAGAACCCCATCTCTTTCCAAAAGCAAGGAGCTGCTCGATTGAGCTGGCTTTGGTACTGGGTAAGGACAGGTTCCTAGAGCCATTGGTGTATTCCTAAAGCCTCTGTCCAACCAGTTTCCAGTCCATCATTAACCACAGAGCCCTTTCCATCCAGCCTTGCACCCACAGGCACACTTGGATCGTGTTACAGCGGAGTTGCCTGAGGAGGATTGCAGCACTGCATCTCATTTGTTACAGCAGAAACACACTGAGGAGTTGGCAGCATTTCTAGTGATTGATATGATAAACTTCCATTAGCAGATAAGCACAGAAAGGGCAAGATTGGAAGGGACCACTGTGGGCCATCTGATCCAACCTCCCTGCCCACACAGCTTCTGCACCCACTGATTTTTGTAGGAAAGCCTTTAGGGAGGGCCTTGGTCACCTGGGCCCATGAGCAGTGACTACTTTGGAATTCAACTACTGACTTTTTCTATGTTTTCTCCTTAGTTTTCTGTGCCTGTGCTAAAAGGCAGGGCAAGGCTGAGTTCCTAATTGCACTCTGTAATTTCTAATCTACCATTTAAGTGGTGCAGGTAAAAGAGAGAAAAACTGAAATGGAGAGAAGCACAGCTTTGCCTAAGGCAGTCTGCTGAAGATGAGGAAGAATGAGGCACTGAATGAAAGAAAATAAAAATTGCAGGTATTAGAAAATGGGCCAATGAAAAGGTCTTGAATTCCAGTTGTAAAAAAAGGGAAAGGGCTTTCATTATTTCCAGTTTCAGTGTGCTGTCCTGCAGATGAGCTCTGTGTATTATGGTATATTATCAAGTTTGAACAGTAATTCTACATGATTGTTCCTTAAAAATTGCTATTGGTGCTTTTGGTTAACTCACCTTTTCTCCTGCTACAGAGCGTGTGGCTGTGAGGAGAATACTGAACCACTCTCAGCATGGCTACTGAGCTGAAAACTCTCTGTGGATCTGGAGGGATGACAGAGGATGGCCCTTCCACGACCCCTTTGTAGGAATCCAGGAAACACATTAGAAATTGTAATACAGTTCCTAAAAACATGTAAAATTCTGAGAATATTATGGTTTTCACTCCAGAGCAAAGCTGTGGGGGGTTTCTTCTGGTGCCTGGGTCATACTGTGCCATGTAAAGAACACCTCCTTGTGCCCTGGGTAGGGTGGGTGGGCTCAGTATCACTGCTGGCTTTGGAGGCACAGGAGAACATCTGGTTGTCTACTGGAAATGAGACTTTTGTCATGAGGAATAGTGTTTGTTCCAACCAGCACATCAAGCTCAACCTTAGGCTGGTCCAGGTTACGTGGGTCAAACCAGTTTTTGCACTTCTGGGATTTTTTGGAGCTGACACCTTGAATATCAAAAGGTCCAAACACAATTTGACCCTACAAAACGTGATTATATCCTTTTCAAATTCAGACTGGGGAAATATGAAATGCCTAATCTCCTACTTTCTTCATTAATTGTAAATTTAATTTGTAAACAGCTGCATGAGTTAGAAATTCCATCTCCTGTGATGAATACAGAACAATTAAGGTTATAAGTAGAAATAATTTATGGGATATGTCAAAAGCAAAAATAGATTTACATAGAACTGTATTGATTGAAATGCAATTTCATCAATCTGGAGGATGCTCTGGACAGTGTTCAAGGAACCTGGAGATGAAAAAGATGGGAAGACAACACAATAAACTGAACATCTTCATTTGTGAGGCAACTAAAACGTATCACTGAATCCCAGCTGCTATAATAATTCTCTCCCTTCTCACACAGCTCCACAATACTGACAAATCTAAATATGAAGAAGAAAAATGTCTGCAAAAGGCTGTTATTTTGCTGCCTGAATTGTGTCAAGGAAGTGTAAATATAATCACATTTTATCCTCCAATCTGAAATGGATTTCAGTTGCAGAGATCACAATGTAGCTTGCCTTGATTGATAACAACTCCCTTGTTCCCATCAATAATACGGTGAGGCGGGGAGGAAGAAGAAAGGAGATCAGCTCGTGACAGAATTACCAGGCAATTCACTCAAAATCCTGTATCTTTATTCGTGCCAGGAAGGGAGAACACCCCCACAGCTTTGTGCTGAGAACCAGACCATTCTGAGGAAATTCTTTCTACAATTATTCATAAGCAGAGGCCCAAGTGGTATCACAGGATACACACAACAAGGTTACCTCTCTTAGAGTGATCCACGAGAAGTTTATCATTTTCTTGGATTTGTTATGCATAAACTAATTCTGGCTAATACTTCTTGATGCTTTCAGGAACAGATGACTGCAGGTTGGTAGAGATTCAAAGCACAAGATGCCTGGGTCAGCTCTGGAGTGGATTCTTGCTCCTTCTGGTCCACAGCTGACTGCAAGAACCTGAGCTCTTCCTCCCTTGCCTACTGCAGCTGTGCAGCACAACTGTGCTCCCAGAGTGGAAGTGCCTCTTCTGACCCTGGCTGGGTGAGCTGCATCCCGTGTCACTGTTGCAACATGGACAAGTAGAAAAACCACACAAAGTCCAGGATTTTGTATCAATGGCAGAAAGAGCTGGTTTAATGGCTTTTGCAAAGGCTTTTCTATGTTAGTTCACAAAAAGTGAGTTAAATGGCATAAGAAATGGAACTCATTTTAATGGCACTTGGTCCTCTGGCCATCCACCCCTTGAGGGGATTGGCCAAATTCTAAGACATCCATACCCAAATGTTTTGCTGGTTAGAGCCATAACAATCTGACAAAACAACCTGCAGGTGCCAGTGTTTTCAAAATGATAACTTTGTTTTAGATAGCTTGCATGGGAAAGACAGAGCTCTCACAAAATGGTGCAGAAAGCTGAAAGATTTCTCTGCTAAAAGCTTTTCAGTGTCCACATATCCTGCACTGCTCTCAGCTGCTCATGCCACCTCCCCAGTGGAGAGCAGCAGCCCTGTCCCTCTCACAGGCAGCACATGTGCCAGCGCTTCCAGCCCATCCCTGCTGGAGCCGGGCTGGCTCTGACAGTGCAGCCAGCAGGGCTGGAGGGCAGGAGCAGCAGTGGAGGGGCCCAGGCTGCTCCCAAGGAGCAGTGGCATCCCCTGGCAGCACAGCAGTGTGTGAGCAGAGCCCAGCCCACGGTGGGCTCAGCACCCAAGGCTGCTCTCTCCAGGCTGGTTCCTCCTCTGCAGAGAGCAGTGTCCTCACAGCTGTGATGGCTGAGCAGGACATGGGGCACTTCTGGTGCTGTGCAGAGCCAGTGCTGGGAGTGGTGAGAGCAAACTGGGTGGGCTTTTGGCCTCCTTTGGTCACTTAGCTGATTTATTTGGCAGCTGGAAGCAGTGTGACTGACAGCTCCAGAGAACAATGGAAAGAAGATGGAGGGAGGAATTGCTGGTGCTGTCTGCAGTCTTGTCTGGCCTCTTCCATGCGTGGTCATTCAGTGAGGGAATGGCTGATGTTTGGCCCATCTGCAGCTTTGGAATCATAAATGAGTCCATGCAGTGCCTTAGGGGTTTGAAATTAAATCCTAGACTGGAGCTGTCTCCCGGTTTTCTCTCATTCCAGTTCTTCAGAAAATGAATTCCTAACCTGATCATCTGGCCAGCAACTTAATTTTATCCTTGTGTTTCCTGCTCACACAGCCCCATCCATTTCCTGTGCCTTCCCCAGGCGTGACTTTGCAGTAGCTGGCAGGGCTGTGTGAGGGAGCACAGTGTGGCTGAGCTCTGATGACTTGGTAGCCAGCCAAAAATGACGCATGTGGAGACTCCCCTCCACAGCTGTATCCTTTTCAAAGTGATGTTTGTAGCAGAGAGCTACAAAAGTGCTATTATGTTGTCTAGAGTGGCTATGTGGGTTGCATTCTAAGAGCAGGGATTAAATTTTGCCATCACTGCCCATGAGCAATTTGCCATTGTGCAGCAAGCAGGTTTCAGAGCAGGTTATTATTGCTGTCTGCGTGGCATGAAACCTGAAACAGGACTCCCAACCTTGGAAGAAAAAAGATAATCCCTTTTCCTCTGTTGTTGGCATTACTGTCTTAGAAGTCAGAGAAATGCAGCTCCCCTTCTCCACTGCTAATGATCCTGTGCGCAGTGCTGTTGCTGTGTTTGCTTCTGCTGCATCCCGGGAAATGCTGGCAGGACTTTGGCTGTTCCCACTGGAGGGTTCCAGCTGATGGAAGGCCTTGTGTGCCCAGAGATCCCCATCTGTGCACAAATGAGCAGTGACAGCCACTTCTGGGGATGGGAAGTTACCCAGCAGGTTACGGTGAGCAGACCAAGAGGCAAGCCCCTTTCTTTTATTTTTATTACATTAGGGGTCAGACATAAGGGTGACAGAGACCAGCTTGATGGAATAGAAATTTTAAAAGAAATGAGATATTTATCACCAAGGGCTGTTTCTTCCATTATTGTTTTCTAGGCATGGCCAAAATTTTAACAGCTCAAGATGCTGAAGAAGAAGTTCAGAGAAGATCTGAAGAAGGCCACCTGTGTAGATGAAATTGCTTCAGGAAACAGTTTTCTTTCCTTTTTCTCTGGATCCATATTCATTCTATCTTATAAAAAGCCCTCTTTGAGAGAAACAATTTTATTAATTTTTACTCTAAGGACCTGTACCAATCTCCTTTCTGAAAAGAAAGGGCTAAATATTCAAGGCCTAGGGACAAAATCACCTTCCTAGAAGATGTCCAGACACAGAAAGAGGCTCAGTGAAGACTTGATGGCTTTGCTCCTGGTTTTCCCTGAGGTTCATCCAGTGGTGATGGTGATGCCAGGATGATTTTTGTCTTTTCTTTTATACATCTGTTATACCATTTTACAATTTCTGTGTTCTCAGTGCTTTTTGCCTCCATTCTGGGACTTGTTTGCCAAGCTGGGAGACTGAACATTTCAGAAGCTTCACAGTGAGGGATCAGTGTGCCCAGAGCCCAAGGGCCTCTCCAGAACACATTTTGTAACCTGAGACAGAACCATCCAGGGGAAGGTTCCTTGGGGAGGGGGGCTCATTTGAGCCTCTCACTGGGGAATTTTTGATAGATGTGCTAATTAGTAACACCTACAATGTCAGACCAGAGCTTTGAGGAGGGGCACTGCGGGGTGCATTGGGGTGCATTCGACCTGGACGTGGTGCACCAAAGGATCCTTAAAATAAATCCTAAGGTAAAATACCTTTTTCCCTTCTAATTGTGTTTGACTCTTGATTTTAAGATCAGGAAAAGGTATCATTGGGAGTAGTACAAGAATCAAAATAGTCATTGTGTCCGTGAGCATCACAGGATAAGGTTCAAGGCATCACTCTGCCCAAGGAAATGTCAGGATCTGCATCTGGGATCCTGGATCTGGGCATGGTTTGCATGAGCTGGTGAAAGGCCATCTGCTAACCTAGTCCATATTCCTCTCATCCAGAAATTATTTGTTTTGTGAGTCAGAATGTCCCAAGTCCAGCTTCCTCTGGATATATCTCTTTTACTTTAGTATCCAAGAAAATACAAGCTTTGGTGAAGCTTTTCATTAGATGAGTTGCCCAGTGAGCTCCCACAACAGGCTCAGCACCGTGGCACAATGTTGGTCAGGGCTGCAAACACGATTTCAGAGATTCATTTTCTCTGGGGATTCTGCCTCTGTCAAACCATCTTTAACGGGGCCAGTGGGGTGAGGACATGCAGCTGCCCTCCCAGCCAGCCAGCATGGGCACCTCTGCAGCACTTCCACATGAAACAAAGCTATAGCAATGTCGGATTGGATTGACCTGCTGTGTGAGAAGGCTGTTGAATTTAATTAGCACTCCGAGAAGCACTTGGAGAGCTCGGGACATACAAGCGTGATTGAAGCATCTTTGTTTCCACGCTAGTGAAATCTGCCTGAAAATCAAATAACCACATGGCTTTTCTGGTCAACGTTTGTTGGTGAAGAACGGCAGCGGTGAAGGGAAACCCGTGGGTGCCCTCGCCCCTGTGCCCAGGCTGGGGCTGTGGCCGGCCAGCCTCGCCGCGGGGAGCGGCAGCAGCCCCAGGGCGNGGGAAGGGAAGGGAAGGGAAGGATCCCCGCTGCTGCCTTCCTCGGGCCCTCAGTGCCAGCCGGTGCGGAGCTCTCCGGACGCCCTTGCGCAGCTCCCGGCGCTGGCAGCGCGGCTGCTGTGGAGCAGAGCAGCGGAATGACCCGCTCTGGGCAGCGGCCCTTGCTGGAGATAAGAGACGGCAGCGAGCTGTGCGGAATGTAAATGGAATGAACACGCTGCAGTCGCTGGGCACAGCTCTGGCTCTGCCTCCGACACGGCACCGCGTCCCTGCTGCTTGTCCCGGAGCACAGCCGGGGACAGGCAGAGGCTGGCACGGGAGCTTTCAGTGGGTTTTCCACCATAATTTTTTCTTTCTTTACCCTTTTTCCCCTCTCCCCTTCCTGCGAGCAGATGAAACATGCACTTAATTTTCAGGAAAGTGACTGCTGTGGTAGCAGCTGTGGGAAATCAAATGCACAGCAGGCCCCCATAATTCACAATAATTTTGTGTAGCAGTTTCTGATGATGTGATATCAGGTGAAAATTATCCCTGCTACTTTCTCATGTGCCACATCTTTGAACTCCAGCCTTCTTTTCCATTGGCATGTGTGCCTAAGGCTACAGAATTATTGACAAGGGAGAGGAAGTAATATCATAGATTTAGTTCTTAAATCTTCCTTGTAAACGTATTGCTGGGGATGCACACAGGGTGCTGCTGGAGACTCAGCAGCAAAGACAATTGTTGTTAGCCCTTTAATCACCACTGTTTGTGTTCATACAGACTCTTTTTCTAAGAAGCATCCATTTTGATCTATTATATTTACTGCCAAATGGATTAATTACTTCTGACGAGATAAAAATGATAATGATATCTCTGTGATGCAGGATTTTATTTTAAATGAAAGATCTAATGTAGCATAGCATGTTTTATGATGGCTGCAAGTTCAGTCACACTGTCTGAGGAGAGGCATCCTCCCTTCTGTGTCTCCATTCAGGCTCTGCAGCTGGAGCCTGACTCAGGGCATGGGAAGGGATGAACAGGGGCTCCAGCTGAATTTGCCACCGAGCACAGCTGCTGCAGGCCCTGCTTTTAAAAGATTCTGGGAAATGTGCTTGGGAAAAATGGGTCCAGGATGCTTATTGCCCATCAGCCACTGTACACATGGAAGACATGAGACCCAAAGCTGCACGTCTCCCTCCCCAGGAAGGAGAAGGCCTCCAGGAGTCTCTTGTCCCAGGAGGGGCTTTGGAGCACGTTGTGATGAAAGCAGAAAAGCCCCGAGGCTTCTCTAAGGGGCCCTAAGGGGCAAAATGGATGTGCAGTTTCTTGACATCACATCAAAGGGTCATTTGCCTTCTGCTGGCAGCACAGCAGGATTCTGGGATCAGAGTGTGGGCTGTAACATCAGATTCCTGAGTGAGGAGGGCTCAAGAAGGGAAGGAGCATGAGATTGTAGTTACAGCAAAACTGGTGAAGGGTGAAACCTACAGCAATCTGAGACATCATTTCCATTGCTAGGTATGAAATGGGGCTGTTACAACTTGGTTTGAAAGAACGTTTAAATATTGATGATGATTCTGCTCAGCACAGCATTGCATCTACCGAGAGGACCCCGTGAATCTGGAATATTTAATGCAATCAGCTGGGATGTAATGCACAGTATATACAGCCTTGTTCAGCCTGTGCATTTAATCACTGCTCTCAAAAGGCTCTTACCTGCAGTAATGATATGCCAAGTCTAAAGTGGGGAACAAAAACTCTATTTCCCAAGGGAATAGCACAGGAATTCCTTAGATGATGCTGGTTCCCGTGCAGAAATATCATCAGAAATAAAGTTGTCCTAAATAGTACAGACTTAATTTGCAAATAAAAGCACTAAGTACTATTTATCTGTAGTTCATGGTTTAGTTACTGTTGGGAAGCCATTGTATATATTAACTTAGGAACTAACAAAAAAGGCCACTTATTTGGAGACATCCAGGAATTCTCACTCCTTTTACAATTAATTCAAAATATCAGTCAAATACTGCCCCATTAATATATTTTTTCCCTACTTTTCTCTAGGAAATTCCCTTCCTACCAGGGCCTTCCAACAATCCTAGAAGACCACATAATGCTAGCATGAGGAAAAGCTAACAGTGAGCACAAAATAGGTCAAATTAGCAAAAACAATTCATTTGAAGTTTTAAGCTGAAGATCAACGATTAATGGATTCAAGAAAGAAAGACACTATCAGTGCACTTCCGACTTGTCACTTGGCAAGAGAGGTGTGTTCCTGACACATCAGATGTGTCAAGAGCTTCTGCAGAGGCAGGGTTCCAGTGGCTGATGTATCCTGTTGATGCCATGAGGATTTTTGTCTTTTCTTTTATACCCCTGTTACATCTTTTTGCAATTTCTGTATTCTCAGTGCTTTTTGCCTCCATTCTTGGACTTGTTTGCCAAGCTGGGAGACTGAACATTTCAGAAGCTTCGCAGTGAGGGATCAGTGTGCCCAGAGCCCAAGGGCCTCTCCAGAACACATTTTGTAAACTGAGATAGAACCATCCAGGGGAAGGTTCCTTGGGGAGGGGGGCTCATTTGAGCCTTTCATTAGGGAATCTTTGATAGATGTGCTAATTAGTGACACTTACAATGTCAGACCAGAGCTTTGAGGAGGGGCATTGCAGTGGGGATTGGGGTGTGCATGGAGGTGCATCCGACCTGGATGTGGTGCACCAAAGGATCCTTAAAATAATCCCAAGGTAAAATCCCCTTTCCCCTTCCAATGGTGTTTGACTCTTGATTTTAAGACCAGGAAAAGGCATCACTGTTAGTGGAGACATGGACAATAAAAAGAATGATATGAAGTTCAGCCAGCCCTGATGAAATGAACACAACCTGAACAGACAAAGCTGTGAACATGTGGCTTGCAGTATGCAGGTGGCAATGGACCCAGCTGTTCCACGTGGATTGTGGCTCCTGGCAGATTTACCCAGGGACTCAGTCTCCCTCAGCCAGTGCAAGGCCGAGGAATAAGCCCCAGGAGCACCCATAAGCTCAAGTCAGAGGGGTAGAGCAGAGGGAGGCACATGAGAGGTCAGCTCTGCTCCTGCACTGGCCCTTGAGTTGGTGCAGGAATATGTGACTCCTGCAGGGGGTATTGCAGGGGTGGGCTCCTGGCAGTAGGACGTGTTACCTGTACCAGAACACAGGTATTCAGTACGTGCTTCAAAACCTGCCTTTTCCCCCAGACTTTTTGCCAGCTGTGTGGAGTGGTTACAGGGTGCATTTCTGGTTCTAAGCAAGGGTTGTTGAAGGTTTGCTGCTTCTCTGACCTCACTGACCAGCTTTCCTTGCACCAGCACCTGTGCACCTCTGGGGAGGGGCCCCACAGTGCTCTTAGAGTGCTTTTTAGTCCTTTTGTTGTGCATTGAAACTCCATAACCCCAAAAAGAGAGACACTTTTTAAGTGTGGATTAAACCAGTGAACAGTCCAGGCTACACAGGCTGCTTTCCCTGGTTAGCAGGGAAGAATGGGCTTGGAGAGAAATGCAGGGGAGACCAGTAGTGAATCTTTCTCCAGTAAGAAAAAAAATTCCCCCCACACCTACAGCAGCTGACAAGGAAGATTTAATGGCTAATTAACAGCCCCCACCTGCCCCCCATTCCATGAACTCTGAGTGCCTTCAGCTGGGTGTGTGACCCAGAGCCTGTTTTTACTTCCTATGCTATTGAGTGATAAAGACCAGGATAAGGAGGGAGAAGGCCATGTTGCTATAATGGAAACCTGGGGGTCCCCACAGAGCTACACCAGCTGCATTCTCCTTGCCACTGGTGCTGCTGAGCACCCTGCCTGGGAAGAAGAACAACCAACCAGAGAACTGTGGTGCTGTCATGCTGGAAATGAAGCCTGGTGGATAATCCTGAGTGTACCTGCATTGAACTGCAGTGGCCCTGATTCCTTACGAGCAGGCAGCCACCACAAAACCTGGCTCAGCACTGACTCATCACATCAGCTCCTCGGAGCAGGCAAAGACATTAACTGAAAGTGAAAATCCATCCATTTGTTTTTAATTTCTTCTAAGAGCAAGGCACTGAGCATGCAAAGGTTTATAACCAGCCTCCAGACTGCACCTGGTCTCTACAGGAAGGTTTTTGAAGAGCTGAGACAGTACGTTCCTCCAGAGCTAAAAGCAAATAGCAGCACTACATCTCCAGTGCAGGAGGAAATCAGTTCACAGGGAGGTAGGGAGGTGAAGCTGCTCCCCCACGAACCACTGATCTTCAGCCCCTTTTCCAGGTATGCTAAAAGAAATCTCTCACACTCCCAGGCAAAAAAAAAAAAAAAAAAAAATTAA
>VXAC01007300.1:0-65462 GCA_013399225.1 Rhipidura dahli | reverse complement strand
TTTTTGTTTGTTTGTTTGTTTTTTAATGCAGAGATTTTGAAATGTCAAATCCTATGCTCTATATCCAGGGTGTCTGTTCATATTCTTGGGGCAAATCATCTGTTTTGCAGGCTCGTGTGTCTTTAGTTTAAGTGATGAAGATCACTTTTACCCATCAATTACAACATGGAAATGAGTTCTGTGACAGGTGAACACGCTGAAGGTCATTTGCTTTGTCAGGGCAGCAGGAGCTGTGCTGTGCCCACCACTCTCACACAGGATGGTGCTCAAAGACGGTGTTTCACAGCAGAGGCTCTGAAAGGCCTTGGGTTTGGGACAGCACCTCGAGCCAGCCCTTTCTGGCAGTGGGTGTGTGCACAAAGACGTGATTGGTGCTGAATTAGCTCACTTTTAGGGCAATTTTCCCCTTCTCCTTCCCCCATTCCCAGCCTGGTTGATTTGCCTAATGGAAGCTGACAGTAAACCTCAGCCCTGATTGTCAGATTTCTCTGGAAACCTCAAGGGAAAGAGAGGAAGGCAGGCATTTGAGGAACAGAAATAGCACACATAATGAGCTCCCTTATTTAGCCAAACTGCTTTTTTAATACCCCTGGTTTTCGTTCTCGCCCTGGCACAGACAGGTGGCAGCGTCAAACAATAGGATCTGCTTTGGGGGCTGGGATGGACACTGCTGGCCCCTGGGTTATAGCTTGATCCCTCTGTGGAAATACAGCTAGGAAAAGCCATTGGGGAACAGTCTAAAAAGTGATCTCTTCCTTCTTAGTACTTTTGTTTAACTCATCTAAATCCTCGTCTCTTGCCTGATTCAGAGTGCGCCTAACGGGGTGTCCCTCTGGCACGTGCTGAGTTTGGCACTCTGCTGTAAGCTTTGGGCAACAGGGCCAGTCCAGGGCACTTGGTGCTTTTTACCATCCAGACAGGGAAAATATTTTTTCTCCAAGGAAACCTGAAAGCCATCTTTAAAGCAGGAAAAAAGATGCAGACAAAGCATGTAAATAAAGTTATTCTTCATATACTCGTTAGAAGTTGGACGTGACAGTCTTTGCTTTTGTGCCTGAGACAGTCTGTGCGTGTTTTATTCTATGAAATAGTCTCCTGGAAAAGGGTGGTGTTTTTTAACTGTTCAGCTGTTCCAGAAGTGTAACTGACAAGCAAAGAAAGAAAAAGCTTCTTTGTTGACTTCCCATAGAAAAATACAACAAAAGATAAGATGGAAAATATGATCAGTGCCATATACATAGTCAGAAGGTATGATGGATGATAGAGGGTTTGATTTATTTCAGGATATGTATGGTCTACCTCCTGGTCCTTGGGGAGGACAGAACTTTTCCAAATAACCCAGAACTAGAGGTGATAAGATGTACTTTTAGCATCACCCCCCCCATTACAGACTGTCTGTACCTTCCTCCTCACTTGCTCTGGAGTTGTATTTTATGGTGACCAGTAGACAGTGAGATGTAGTACAGAGACATGGCACATCTTTTACAGCAGTTTTTTTGTCCAGAGGGGTCTCAAAACTATAAAGTGCTTGAGCTGTATGTCCCCACCCTGAGCAGTGGAGACTTGCAGCTTCTTCAGGAGCCAAACTAACTCACACCACAAAAGTGTTCAGGCTCACGCTGGTGCAGCAGCTGGCTGCTGAACAGTATTTGTAGTTATTATTTTGGTTACTTCAAGTTGGCCTAATTTCATTGTCAGCTTTGCTTACAATGAAGAAGAACTTAAGAGTAAACTTGTCTATTAATTATCTAAATATTTTCAAATGAGACTGATCCTAAATAAGCAATTTGTTTTTTATCCCTTGGTTGTTCAGCTCCTAAATAACACTGCCAACTTTGGCTGTGCATTGAGAGATAAATGATGTCTGAATGTTATCAAATGTTAGACAGCCCCAGATAAATCCCAATAAGTTGTCTGGGCAAGGAGAACACAGAGGTGAGGTATAGCACATCTTGTGTTGCTTCAGAAATTCAAATCCATTTACTGTAATGTTTTATATTTATCTATATTGCAGAACTGTGTTATCTTTATTTTTTTCTTGTGGATTCCTGTTACTTTCCAGTGCTTTTAGTTGGTAAATTTAATCCCAGATAGATGTTTTGTCTTAGATATATCAAATCAGTTCCTTCTGAGTCAGGACAGGAGCCTAAGTTTCTGCTCAGGCATGTTTTTAGGGTAAGGTACCCAGCTCAAAACCAGGCTGGGGCAAAGCCAAATGCCAGTTTGGAAGTGTTTTGATGCCTTTATGAGAGAGTGATTTATCAGCCTTACAAGACCTGTTATTGTTAGTTAGACTAAATGTGTATGCAGTTGCTGTGGAATTTTCTGCTGCATCAGGTCTGTACTACTTTGTGCTCTGGGAAGTTTTCTTAATGATTCACCAGCCCAAGCTTGGAAATAATGTCCAAGAAAGTAGAGCAGGGCAAGTTTTGCACCACCCTTTTATATCTCCCTTCTTTGTAAATGTTTTTTTCCCAAAAGCAGGTTTTCCCATCTCTGTCCTTCTCTGCCTGTTCTGCTTCCCTGCCCTGTCCACTGTCTTCCCTTCTGGCCAGTACTGCACATGGGAAGTGATGAAATAGCTCCTGAGTGACTTCACCAGTCAGGTTCTGCCTTATTTCCATCAAAATTAAACTTTCTTCTTGCCGTGATATGCAAAAAAAGACACCCCCCACCAGCCACAGGTGAGAAGAGTGCACATTAAATCCTCCCATCACTGTGCACTGCTCCACCTCCTGCTGCTTTTATTGACAAGCCTTACAAGTTTGTTATTGAAAGTGGAAGAATGTAGTTATTTGTCTAGCTGAAGAGGAAAGTCCCTCTCTCATCTTCTTAGCTTGAGATAGCTGCTCTCATCCTCTTTGCCTGGGTGCTGTTTCAGTCCTTGTTAAATCCATTACACCCTGGGAGATGCTCCGTGTTAAGGGATCTGAAAGGGGAGATATAAAACAAATGTGACTCATGTAATCTCCTTTAAAGAGCATAGATTTATCTGTAAATCACTGTTATGGCCCAATAAGGATGATTTTACTGAAGAATATTAGGAGGACAAAGGCCTCTTTGGAATCCAGAAAATAAACAAATATCAAATTTGCTTGTTACCTCCTTTCAGAAATTGACACAAAGATTGATGGTTAATAAGCATGTGTTCTTAATTTGCATTGCAAAAATTTTAACACAAACTACAGACAGCCATCAAAATAATCAGTTTGTTGTTTTGTGAGTCATCCTTTTTCCTATTGCCTACCCATGGGAGAGAAGCTATATATCCATAAAGGAACAGTGAGAAACTGCTGGAGAACAGCAAGATAACAGATTGCAGTAGGTATCCTCAGTTCCCTGCGTGGGTGCCAGGTTAATGCCTCACACCAGCTCAGAGAGTCAATGGACAATTTATTCTGTACTGGAAATATTTTCCCTTGTTTCTTAATTTTTGCTAGCAGTATATTTACACACACACACACACACAGAGTGAATTTCAGATTCAACAGATGAACAAGATTATAAAGAAAAGACAGGCTGCAGAGGAGAGCCAGGAAGCTACTGTCTTTGATTTATGGATTTGTTCCAGTCTGAGAAGCTCAGAGCATTCTTCGATAAGGGCCATAAGTGATTAGAAAATAATGAACTATGGAGACGGGTCAGAAGATGTTGAGATTAGATCTTCATGGCTGAGCAGGTCATGAAGATGAACCAATCTGCATGAAATGCTCCCTCTGTGTCAGCTTCTCAAAACTGTTGATTTATTCATGTTATCTTTACATTTTGCTTCCAAGGACCAAGACATGGGGAATTAAGTAGCCAGAGACAGGTACATTTTCACTTAATGTTTCATTAGCTTCTGTATGTTTCTGGTTTACTTAAAACCTGTGCACATGACTGTTTTTTCCTTGTTCCCCTTCTCAAAGATTCATGTTTAAAAGAAGATTCATAAAACATTTCCAAGTGGGGAAAAAAAAAATTTAGGTTAAATTCAAAGTCTCTTTTGATCTCCCTGAGATTTAATCATTGACAGCTCTCAGTTAAAGAGAAAAACCATTGTATCTATATTAGCCCAAAGATACAGTATTGCAGCTCTCAGAAGTCTTCAATAGTTTTTCCTTGTGAGGTATAGAAGATCTTATATTAAAAACTGTTTCTGTTTATTTCAATATCTGTACAGTTGAAAGTCTTATTTCACTTGTATTTTGATCACAAGGATTTCAAGCCAAGGTGGTTCTTAGCAGCAGTAACACTCTTATCCTTGTGAGGATCTTGGGGTAGAAGTGAGGCAGGATTAACAGCAGTGCCTTTCAGCTAATCATCTTCTGCACTCTTCCATGAAAAGATAAGGCTAAACATCCTGGGATGTCTTGGATTAGAATTGTCTGTGATGAATGTATGGAAACTCTAGCAGTTGCATTGGGGTGGGGAGTGAAATGTTACATACTGACTTCAGAAGACACTGTCCAAGCCCTCTTTACAGTTCTTTTATTTTTAACTAAGAATAGATGAAGACGAAATTTTTTCCCTATTTTCTGTTGGGGACACAGTTATACTGCAGTGTGCTTGCTCTTTACTCAGGAAATTTGTGCAAGAGAGACCAGTTGTGTCTAGATTGCCCAAACCTCACTGTGGTTGCCCCAAGGCCATCTTCTGGCATTTTGATTTCTGTGATTATTTTAAGTGATGTCTTATTCTAGCTTTTCAAATTCTTTACACTGGTATAACTTTGACATTTTTCAGTGTTGTTTGGTGAGACACCAACTTCTGTTACATGATAAACTTATTGACCCCAGCAACTGTATATTCAGTGAGTCATTTAGAAGATTTCAATGCTGGATAGCCAGACAACATCCTTGTAGATGTACTGGAAGCACTGTGTTTGTGGTATTAAGCAGTTCAATTTGATAGTCCTTGAAATGATTTGTAAAAACAAGTCTTCCTCTCTCTCTCCTCTTCTAGTCCCAAACCCAGGACTCTCAGAGCTGCCACTTGTTTTCTTTGCTGTGCAGTTCTTCATGGTTGACAGGTCTCATTTCATCCTTCCAACTTCACTTTGATCCAGCTACAAAAGACAGTGCATGTTCCTTCCCAAGTAGGAGTGGTAAAGACTGTATCTATTCTTTATTGGAAAAAAAAAAGAAGTGAGAACTTACGGTTTTCTTGTCTTCCACTTGAAAAGAGAAAGTGTTTGATTTCTCAGCCATATCTGGCCATGTAGATGTGATTTTCCCTTGTCACGTGATAATTCAGATGAGCTGAACACGAACATGGGGCTGCTGTTTGCCATTCCCAGGCTCAGGAGATCTCAGCCATGTGGCTGGAATCTGCATCTTGATGCTCAGGCAGGTGTCCCAGGACCTATTTGAGTTTGTGCCTCCTGCAGGCAGCTTTGTTCCATCAGATTAAGCTGAGATTCTTTCCAGTTGAGGCATCTTGATACAAGAAGCTGTTGTCATTATTTGTCTAATGCCAGCACTGTGCTGGGGACTTCAACTCAGAATAGAGCTCTCTGTGTTCTTCTCATACAGCTAAAAAATGATCATGTGGTTTTATGGGCTGGTTTTGCTTACCAGACTCCAGCAGTGCTTGTGTAGAAGGAATTACTCAGGAGCACTTGTTTTTGGCCAATGCATGGGACAGGACATTTAACTGGATAAACATAAAACTTGCCCTAACTCTTGGGCAAAGATCCACTGTACAGAGTTGGAGAAAACTTGCAGGAATTTTACCAACCGGAGTTTATTAAATCACAGTGAATTAATAAGGGTTTTCTGATTTGTAATGGATGCTCAAAGACAACAAAAGTCGTTTCAGGTCTGAGATGCAAATGGGTTAACAGAGGTCAGTTTGCATAATAATTAAGTTAGTTCAAGTCCAGACCAAAAAGCCCAACAACCTTTGTTCCCCAAATTGTTGAGACAGACTGATCATCAATCAGTTTAAAAGATCACTTGGAGTCATCATTTTAATTCCCGTCCTTAGCAGAGAACTCGGCAGATTCGGGTTGGAATTTGTTTACTATAAAATGCTAGCAATGTGTTTGGATTTGGTCTCTGGTGACTGGGAACTGCTGTATGATGGAGCCTCCCCATCCAGCTTCCTCAGAAGGTCTCCAGGGTGGTGGTGGGATCCTGGGACCCCACCTGTCTGTGGGGTCAAACAGGGACTCCAAAATGCCTTAAGGTATTTAGGTAGAGCAGGAGTATCATTGTTTACTGCTATTTGGTTTACTTCAGTCTCTGATGGGATAAACTATCAACATCACAGCCCCAAATCAGCCATCTTTAATCCTTTTAGGCTCCTCTTCCCCCCATGGCACAATAGAAAAAAACTTCAATAATTACACAGCAACTCATCTTCAGTGGCAGAGCTCTGCCTCCCCAGCCAGAGCTGCCAAACTCCCTCCTCCCTACTACCCAGCCAAGTTTCCTTTATAAGTCCTTTTAATTGGCTTGTTAGTGTAACCTGAGGCTACCTGTCCTGCTTGGCTGCCTCACTAATGAGGCTCAGCTGCCTTTTCTCGGACCCAGGCAGGCTGGAGAAGCATCTCTAAAACCCGGGCAAGGGGACTTCAGAGCTGTTCCCTCCAGTGCCCTGGTAGCCCAGCCTCTCTGGCAGTAATGTCACTGGTGGCTTTTGCACAGGCAGACACCTCATGCACTCTGGGTGGGCATCACTCCCCTTTCAAACAGGGACTTTGTGTCTAAAGACCCATCTGCTGATAAAAGATGCAAATGCACAGAGCACTGGGAGTGGGTATTGTTGTGTAAAACCTAAGAAAGGGCCTTTGTGTGAATTCATGGGATACAAATGCCACTGAGAAAAATGTTCCCTGCACATCAGTGGGAACACAAGTAAGTTCAAAGCAATAGTGAGTTGGGGTTTCTAGCACCAAACCCACCACCATTGGTCCTATCAGACTTTTGGTACCTTCTTGGCAATGCTCTTGCTCTCAGCTTTCTGTGCAACACACACTTCCAGAGGGCAGTCAGGTGGCACAGGCTGCTGAGGAACACTGGGGAGGTTGGTCCAGCTGAGCTCAGTGCCCAGTAAAATGGGGATGGTGATTCTGGGGGCAGTGGTACCTCCCAGACCTACCTGATGGACAGTTACACTCTGCAGTTCTGGCAGCACACACCAGCCACATGCAAAATGGGCTCATCAGCCCTGTTTCTGTGCTGTACACGCTCCTTGGAGTCCTGAGGGCTGTGCAGGGACGAGCTCATGTGAGGTGGGCAAAGCCAGGGCTCCACATCTCTTTCTCTCCTGCAGCTGCTCTTGGAAAACAGCTCTTTAGTTCATCCAAGATTGACGGAGAAGAGGCTGGCAGAGTCCTGGGAGCTGTGTGCCAAACCTGTGGGAAGAACTGGAGTGAGCAGGCTCAGAGCAGTTGTAATGAAACAAATTTTTGTTGGAAAATTTTTTTCCAATGAACAGTGTTAAACAGTTTGCAGCATTCATTGCTGACATTTAAAAACATGAAGGGAGAGGTCATGTGCTTGCTTGGACTAATAGCAAAAATTTTAAAAGCAGAGTAAGAGACAGCAGTTAAAAACAAATGAGATGATTTCCCTTTGTGTTGGCTGATGATGGGAAGTGCCCCTGTGCTGCAGCTGTGGAAATGCTGTGATGTTGGGGTTTGTCAGAGGAAGGTTGTCTTCAAAGGAAGGGGAAGTATCCATGCCAGCTGTGTCTGTCTAAAACAGCACCACTCCTGTGAGTCCCATCCAGGAAAGGTGAACTTGAACCGAGAGGTTAAAGGAAACTGGAAATGGAATGGGAAGAGTTTGGCTTGTTTAGTCTGGCAAATCACAGACCAAGAGATGAGCTGACTGCTGTCTAAAAATACCATATGGGAGTACAGAGCAGTGAGAGGAATGCACTGGCTAAGAGCAAAACATAGATTAACCATGAATTAATCTAGCCTGGTAATAAGACAGTATTTAGCCATTAAAATAAGATTTGGGAACAGAGCAGCATTAATGCCAGAATACCAAAGACAAAAACACTGCCAGTTTAAAGTAAAGATACATCTGGCAGCATGTGTGAAAGATGATGTAATGTAGTGGCCTCTTCTGTCAGGGCCTGGGACTCAGGGTCCCATCAGGTCCCTGTCAGCACAGTGATCCTGTGTTTCCCCATAGCCACTGCTGTCACCATCCCAGAGGAAACGTGCACTGGCTGAAGAATTGCTCCTCTTCAGATGCCTTCTGGTTCATCACCGACCTGTGAGCAGATGCTTCTTTGAACCAGAGGGCAAAGAGTGCTTCCTGGAGAAAAGAAGTTTTTCCAGTGCCTCGATGTGCCTGTAATGTAAATGTGCAGTTCCTACAAAGGGCCAGAACTTAGCAAGGTGCAAAGAGTCACTGGATGTTTCAATGCAGAATTAATCTACTTAATAAAAAGTCTTGTAGGGGGTATAAATTCCAATGCCCAAGTGTACAGGTGAAGCTATGCTAAATGGGGATTAGGCTGAAGCCTTGAGCAGGAGTGGTAGAGTTACGTTATCCATTGCTTAGCTCTTGTAAGGCTTAGTACATCTTCACTGAAGCACCTGATCCTGGGCATTGGCAGACAGAAGTTTTTGGATTAGATTTCTTGAGCAGCATCAAAGTCCCCCACGGTCCTGTTATTTCCAACTCTTTCACTCTGTAGCAACCTGGAAGTTATACAGGGCAGGAATTTCATCAGCTTTTGAGTTCCTAGGGATGATCCTGTATTGCTCCTAGGGAAGCTAGAGCCTATCATTTGACAAAAAGTAATTCTGTCTTTTCCTGCCTGTCCTCTGGGGTGGAGGTTTTGGTTCTCATTGTTAAGAGAAATATGCACCAGCCAGATCTGCCAGGGCAGGAGCCCCTTCATGTCCCAGCTCACACAACAGGGAGTAGGGGCTGGCCTGAGCATTGACACCAGAAACTGTTTCCATGGCCTTCAAAAGTCTCATTAATAAAGGCCTGAGCCACATCCCAGAAGCAAAGAGCAACCTCCTCGCTGCTGTTAGCAAAGTAGGGGAGGTGCCTGAATGCCTTAAGAGGCTTCCTAGAAACAGAGGCTAGACAGAAATAAGGGAATAAAGGTGGGGATTTATTGGAACGGCCTTCAAAGGTACCCCTGGGGAGCCAGAGGTGCTGCCCAGATGGACCCCAACAGGTCACAAGTTCCTCACACTTTTATAGGTTTGGTTCATTTGCATATTAGGGTTAATTCTTCAATTTAAGCTCCAATTAAAGCTTCTTCTCAGCTTGCCCCCCTCTCAGAGACTTTTGGTTGATACTTTTTGGGCCCAGGAGGGGCTGGGTGTCCTTGGAGAGCAGCCCCGGAGAGGCTTTGTTGTGTGTGCCCAGCACAGAGAGCAGCACTGAACAGGGAACAGGAAACTCCAGAGTTACCCACTGGGCACTGCAGGGTTTGTAAAATATCAAAGTTAAAACCTGAGGCATCAGCAGCCTCTGGACTGCACTCCTTGCCACAGGTGGTTGTGGCTCTGTGCTGGGTGGGGAGCTCCTGCTCTCAGCACCACCCTCAGCCCCAGCTTGCCGGGGATTGTCATCGCTGCAGAAGCTGGGATGGCATCAAGCTTGCTGCTGATGGGTGGAGGGGAATATTTCTTGCTGCACCTTCTGCTGATGTTTTAGTTCTTCTGGAAAAAACAGCAGCAGCCTGAAAGTTCCTTAGCCTGACCTTAACGTCCCTATAACCAAAACAAATGAGTTTTCCATGGGTCTTTTTCACAGTATTTCAGCCCCCACGTGCCCTGGGAATGGCTCATAGAGCAGTGCTGGTGTCCCCACCGGGTCACTGAGGTGTGTCCTCTGCCAGGACAGCTTCCTCCCTGCCATCCAGCATCTGCTGAGCCACTCTGCTGCACAACGTGCAGATCGGGGCTAAAGCCATAATCGTTTCCCTGGGTTTTACTTTTGGGAGTTCTGAGCAGATCTGGTGCCCCAAAGGCTAAAGCTGCTGCTGCCTTCTGGGAAACTCTGGTGAAAAGTAATATCTCATCTCCAGGAGAAGACAGCAGCCGTGAAACACAGCACAGCAGGCACTGGCTTTCATCATTTCGGCAGGCAGCACTAAATCACACGGCACATCATTTAAAACAAACACTGTATAAGGGCTTGTAAAATAACAATACAAAGCAGCTCTTAAATTTCCCCGGTGTCACACCAAGCCAGTTACACTGGCAAGACTCCAGCTTTTAAGGTGCACACCATGTGAAAGTGTCTCACTGTGGACAAGACTGGAAATACAGTCCCAGCATTTCATTCCTCCCACATAATGAGGAGACAGATTTTCCCCCTGTTGCAGACAGGAGTCATACTGAAATCGTGATACAATTTACCACATGGGCAGGTCCTGATTTCAAGCTAAGGGGCATGATCCTCACCTCTACCAATCCCTCAGCTCAATTTTCTGAATAGTTCGTGGAACAGGGAAGGTGAAAATCCATAAGGAAATTGCCTGAGTGATCCACAGTGGCTGCTGTTGCCTTTTCTGTTCAGGAAGTATTGAACTCCAATACCACTGCTTGGCTGTGGAGGGAAGTGCTGTTGGCAGAAAATACAGTGCCTGGGATATAAACTCATCTAGTTTCTAATGTGGATTAATTGCAGTAATTTTCAGCTGGATAGAATGTCCTCCATTTCCATCCTAATTGTGTTCACCAGCATTGCTCCTAAGCCTTGTGTGACTGACACCTTTGTCTGATGGATGACTTGCTTATTCCACACACAGAAATTACCTGTCACCCAAAACCAAAGGAACAGTGACATTATTAAATTGAAACAAACCTCCTGCCCCGGACTTTCAACCCTAGATGGCAGGGTTTGCACTGAACCCCGTGGGAGAGCTGTCAGGGTGTCCCTGTGGGCTCTGGGCACTGCAGTCTTGTGCTCTGCTTTGATGTGTCCCAGCCTCACACAGGTCTCCCCCCTTTTCTCTTACTGGCTTTCTGCTGCCACTGTAAAGATTTTGGGGGTCTTGCTGAGCAGGGATTGACCTTTTTGTGGACACCTGCTGCTGCAGAGAGTCAGGTGATTATCTGTAAGATCCGAGCATATGCACCCATAGTTACTTGATCACATTTGATAGTTTGTGTTTATTATTACTATTATTATTATTACAAAGTTCCTCTTTCTGGAATGATGCTGAACAATTTCCTGTTTCAGACTAGTTTCTGTTGTCTGGTAATCTGAATCTGGTCCTTTCTCTTTCCCTTTTTGAAAGGGATTTGCCATTGACATGCTGGGGTATTAGATGGACACAGGCTGCTTTGGAATAGCAGCATTTGAAAAATCCGTACGTGCATGTATTAGTTGGTGGCATGTTTCTATTCATTCTTGCTCTTTATAGGTGGTGGGGTAACACTGAGTAGCCTCAGGGATGGGTGGAGAGTGTATGAGAAAAGATCCTGAGAAGTAAAATGAGAAAGCAGCCCTAGCCAAGACAGTATGACTTGGGAATTCTGCTTTTCTTAAGGGATAGAGAAAGTATAAATGTGTGGTTTCTAGATTGTTTACCTACAGCAATTAGTCCTGTATTGACAGAAGATTAATCAATTCTTTTTAGTGACTCTTCACTAAGTTTTGTTATTTTCCAGTACAGTTTGATGGGTGGAATGGACTTACCCCATGTTAATCAAGAAGACCCATCACTGTGCAGTCACTGATAAGCAATTATCATGTAAAATAACAGCAATGAACTCAAATTGCCCCTCACTGCCCATCACTGCTCTGCTTTTTATAGTAATAATATAGTCCATTAAAACCTACAATCACTGTAATGTTTATGCATTATTGGGGAGATAAATTGCATAATTCTCATTTTACAATTTAAATGTAATTAGTAGCTTACTAATGACTAAAACCTGAATTTGCTAGACTATCCGTTTTTCTAACACTTGCCAAAATTATAGGTAATTACTTAGAGCTTACAATAATTATAAGTCCATCTTTTAAATAATTAATGTGCACTTTCATGGTAGAAAACAGCCAGTAATCAAACGACCTCTGGCTTTTACAGCAAGCCCATGCAATTAGTCTTATTGTGTAGGTCTATAGAAACGTTCCCATCTCAAGAGTCTGTTAAGTTGGCAGCCTTGATAGTGATGGCTGTTGTGTTTTATGGTACCAGACAATGATTAACACCCAACAGCCTTTGGAGATGTGGGTAAGGACAAAACCTGAGTGCGTTTCCTGAGCCACGGGACGCAAATCCAGAAAAGTAATTACAGGTGAGTGGAGTTTGCAGTCAAGTTCTCTCATCTCTTGGGCTGTCAGATGTTCTGCTGAGGGGATTTTTCAAGTCCATTCATCTTTTATGTCAGGTGACTTGAATCATTAGCCCAAGAAAGAACTCCCTGTCCTGTTTGGAGGCCTGTGTGGTATTAATTTTTTTTTTTTTTTTTTGTGGTAGCATCTTTCACTGCTGCTCTCAGGTAGATGCTGCAGAATCATAGAACCATCAAGGCTGGGATAGACCTACCAGATCATCCAACTACTCACCCAGCACTGCCACTGGACCCCCAAAACACGAAACCACATCACCCAGAGCCAGATCCAGATGCCAACATATGCCATGATGGTGACTCCACCACCTCCCCTGGGCGACCTATTCCAGTGCCTGAGCCCCCTTTCAACAGTGACACCCACTGTCAATAGTGAAAATTTTCTTTCTGATATCTAACTGAATCTCCCCTGTCTCAGGTAAAGATCATTTCCTCTTGTCCTCTCACTGCAGGCACGGCAGAAGAGATCAGCCCCTCCTCACTACAACTTTTCAGGCAGTTGTAGAAAAGAGAGAGGCCCCCCTGAGCATCCCCAAGAGTAAACAGACCCAACTCCCTTGGCTGTTCCTCATCAGACTTTTTTTCTAGACCCTTCATGAGCTTTGTTGCCCTTCTCTGGACATCCCCCAGCATCTCAATGTCCTTTTTAAAGGGAGGGGCCCAGAACTGAATGCAGCATTCGAGGTGTGGCCTCACTAGTGCCCAGCACAGGGGGATGGTCACTGTTTGGTCCTGCTGACTACACTATTCTGATACAGGCCAAGATGTCACAAGCCCCATATAAATGTTCTGTTTTTTTTTTTTTCCTCCATATTCTCAAAATTTAATGGAATGTCAGTGGGAAATAGATACCTAACTGGTGAAGCCCAGAGACGTCTGCTCACCAGATATAACTGGCCCAAATTACCTTAATTCCTGTGCTTGCCATTAGGCAGTGCTGAAGCCTTCTTGAGGCCTGGAGGCTCTGTACAGAAATCAGAAGGCACAGGACTGCCTTGGTCGGCTTAAGGTCGGCTTAATTGGGGCCCATGTGCCTGGAAAGCTTTGTAAATTCAGCCCTGTTTCCCAGGGATGCACCATGTCCTCTCACTTTGCATTTTCAAAATCAAAAAAAAAGGTCTTTATTAGCCAAAGCTGGTAACAGTAGTGATGCTGGTATTTGCTGTTTTCTCTTCTAACCTGTCTCTGAGACAAAGTTTTATGATTCTATTTTCTGTGAAGAAACAAAACAAAAGAAAAAAAAAATAAAGTGACTCTACAGAAGGCAAAATCAAACCTTAAAATAGTGTCAGTGCTTCTAGGGTCAATGTATGGATCTCAGCAGTGGAACTAGCACAGTGTGGCAGGCTATAAATACAGGCCTGTCTTTGTAATAGTGTAACTGAAGTGTTTTTGTCAGTCTTGTTCCTCAGTGCCTCAATACCCTGCACCCTTCTCCTCCCATAGCCCCAACACCTGCAGCCAGGAGTGGTGAGGGGTAATCAATCCCACCTGTCCTGCCAAAATGTAACAACAAACAAACCACTTAACCTCTGAACCCCAGTTTACCTGTCTCTAAAATGAGAATTACGGTAACAGTTACCACAGCAGGGCAATGGGAGGATTAATTAATGTTTATAAAGACTTTGAGGTCTTCAGATGAAAATTACTACAGTATATAAGTGCTAAGTAATTATGATTATCATTACTTTCACTTGCATGTATAGATTGTAATTAGCTGTGGATTGTATTGCATTGACTGTGAATAATTTAAAAGCTCTCTTCAGGAAGGTATCACTTTAAATGCTTTTATATTTTGCATTTAGTAATACCAAGGTTTATCTTCTTTCTCCCTTTCCTTACCCTCTGACAGTGATATATCCTACAGTGTTGGTTACTGGAGCCCTGAATATAAAGTAGTCTGTTTCTTATCCTGCTTTCCTTCATTTGAGGGGAGGAGAGAATATGATGGGATAGAATTCTATGCTGATTAAGGAGCTTATTTAACACTGCAGGATGCCCTAGCAGGTCCTTCCTGTGCAAGCTGCTGGGGAGAGCCTGGGGCTCACCACCCCCTGGTACTTGGGGGCTGCTCTTAGGGCACCTCCAAACTGCCTGCACAGTGATGCTGTGGATGTGACAGGGGCTGAGTGTATCCACAGCCCTTGTGACAGCTGTGTTGAGCACCCCCTGCACATTTACCTCGTGCCTCCACTCCTTACTGAACACAGAAGATCCTCATTTACTCCTCTTCTCTGCATGTCTTGAAGCATAAAGGAGAAAGGAACAATAGCTAGAGACTCCTTCTCTGGGCTTGTGTCCTTCCAAATGCTTCCCAGGTGTGTCTTCAAGCCCACGTGTCACATGTGGCAGCTACTCTCCTTTGCTAGACAGCCTCAAGCTGAAGGCAAGAACAGTCCTTGCAGTAATTCCCTTTCTGTTGGAACTGAATGGATTCAGAGCAAACAGGTGCACCCCTCAGGTTGTTTCAGGAATCAGCTGCGATCACAACCAGATTTATCTCCTCAGAACTGGAACAGTTAAGTTCGGAATGTGGGTACCACGGAGATCCCTCCACAGCCTGGGGAAGGAGGAGGTCAGGCCAGTTCTGCTGGCTGGTGTAGGTTATATGGGGAGCCAGGTGGCTGAAATTTAAGTGCCTCACTTTGGTGCTTTAAAAATGCTGAGCATCCAGTTTTCTGCTCTGCACCTTCTGGATACATGGACATCTAAATTGCTTCAATGTCTAAAATTCACTGAGTCTGATCTCAGCATATGTCCACTCACCGTTGGAGATGAAGGCAGGAGCTAAAGTTCTGTTCCGCAGTGGTTCCCACTAGAACAGTGGTTCCCCTGAAACTTGGGAATTTGCCTTCTGAGAATGTAACAAGCACTTGGTTTTTATGATATGTAAATCCCAGGAAGTCAAAGCCAGTTTGTTTGTTTAGTAACCCCAAACCCAAGGCCCTGGTCTTTGGGGCTTATTTGTGATTTTTATTTTATACTGTGAAAGCAGAAGTACGAGTGCTTCTTTAAGGCAAACATCAAAACCCAGGGTGCTTCATACAGGCTAAATTCAGGCATCTAAACTGAAAGGAGCATGGAGCATGCTGGTTAGGGCCAGGTAGCTCAGAAGTGTTTCAAGGATTATTTTTCTTTCTATGTTTTGAATGGCAGCTTTGGGCTTGGGAGTCTCCATCTGGTTTTGTTGCCATCAAAGTGAGCTAGCACTGAGCACTGCAGTGAGCTCCCCAACAGCAAAATTAGCTGAGGTCAAGCTGGGGACCCTCTCTTCTTCCAATGTAACAATAGTCTGGGCACCCCTAATCTTTTAACCACTAATGAAAGAGAGAATCCACAATAAAAAGCATTTGTTTTCTTTATGCTTTTACTGGAATGATGAATAAGCTTTACAAAGGGATAACTGAAACCTGAATCTTGTTGATTTATTTGACATGGCTACAGGAAATCAAGATATCCTTCAGGTCTGTTCATACCCATAAGCTCTGAGTTTCTCCTCCTCTGCAGGAAAGTGTACAGTGATAACCTTGTAGGAAAGGTTTGGATATCTCTTAGTAACAAGGTGGGCGTGTGTCCAGTGTGCAACGTTGGCTGGAACTACTTAGCATGCTCGAATGTAGAGACTAAAGGAAATCAAGAGTTGTTTACTGTATCTGTAAATGTTGATCAATGGCTTGTTAATCCATGCCAGCCTCAGTAAAATTAACAGTGTCTGAAAGAATAAATGATTTTATGGTGATGGATAATCCGCCTAGAGTAAGACACTATTAGAGAAGATGTAGAATCTGGGAAGGCAGGGGAAGTCGGGCATTTGAGAGGAGAAGGCTGCTGTCAGCAAATGCTTTTGCAGGCAGTTATGCATGTTGAATTACTGTGGAGAGAGAGGGCAGGAGCATCAGCTGACCTCACCTGGTGTAGTTGTGTGACTTCAGCAGAGATTTACATCTGCTGAGGATCCAGGTCTGATCCCAAGGTGGAGATCAAGTCCATGAAGAGACTTCTGAGGATTTCAGTGGACTGAGATTTCCAGTCTATGAACTCCCACGTCAGCCTCCTGAGCCTTACCACACCCCCAGTATTCCTAAGGTGTGAATATTGCTCTCCTGAACACTGGAGACTGCAGTGGCCCTCCTGGAACAGCTGAGCACCTCACCTCCCTGGAGGTGCTTTATTTATGAGTTTTGTCTGTATCCCACTAGAACAGTGTTGATATTGAGGTAAATCAGGGCCAGAAAAATTACATTAAGAAGTGGGGGCAAGAAGGAAGCTCTTCCTTAGTTCCCTCTAATAGAATTCCTTATTGGCTCATCCCATGGAGATGTTAATACTCCCCACATAAATTTAATTGTGTAAGAATGGCCACACCAGATCGGACATTCTCCTCTCCAAAAACATGACCTGGTTTGGGCTGTGACACATAAGTATATTTGGACTTTGTTTTTCCTTGTGCTTTTTCTCAGTGGGGTTTCAGGATGCTGGATTGGGCTGTGGTTGTGAGAGGAGTGCAGTGCCACTCCTGGCCAGTCCCATCTCTCTGCTGTACAGAAAGGAGACAAGTTGTTGTGTTGTATTTTGTAAAGAGAGGCTGGGAGCCCCTCTGAGTTTCTGGCATAAGTTATGAGATAAGAAGAATATGTACAAGGACTTTTTTTGAAGTTGCACTCCCAAGAAGAGTAAATGAGAGTAATTCTTTGGGATGTCAGTATTCAGATCACAGCTTCTTGCAAGCAGCTCTGTTGTGGCTGTAATTAGGCTTAGTTTACAAAATCTTTCACTAGCATTTTAGAAACTGCCTGGTGATTTTTTAAGTGCCCAGTTACCCTTAAGGCAAAACCATTAGAGACAGTAATGCTAGAGGTTTGAGCAATTGTAACTTAAAAATCTTAGGTAAGAGTACTTAGCTTCAGTCAGACCCCAGCTGTGGCTTGTGATTAGCAGTGACAACCTGTGGCTGTCCTCTCCACCTCCAAAACGTGCTACAGCCTCTTCCCCAAAAGCCACCGGAACAGCAGATCTGTCTCTTTAATTAGAAGTGTATTAATAAATCCATCTTGTTCTCTAATCCCCACACACATAGTACAGTGATACATTAGCACAGGAAGAGACAATTTAGATTTTCTCAGATAATAGCAGCTGTCACTAATCAAATTAAAGGAGGAAATGCAAATCTGAAGTTGGACAATCTGCTCTGGCAGGGAGGAAGGTGACAGGCTGGTGTGAAGGACCTTCTGCACAGCTGAAGGGAGGACAGGGGCAGAGGAGATTCCAGGGGCATCAGCAGCTCCTCACCAAAGGAATTGTCCCTGTGCAGGGACAGACTGTGCCCCACTGCTGTCCCTGTGTCTAGAGCTTGAGTGCTCTTGCTGACACGTACACCTTCAGTGGGGCTTTGAGAGGTGCAGAAATAGCTTGTGCACATAGTGCTTGGTGCACAACCTCCTCTCTTAACACAAAAACATTAGGGTTTGAACCAGGAACATCTTTTTCAGAAATTATCAGGCTTCACTTGCCAAGGGATATGCTCACATCTTCGATGGAAGCCCCTCAGGGGGCTACACTACCTGGACAAACAGAAGAAAAAGGCTGAAAATGAGAGTTGTACTTAGCTTTTCTGAGTGAAAAAATGCAATGTTTGTTTGGCTCTTTTTTTGTTTGTTTGGGTTTTTTTTTTTGTTTTGTTTTTGGTTTTTTTTTTTTTTTTTTTGTGGTGGTGGTGTTTTTTTGGGTTCTTTTAATACATTGATGGTTTGCCTGGTGCTAGTGCTAAGCAGCATGAGCTGTTGCTTCCATCAGTCCTCATCAGCAACAGAGAACCATCCAGGCTGCATCAGCAGCAGCTCCAGCTCAAGGGCTTCTCCCTGACAGGCATCAGGAGCAGATACCTGAGACTGTGAGTGTCGAAACCCCCGGCAGACAGACGAGGAGCAAACACCTCACAGGAACCCCCACTGAAGGGAAATTTTAAGATCCCTCCCTCCATTTTTACAGCCATTGACTCTAGACAGCCATGATGGGCATGTGTATGTCCAACACCTTTTAAAATGTTTTTGCTTTTCCTTCAGGAGCATCCCATGTCAATGAGTGCTGTAGGCTAATCACAGCATAAAAATGTTTCTTTTTGTGTCTCTGAATTTTTGTCCCTTTGACTTCCTTGAAAGCTCCTCACTGGTGTGCTATGGCAAGAACTAAAAGCCTCATACTTCCTTTCCCAAATATTTTTTGTGGTGTGATCCATTCCTGTTTGTCTCCATTGCAAAGCAGTGGCTTACCAACTGGTTTTTATGTATGAAGAGGTATTTTGTTAGTTGGTTTAGCTCTGTGTGGAGGATGGGGCACTCAGGGCCACGGCCACCCACTGCCAGTGGCAAGAGGGGACAGACCATGGGCAGGGCTCTGACCCTGGGCTGGGCACTGGCAAGGAGTCTTCGTGCATCTTCCTGGTTCCAATTTGGATAAACAGATGAAGGCTGGCTTGTTTTGGTAGTGTTATTAGCAATTAAATGTTTGGGATAACAGAAGCATAAGGTGGCCTGTCCCCAGGCTTTGCTGCCACTCACGCTGGGTGGTTTTGGCCATTCCCTGTGCTTTACCCTGAAGCAGAGCAGTTGTGAAGGTTTGCCTGATGTCCGACATTGCCTGCGTGTTTTGAAAGCAGGAAAGCAAAGGAATGAAGTGCTCCCTTCTCTAGCACCCCAATGATATGAGCAATTAGGTATGAGTCAGCCTAAGCAAGGTAAAAATGCAGATTTTGAACAGAGCTGCTGGAGTCACCTTGAACTTGTGCCTAGTGCTGTTAAGCCTGGGTGATTAAGGACACTTACAGACTATTAAAGAACTTGTCACTGTAATGTGAAATCATAGAATTATAGAATTGTTTCATTTGGAAAAGACCCATCAGATCATCAGGTCTAACTATTAGCTCAGCATTGCCAAGTCCACCAGTGAACCATGTCCCTAAGGGCCACATCTGCAGGCCTTTTAAATCCCTCCAGGGATGGTGACTCCACCACTTCTGGTGCCCACTCCTGGGCACCCAGTTCCAATGATTGGCAGCACTTTTGGTAAAGAATTTTTCCTTAATATCCAATCTAAACCTCCCCTGGTGCAACTTGAGGCCGTTCCCTCTCCTCCTGTCCGTGTTCCCTGGGAGCAGAGTCCAACCTCCCCCCCCACCCCTGGCTGCCCCCTCCTGTCAGGGAGTTGTGCAGAGCCACAAGGTCCCCCCTGAGCCTCCTTTGCTCCAGGCTGAGCCCCTTTACCAACTCCTTCAGCTCCTCCTCATCAGATTTGTGCTCCAGACCTTTCTCCAGCTCTGCTGCCCAGACTGCATGGGGAAAATGGGGTTGAGTTATTCAGAGAAAGGAAAGGGAGTGACAGGAAAAGAGGAATGTGTATTTGTGGTAATTATGTCCTTGACCATAATAATCTGCCTTCAAAGAGGGTCAGGTCTGGCCCTTGAGAATGATGTGAGACTGCACCTTCCTAGAATGTACTGGAGGTATTTGAGAGAGACCTTTGGGCCAGGACCAGGGCAAGCCAAGCATGGGGAGAGCTCAGAGAGTGGCAGGGAACTGGTGACTGTGGCTCAGGGACAACAGCCTGGGCAGTGGCCCACAGAAAAGCTTCCTAGATACCCCAGCTGCCTGCACTCCAGCACTGCTCTGAGAGAAAGCTTCAAGGAAAGGGATCTATTCCACAGGAACACAGTGGGAATCCTTGCCTCACCTGCAGTCCTGAGTATTGTAAAAAGACAAGCTGTTAATTCTGTTTCCTGTGTACAGAAAACCTCATTTTCTAGGAGAAGGTCTGGGCAGATGGAGCACAGAGATGTGACTGCCTTGGTTGCTGTCACAGCAGTGCTTCTCAATGAGTTTACAGCAGGTTTTAAGACATTTTCACTATATGCAGAAAATTTCATTCAATACTGGCCATTTTACATTGTATACTGCATTCAAAACATAAAGAGCTTACTAAGACAGTCAGTGTTTACTACACATGGTTGTCAACTTTGCCAGGCACGAACTCACAAATCTTTTTTCTTTTTTTTTCTTAGCCTGAGAACCTCAGACATTATTAACAGGTCTAAAATATGTTCTAAAACATCTCTACTGTGAACTGCTCCTCCTTTCTGGTCTGGCCAGCAAATACAGCAGTGGAAGAACTCAGGCATGTGGGGACAGTATGTCCTCTCTCCCAGAGGACAGCAGAATTGATGAGTGGAAATTGTGAAGAACAGATTATTCTTCAGCTTGAGGTAGATGTTAGTCTTTTGATCCCTTCATAAAGCCATGATGGGCAGAGGGCTCATTACCACTGCTGCTTCTCTATTCTAATATTAGTGAAAACATTTCCAAGTGGCTGTTGGGAATTCCTGGTTCTGGAATACCAAACTGAACTTTTTTCAGAAGAAAACATATTTTCACAGCAGCCATGGAGGTTTGGTATTTTCCACCTATCCTAATAAGAAAACTAATTGGAAACAATAATGCACTGGGGGAAGTAATGCTCATTATGCCAATAAGCTGCATTTAAAAATGTTTAATCGCTTTCCCTCAGCTCCATTACTGATTATTTTTAACCGTAAACATCAGTAAAGATCCAGTGCAGTTTCCACTGACATGTGAAAGCATTTTAACTGTAGCTGGTGCTGAATTTGTTCCTAAATAAACCTCTAGTCATCACTTGAAAGGACTGTGCTAAGTATATTATAATGGAACTCATAATAAACACATTTCCCTGAACTAATGCTAGAGGATCAAATGCATCAGGTTCCTGTGTTAGCCACTGAGCCAAGAGAGGGAAATGGTATTGAAGCATCTCTTCTGTCATTTATACATGGGACTGAGAGACATGCTTTATAGATACTTTAGGGTTGCATTTAAATAAAACACCTTCTGTTGGCTTGCCCTTGAACTCTGTCCCCTTCGTACAATTAAGCAGAGCTCTGTGAAAGAGAAATGTAGCTCCAAGCTTGCCCTGCAAACTGTAGAGACTTGGCTCTAATCCTGCCATCAGGAGGGGTTTAAAAAGCTTAAATGAATTGTCTGTGGGAAGTCAATTATGAAGCAGACACGTTTGCCTTTGTGGCAAGTGCAACTGATTCAGCTGGGGAATGCTTCCTCTTCAGAAAGTTCTATTTGAGGTCTATGGCAGCAAATACTGGGAGGGAAACCAAACAACTTTCTACTTCCTGATAAACAAAGGACCAGGCAGAGCTGCTTGCAGCCCACTGACTCGATGCTTCAGCTGCTGATAGCAATTCTCTCGCTGTCATGTCTCATGTGCTGATGTGCTCCAGGAGTTCTGGTGGACTCACAGTTCCTCCTTCAATCTGTTGTTTTCATAAAAATTTGAGTTTGGTTGATGTGCAAGTTACTGCAGCATATACAACAACCCAGCAAAACCCCAGCTAGCAGTGATTTCACTGGAGCCCTTATTTAATAATGTAAAAATGTTGTTGACCATTCACAAATGGTCCCTGGCACCACAGGATATCAGCTATCATTGATGGGAGAACCTCATTAACTTTAGTAACTGCTGAGTTAGACCTTAGATCTGGGTAAGACAACACATCTGAGGGTGTGACCTGCTGATTACAGAATATTGCACAGTCTTGATGCTGTCAGAGGTCTCCACACAGCTTGATTCCAGCTTTACCTCTGCTAGGAGAAGAGAAAACAAATACAGTGTTCATTGTAGGAAATTGCAGTGATACAAGGGAAGAGGAATAAGGAGACATTTTCAGATATGAACCCATTCTGGATATACCTTTGCAGATATTAAGAAACCAGTGTCATCATGAGAGTGATTAGACATGACCAGAGGACCAGAGACGTTATGGGATCTCTACCAGTGGAAATACTGAAACTTGGCAATCTGAGCTAGCTGAGACAGCTTGGAGCAGGAGATTAGCCTAAAGGCTTCCAAGGTTCTTTCCCACCTAAATTATTCACTGTTTTGTTTCTATCCCATAGACAATCAGTAGTGATAGAATGTCTGACAAATAACTATCATTATAAACATTTTCTAGTTGGTGGTGTACATTTAACACTCTCCAGAGCTTGAAGATCATTCAGAACAAATACGAATCCTCAGTGAAGCAAGTCAGTGTCAACAGTAAGTAATTTGGTTTCCTATGCATCAGATATCACCAAGGGAGCAGAGGCAATGCAGTCCCTCAAATCATTAAATCTCACATTTGAACTGTGTATATTTTTCTCTGAAAACAGAGCATTGACTCAGTGTCTGACAATCTCTGAGTGTCCTGGCATGACAAAAGATGGAAATGTGAATTGCTCTGGAAGACCACCTTTGCTATAAGCATGTACCCTTCACCTCATCAGCTGCACTGAGCTGTGCCCAGTCTTAGAGAAGAGATGAACCGTGTAAACCCCACATCAGAAAGCAGTTTCTGGCTTCTTTTTTCACTTGTTTTCCTTCCTTCTTTCATTATTTGTTTTTTTTCCCCTTCTTCTGGGAATATTTTTCAGAGTTGTGTGATACCTGATAGGACACAATTGAGCAATAAAGCAAAAAATTGTTGCAGAGTCATTTGAGTGAAGTGACATTAAAGTTGTCATTTATTTGTTGTCATTTAATTGACAACTTGAATTAGGGGAATGTGTCAATGGATTTCTCCGGCTGGGGATGGGGAAAGGACATAATGTCATATGGTGATGGGGAAAGGAAGCACTTCAGCCTTTCTCCACTGCACATCAAACACTGTCTTGCCATAATGTTCCACTGAGGCTGCGAGTAGTCCTTGGCTCTACAAACAAGGAGGAAAACAGTCTGTTGTTAAATCTACCCTAGTAAGCAGCATTAGTCTTTAGGGAGCCTTTTAATAAAATATCTGTTTAGAAGGGAAGGGTGGTTATGGACCTGAAAAACTCGGTGGTGTTTCTGAACATGAGCCAGCTGTGCCCAGGTGGCCAAGAAGGCCAATGGCATCCTGGCCTGGATCAGGAATGGTGTGGCCAGCAGGAGCAGGGAAGTCGTTCTTCCCCTGGACTGGGCACCGGTGAGGCCACACCTCGAGTGCTGTGTCCAGTTCTGGGCCCCTCAGCTCAGGAAGGACGTGGAGACGCTTGAACGTGTCCAGAGGAGGCAGCGAGGCTGGTGAGGGGCCTGGAACACAAGCCCTGTGAGGAACAGCTGGGGGAGCTGGGGGTGTTCAGCCTGGAGGAAGGGAGGCTCAGAGGTGACCTTGTCACTCTCTACAACTCCCTGAAAGGTGGCTGTAGTCAGGTTGGTCTCCTTCTCCAGGCAACAACTGACAGAACAAGAGGACACAGCCTTAAGATGCACCAAGGACAATATAGGTTGGATATTAGGAAGAAGTTTTTTACAGAAAGAGTGGTGAAGTACTGGAATTGTCTGCCTGGGGAGGTGGTGGAGTCACCATCCCTGGATGTGTTTAACAAGAGATTGGATGTGGCACTCGGTGTCAGGGTTTGGCTGAGGTGTTGGGGCAGGGGTTGGACTTGATGATCTTGAAGGTCTCTTCCAACCTGGTGATTCTGGGATTCTCATTCTTGTTGCAGCCTGAACAGTGATGGAGAAAGAGGAAAGGCAGAAGCGGATTAAACTCCAATTTTGAATGGTCAAGCAGCTGCAGCAAAGAGAGATTTACTTACAGAACCACGTGGCAGAGGCAAACAAGAGGTCAGACTGAAAACCAGGACCACAGCTCATCAGGGGAGTAACTGGTCAGGCAGTGGGAGCAGTGGAATGAGTGGGGTTTCACGGAGCACGTTGCAGTTTTTACATTTCCACATCTTCCATTTTATTTCTGTATAAGGTAGTATTGAGGTAATTTTTAAACAATGCAGGTCTCACACTAAAACTCACCATGAGTGATTTGCTCGGAGGTTTTTCAGAGCAGCACCACAAAAATCCCAGAGAAGCCTCTCCCCGCTTGCCACCTGTATTTGTAGAGTTGTACAGCAAGTGTTGTAATTACAAGTTGGTACAAGTTAAATTAATTGCCCACTAGTCTGCTTTTAATTAGAAGCAGGCAAGCTTGGTAATCTTGTAACATGTCCAGGAAAGCTGGATGAGCGTGTAAGTGCACCCATGCATTTTATTGATTTGAGTTAAAAATTCAACTCCTGGAATGAAACCCATAAAAACCAAGGCACGTTCTGGGATCTGAGAGTCTCTTCCAGGCACAGAGTACAAATGTTTCGAAATTTCCTTTTCTCTGGATACAAAATAAAACCAAGAATATTTAACAGTTAATGCCCAGTATCTTATTTTAGATAAACAATTTTTATTAATTTTATAATTGCGTATTTCATACCAGGGATGTAACAGTCACCACCACAAAAGCATCTCTGAGACACAGAGGGAAAAACACATCCCTCCTCCAACTCAGAATGAAATCTGTCCCACCAAATTTGAAGCCTGGCACAGAAATAAATGTCATCTGGCTTCGGTGGCGTTTGCAATATATCTCACATTTTCTTTAACATACCAAGAAAATACCAAGGTATCTCAGAAATCCTGGCAGGGGATATTGATTGGAAAACACTGGAGGAGGCCTGAGTTTAAATGCAAGCAGTGTGAATCAAAGGAGCTGCTGAAGGTTACAGCACATGCTGGCAGCATGGATGGGGCACAAGGTGAGGAAGTGACTCCCAGAGCTGAAACAGAGCCAAAGAATGGCACAGACAGTGCAGGAGGGTGGAGTGCTGGGAGCCCTTGGCTCAGGAGCCCTCTGCACTCCCTTGGAGGAGAGAAGCCTCAGGGCAAAAGGACTCAGAAACCATCCTCTGGATTATGATGACCAAATGAACCACTGCAGTATTCACACTGGGGCATGGACTTCATACAAGATGGAGAAGTGCAAAGGCGTTTATTGTGCAGTAACCATTCCCTAAATACCAGTCCACAAACGGGATTTCACCTCATAGAAACAGGAAGGATAAATCCCAGAGTGTCCCCCAGTCACCTGGAGTGTTGCCTGGATGGTACCTATTATGGTAACAGGTAAACAATACCCTGTAAGGTCACAAACCACAGTCTTCCCACACAGTTGGTCAAGAAGGCCACAAACCCATAATCCTCTTCTCCAGCCCATCTCAGGGGACCTGGATGTGTTTCCATGGTTACCTCCAGGCCTAGGGAAGAGGCCTATTCCAGGCCTGCTCCTCTGTAGCACCCATGGTGCAACCCCACAAACCACCCCCAGTATGCCTTACTTCTCTATGGTAATACCTTGTTCCCAGTTGGCTAATTGGCTTCTACCCCACCCCTTTCCCATCAAAAGGCCTCTGTCTTTGGTTCTGATAGGGAAGCTGTTGTCCCTGGTGTCCCATTCACAAGGGTTGCTGGACAATAAAATCTCTACCTCTGTGGAACTGCCATACACAGACCCTCGTCTCTGTCCCCGAGCTCACCTCGGGTGGTTTCACAAAGAGCTGACTCCTGAGAGCTGCTCTCACTCGTAGCAGAGGAGCTGCCACACTTGCTGAAATCACCCCTGGCTCAGGGGAGCTGCTGAGGCCCCTGGAGAGGCCTTTCCCTGGTGGGACGCTGTCTCCAGGAAGGCTGCAACACACCAGGCCACCCCCAGACCCCCAGAGAGCGATTGGGGAGTTCCCAGGAAGACACGACTGACCCGCCCCAGGCTGGGCTGGGCTCGGGGCGCCCCGCACAGTGCGGGCGGGGCCTGCCTCCCATGAGGTGACTGCCATCACAGGAGTCAGGTCACTCCCAGCTGAACTGCCTGCGAGTCAAGCTTTCTGCTGTCATGCCCCCAGATACTTCACTGAGACAACTAAGCACCTTAATGTGGATTTAGATGCCTATCTTTTAAGCGCCTGAGATCAAAACTCAGGCTGCAGGTTTGATCTCCTTGTGTTTCCTGTCTGCTGTGGTGAGTGAAGCCTCAGGCTGTGGCTGCTGTGTCCCTGGAGGAGAAGCTGTCTTCTACATCTCTAAAACCCAGCTGAGGTAAGGTCAGACCTGGTCAGTGGCACGGAGCCTGGGCTCTTGTGGGGTTATAGGAGGGGTAGGAAGTAGGAAGGCTGGACTGGCGTGGGCATCTCATTCCCTTGGCTTTTCTGAGACCAAACCACCCTTAACCTGCAGGACTGGGGACAGATTGCTGATGGCCCTGTGAGGTGACAGCATACAGGAGGGTAGGAGAAAGCAAATCTTAGAGGGCAAAATCTGGGGGAAAGCAAATCTTGGAGGGTAAAATCTGGGGGACACCACTGTTCTGCTGGTTCCCCTTGACTTGGAGGGCCTTTGTGTAGTGTGTGAGCAAGGCCCCTGCTGCACGGTCCTGACCATTGTGCCTCTTGGTTCAGGCTCTGTGAGTCCCCTCAGAGCAGCTGCGCCATTTCCTAAATACACAGGGATGCCCTGTTAGCCACTGCTGCTGCTCCCTCATTCCCCAGCTCTTGGAAAGCTTAACGTGATCTCTCCTGTGTCTCCTTTATGCTCGAAACTTTTCATCAGATTTCTTCTGTTTCCGTGGTGCATCTGCTTGGAGGAAGCGTTTTCTTCTTTCCAGGTTTCTTGTGCATTTTTGTAAGTGCATTTCCCACTCTGCTCTGCCATATTGCACTGCCAGGCTGGTTTTCTTCTTCCTCTTTAATACTGTGTGTCTTGTCCTCCTTGTTGGTAAAATAAGAACCACAACACTGACATGTTTATATGAAGCTGACTTATTATCCAAGACCAGAATAACAAGTGTTTCTATGGGATGAGACTCTGGGAAGAAGCATGAAGGACAAGCACTAATTGCCCTTTAAGGAACTCAAGCCTAATACTCTCCTGCTGTTAATTCCTCATTTTCCCAATCTCCACAGTCACGGCAGTAGTGAAGTTTGAGGAGGTCAGGGCTACATTGGCTTAAAAATGATAAATGCCTTAATAAAGGGATCTGTACAGCCAGTGTCAGAGTGCAACAAAGAAGAGACAGGCAGCTGGTCGTGCTGGGACAAAGGGCTGCGCTTCGGCCGGGAGGCAGCCTCGTTTCATCTGCAAGCCAAAGTCCCTGTTGCTCAGGTATCTCTTCTTGCCTAATTAAATTGTCTGTGTGCATAGGTGGAGAGAGATGCAAAGTGCAGCAGCAGTGTACAGTGCTTACATAACCTGAGTGATTTCTGCAGCAATCATTGGAGGAGTTAGCTAATGGCAGGGTACGGCAGCCTCCCGCTGAGTTTCCATTACCTTGTAATTTTCAGCTTGTTCACTCCTGCAAGAATGCCCCTGTCTTGTAATTCCTCCAGCATTCATGTCTCATCTTCCCCAGGCTTGAAGTACATGAGATGCTTTCTGCAGGGGGATTTATTGAGATAAGTTATTGAAGTTGAGCTCTGAGGCAAGCATCTGATATTATGCTATTCATCTCCGAATTTATGTTCCTTCTTTCTTTTGAAGGTCTAATGTAATCACAAACAATTTGTTTTGTATATGTTTAAAAATTCATCATTTTCTTGTACAATGGTAAAAACAGCACTTGTAGCTCATTAGTGGTGGGATTCACAAAACATCTGGATTTTCCTTTTGATGTAATTTCTGTGTGACTAAAATTCTGCCTTCATTTGGAGTGGTTCAAATGAGGAGGTAAAATCACTCTGCCAGAAACTCATTGCATGTGCCCATGAGTCAACCTGCATAATCTTCCAATTTGAGACAATTATCTTTCTTTTTTTTCCCTCTGGCATATCCCTCTGGCATATTTTTTTCCCTCTGATCATCTTCCTGGGATATGGGAGAAACCCCTTCTGCTAACCCTCTCACAGGGAGGGTCTCTGTTCCTTGGCTCTTTCTTCTCTTAGAGCCCCTGGGGCTCCCTGTGCTCGGTGCTGTACAAATGTTTTGGAGCCCAGAGCCTGGTACTGAACTTCCAGCTTTCAGTAAGTGAGAGAAAGGTGGTAGGTTTGTCCCTGCCCTCCAGTTGTGGGTGTTAGTAGAGATTTTAAGGGCCAAGCACATTAAAATTCCACTGGGTAGCAACTGAATTCAGTGCTTCTGGAATAAACCAGACTGTGAGCAATCTGGCCAACCTCACTTGGGATATCTGTGGTTGAGGTGGGAATTAACCAAGCCCTCTTCTTCCGATTCCTTAACCACAAGCCAACCACTTATTTTTTGAGGAGCTGACATTTGACTGTAAGTTGAATGTTCAGAAAGAATAGAGAGGCCCCAGGAGCCACAGCAGATGAAGAGTCAAGTGCTGATCACAAGGAAGACTACTGGGTTAAAGCATGGGCAAGGTCTTTAGGGCTTACTCCAAAGCACACCAGAGTCAGGAAGAGTCTCTTCGAAATGTCAGGTCAGGAACTTACTACTGCTGTGTCAGATGTTAGAACTGTTGCTGCTGTGTGCTGCTAACATAATAGTGATTTTCTTCTAGGGCAACAAATCACACTGCCCAGGTTGATAGGGAGGAAAATGTGACCAGACAGCAAAATTTCCAAATTTACAGAAATATCCTGAGTCTGCAAAATCTACTTTAGGCAGGATGTATTCTCCTTTGCACAGGGTTAACAATATTGTTGAACTATTCAGCTGCTCCTGACAAGAGAGGTGAGAAAGCAGCTGTAAGCTCCACGAAGCCACATGTAAAACTTCAGAGGAGGGTTTTCTGCCCAAGTGACTCAGCAGCAGCTGACACCCCTGATTCCACCTCCTGCCACGTCCGTCAGTCTGGGCAGATTTGTTCATTTGTAGAGCTGAATCCACTTCCAGCCTAGAGGAAACTACAGAAATTCGATGGAGATCTGTACCTGGCTGGGACGGCTGTTGTGGGGCTCAGGATGCAACTGACCTCTTTTCATAAAGGTGTCTGTTCTTAGATAAAGGCATGGAACACCGTGAGGGCTCTGGGGTCACTGGGAGATGCTAACAGTTCATCCTGGGATCAGCTTCATCCAGTGGATGTGGGCATGCACTGCTGCCGAGGCACAGCTGCGTGCTGCTGGTGGTGGATGACGTCTGCCTCCTGTTACACCTATTTCCCTCATTACTGTATCTATCCTGGCAGTCTGGCAGGTTGCAGTTTACATTTCTGAGGCAAAACCTCATTTCCAAGGTGCATCCACCATTTACAGTATCCTGAAAACAGGTTTCACTGGCATGGTCCATCACTTGCAGTCTCCAGCTGTTCGAACTCCCCCGTGGCAATCGTGTCAGATGGAAAAAAATGACTTTCACAGCAGAATCTGTCTTTCCAAAAGGGATTTACAGGCAGTGAAAAGCCAAGCTGCCAGTGAAAAGTGAAGCTTTGTGAAAGCTGCTGCTGGGGGCCGTGTCACAAATGAGTGTTTGGGGTCACTTAAAGAATCACTGGCAAAGGTACATCTTCTCCTGGAAGGGGAAGCTTGGAGAGATTTCCATGAAGCAGATGGTGAGGACACAGCATTGTATATCACCATGGAGAGCAAACCACAGCTAGCTCTGGAATATAGCAACCCTAAAAGGCAGGTGTCCCAGTCTGGCCAAATTTGTAGAATATCCTCTCATAGAAGGCAGGTTACAAGCACCCCTCCCCCACCAGGTTTAGGGGAAAGTGAAAGAGATAAAAAACTATTTATTTAACAAACACACAGGAAAGCATAATAATGCTAAACAATAAAAGCTCTCACTGTGGAGAGAAACCTGGGAAGATTTCAGAATCCTTCTGTAGGTGTGGTCTCTCTCCTCTTCCTCAGAGCTGGGTCGGTGTGGGCCCACCCAGGGCCTCGGAAGAAGATTCTCCTGGTGTGTTCTGATGTTGAAACAGTCCAGAAGCGAAGAAGGGAAAAATCGAAATCCCAGGAAAACAAAGTTCAACTCTCCATCTCCCCCTGGAGAAAAGAACCCAAAGTTGGCTGAAAAGCAAGGGGTGCATCCTCTGCTCTTGCTGCCACAGCAGGAGGATGCAGAGGAGTGTGTGTCTGTGTCCTTGAACAACTGCTTTGAAAAGTTCACTCAGTTTTTTCTCTCCCCACTCTCAAGCTCAGTTTAAAGGCACGAAATTAATTTCTGGGCATAGACTGCGATAGAGGATACACATCATGAAGTCACCCCAAGACAGCAGGAAAATAGGAAAACTCAGCACAGCTCACACTGCATGTGATGTACTCGAGAGGCCATTGTTTAATGCTGAGGCCTTTGTTATTTTGCTGCAACATGCAATAAACATCTGAAGGGCCTCTTAGGCAGCAGACTCAGAGGATGCTCAGAGCAGCTGGGTCTGAGCCTGCAGCCACCCTGTGCTGTATTCGACACATCTGTGACATTGATGAGCCAGGCTAGGCTTAGCCCACCATGGGCTCCCCTGCCCTGAGGCCTCTCAGTCCCTGTCCACTCCTGGCATGGGGGCCGGGCTGTGCCTGGCCAGGGCAGCTCTGCAGCTCCTGGAAGAGTTTTGGAGTTTGCTTCCAGTGCCCAGTTCAGTGCCAGTTACAGGGATGAGAAGGCCCTGGTGAGGGCATCAGGCCAGGAGCTCACACGTTCAGTGACAGCAGAAGGCTCCTTCCCCCAGGGACAGAGAATTTGTGTAGTGTAATGTTTCTCCGTGCTGTGTTTTCATTTGTACAGCTCAGTTTGTTTGTAAGATAATCCCATCTGTCTCCTACACAGCTTCATCTCCCCACCTGTGCTTCTGGTTTGTCTAGGGCCTACCTGAGGACTTGGGTTAAAGGAACAGTATTTGTAAAGGGAAACAAGTTGCCTGAGGGGTTATTTAATCTGTGTAAACTGTTTGACATGAGGGGTTTCATTAATTTATTTATTCATCCATCCACTTATTTTTTACAAATATTTTTCTGTAAACACATGGCTGTAATCACTGTGAGGTGCTGCAGTTTTGAAGCACTACCCTGGTAAAACATGACAGCTTTTGTCTTTCCTCAGAGCTCCCAGAGCTTCAGATGGAAGAAGATGGAGAATTAGAAAGTGATCTCATTATCCTCTATTGTGCATTGACAAAACCCTGGCACTAACACAGTGAATACAGATGGATGTGAAAATAATTGCTTAGTGCAAGTCGGATTTGGATTTTTCCTCTCACTTTATTATCTGGATGCTGAAGGGAATATTAGTGAATTGTGGCATGGGAAAGTAGGTCAACATCAAACCTGGATGGAGGGGAAATGTGGTCAAAAAGTACAAGACTGACCTTCTTATAGTGAGCAATTGAAAGATACACTGAAATTACAGCCAGAATGATCCAACAGCTTTTCCTCTGCTTGTGCTTTTGAAGAGCTCAGCAGTGGAACTGTTGTGTAGGCATGTCCTTAAAAAAAAAAAAAAAAAAAAAAAAAAAAAGGGAAAAGAGAAAGAACCCTGTATTGATTTATACAGAAAAGTCAAATGTTTCTGTTGCTGCAACTGTGATAATAAATTCAAAAATACTTCAGGAGCTTCTGCTCTCAACATGACATGCCAAGGGGATATGTGTCCTGGATGAGACGCTCCCCAGTGTGGCAGGGAGTGGTGGGAGAGGACTGATGACTGTGCTGCTGAGCCATGCACAATGCTCAGCACTGGGAGGGCTTTGCTCTAATGAAACCTTCAACCCTCCACTGCCTCACAGCCCCTGAATAGCAGCTGCCAGCACCGAGGAGAAGCTCGGCACAATGGAATGGTCAGACTGAAAAAGTGGAACTGGACTTCAAAAGTGGTAGAGGTAAGGGGACAATAAGAGTGTAAGAGAAAATATTGTGGGGTTTTTTTTGCCTTTGGTACCAGCTGATTGCAGCATTCCCTGTTGGGAAAGGCATCGTTCTGGGAGGTGAGGCTTGCACAGAGGATTTCAGTGCATTCTCCTGGGAACTCGCTGGCCTGTAACAGGTGCAGGGAAGGGCCAGAGCAAATCCATCCTCCTGTTTGTCTCATCTTTCTGGGCCTGCAGTGATGAAGCAGAGCCTCATCTTGTGAGATGCCATTACCAACAGAGACTGGACACACTCCTCCTGCTCCAGACTGGGTACAGTTTCCATGTAAGAGAAAAGGCAAAGTTTATGGAAAGCTAAGGAAAGCAGGTGGAAGAAATGAGGTGACGTGCTGGTGTACCACCTGTCTTCCTTAATATCAAGAGGAGAAGGTAGGCTTAAAACACATCAAACTCAACACTTTCTCTGAACTTCACTGTTCTACAGTTAGATGGACTAAAAATGGATAAAAGTGTCATTTTTTCTCACAGGTGGTGTAAGGAGTGGTGACTCAGTTGACTGCAATTTGGAAGAGGGTTGGTCTGGTTTAGCTCTGGGGAACACAGAGATACTGGTTATGGCACAAGGGAAATTTTGGATTAAGCTGTTAGGACCCACTTAAACCCAGTCAGCAAACTGGAAAATAATTTGTGCATCGCCAACCTGATGAATGACCTGATGCTCAGATGGAGCCACAGTCTTTGAGATCCAAAGTCTGTTCCATTACAGGTGCATTGACATGCAAAATGCCAGGGTGCTGAGGATTTTTTGGAACAAAAGAAAACCCAAGAATTTTCATTAAAAGGAGTCATGGTTCTTCCATTTGCTAATCACATCTCTTAAACAATTGTCACAAACATCTCCAGCACTGTGGCAAGGACACAGCATAACCTGAAAAAATCTGGAGAAAATGTTGCGCACATACTTCTCTAATGAGAGGGGTGGAGCCTGGGCAGCCTTTGGTTTCATGGCCTAATGCAATCAGGGAACACAATATTTCCCTGACCTTAAATGCTTTCACTCGGCTGACTTTTAAAAGAATAACCTTTAATACAACACATCTACTGCAGTGGCCTGCAGAATCTCTGGGGTTTTCAGACTAATATAGATTCTGCTTTTCAAAAGACACAGTTTTGTCTCTCTTTTAAATACCTGTGTGCTTTCCCCCTTGGGTAGGCACTGTGGTACTGCCTCTGAGCCAGAACCCCCCCTGGGGCTCTGGGCACAACTCTTACCTTCTTCAGCACTTCAGCTCCTTGAGCTTCAGGATGAGAGCACTGCCACACATCCAGATGTTGGTGTGCCCTGTGGCTTTGCTTACACCTGGCCTGAGTGAAGCAACCCACAGTGCAGGAGCTGTGCAAAGTGCAATGTGTTGTCTGTGGGTTACTGCAAAGTTAACGCTCATTTTCTTCACATGGATTCAAGCACTGCTTCAAGCACTGATCTGAAATGAAGCTGTGTAAAACTGGGACAGCTTCCTGGATAGCAGCAGTGGTGCTCCAGCTTCCCCCTTGCACTGGGATCAGGACATGAGCTGTTCTGTACTCCAGAGATGAGTGGGATTGAGTGGAGAGCAGATTGCAGTGGCTGACTTTGGTTTGGATGGGACTGGGGGGGGTTTCCTCCCAGGAGTTCTGAACAAAGGCAGCTCCAGACACTTTATGTCGCTCAGCACGTTGGAATTTGATTTTATGGATTGACACGGATTTCATTCAACACAGGGATTTGCATAAAATGGCTAATGGTTTATGCTGTGATAATACAAAAGTCAATAACAGTGTCGAGGGGAAAAAAGGACGGATCAGTGTAGAATGAGAATGCCTACCAGGAGTCTCATGACCTAGAGAGGCGAGCCTGGGAGAAAGAGTTCCTGCTGCTGGCACAGGGCAGAAACCTCAGATAACACAGAAGGAAGGTGCCGCCTACAAGGTGAGCAGTGACTGTGTGCCACCCCAAGGAAAGGGTGTGACATGTGGGGGGAAAGGGAACCACACTGAAAAGAAAAGAAAGATGTTTTATCTGAATAATAAGGCAGGAAGCTCAGGCTTATTTATCTGCTTTTGAATTTTAATGATCAGTTCGAGTGATAATTACAGAATTTCTATATTTATATAAAACCAGCACATAAAATAGCACAATTTGATATTTATGAAGTGCCAGTTTTCCATAAATACAGAGATTTGTTAATGAGCGCTGGGAACTATTCATTAAAATTCAGAAGTAGATAAATAATGAATAGGGATTGCTGTTTATTCATTAAAAACCTAAAAAAAAAAGGCAAAGAAAAAATATCTCCTCACTTATTGTTGATGAATCCAGCCTGTTTTAAAAGCGATTTGTTTTAATTAATGCTATTTGACAATATTAGTGCCAAAACAGCAGAGAGTCACTCGCACATTGCAGGCTATAAGCAGGTCTGCATTAAAGCACATGAGGCCCTGGAATAAACAAATCTGGGCCCAGTATGAACATTCCTGACTGTCTCAGCCATCAGGGCATCCCCACTCGGGAAGGAAGGGTCAGTCAGTCAATGCCTGCGTGATGTGGGTCCCCCATGGACTTCAGCTTCTGCAGGGAGTGTGCTGCTTCTGATGGAGGATTTATCCTTCTTCAAAGGAGGGCCTTGCCGCTGAAATATCAACAGAACAGCAGATTTTGGAGAGGCACAGTTTGAATTTGGTACAGGTCATAGGTTTTGTGTCAGCCTATCTGCAAACTCAGCCAGAGGTAAATACTGGTTATCTTCGGGTCCTTAGCTTTCAAACCTCACTTCTGAACTTCAGAACTGACGTCTGTTCTTCTCAGGAGATAAGAACTTGGCCCAGATCTAAGGTCTAGGTTGTGGCATTGCTCTTTGGGACCCTCTGCCCTGGTTTGTGAAGGGTGGGGAAGATCTCTGGCATGGATCCATTGATGTGGAGTTGGGCAAGGACACTGTGCTGGGACCAAGTTGTTCAGCACTTTTCTGGTGTGAGCGCTGGGCTCTTTGGGTTGACCAGGGGCATGTCTGGTGGAATGGTGTTGGAAGGAAAATGGTCAGATGTGTGAAACATCCCTTCATCCCACATGGATGCGCCCCTGGAGGAGTTACTTGTAAGTGAGGCTAACTTGGGTTTTGTGTAACTGCTGGATGAGGAATGGCTCTGCTGGGAAACCTGGATGTTTATATCGTGTAGCTGACCATCAGCTCAGCATTCAGACCACTGAAAAATCTGAAGCAACATCGTGTTGCGACCAAGGCACAGGCTGCCAGGAAGCAAACTTCCAGACAAAGCCCTTCGTCTGTAGCAGTCCTTCTCTTCCTCCACCTATTTTGTTCCTTTTCATTGCTTTGTTCCATATATACTTGTGCTTTTGCACCCTTTGAAGTGCCCTGCACAGCGTGGAGGTGGCAGCTCTGAATGCTGATGAATCTCTGGAAGCCTTGACGGTGTTTTTTAGTTTTGGGGGTCTTTGGGAGAGCTCACCTCTTTCCCCACAGCCAGTTTAGGATTGTGGGGGCAGGGCCCGAGGGGGTTTTCCCCACTGGATTTGGGGATGCTGGATCAGGCCCTGCAGGGCACTGGCTGCCTTGTTTCTCACTCTCTGTGGAGTATAAGGGGGAAAGTAATGCTCTCAGTGGTGTGACTGTCAAGAACACAAGGTAAAGGGTTGTCAGGGAGAACATGGAATTCAAATGAGGATTCAGGGGCGCCTTTAAAAGAGTTTCTTGTCTCTTTTTGAAACCAAGACAGACAAAACAGGGCTTAGGATATTAAAATGGGTCTTAACGACATTTGTGCTCTAAAAGGTTCCCTCTCCACTTTTCATTCCTTCTGTCTCTCCTTGACCTCTTGTCTTTTCCCTAAAGTTGGATTTAAAACAATAAAATGGTGTGTGGGGGGGAGGTGTTATGTAAAATATCAAATTGACTCCTATGAGGAACAGAATTAATTCTACTCAGGAGCAGAAAACGAAACCCAGAAGCATCAAAGCGTAGACATAAATTCAATATCCCACTGAGCCCATCACTTAGGATACTTCACCGTTTTGTGCATGTCTATCTTTCAATCAAATGTAGATGTAGGGAAAGGGTTTGTTTTAGTTTAGCCTGGTGCTACAAAAGCAGAAGGGAAAGAGCAGCAGCAGTCGCTGTCTGTTTGCTGCGTGAGGTTTATAATTTCACAAATGCCAGATGCATTAATCCAACCTGTCATGTTGCAGCTCTGTTTGTAGATCAAATGGGATTAAAAGATTTAGTTGAAGCTTTCCTGATACATTTAAATAATATGACTAGAAATGTAATATTTGGGAAAATGAATATTTTAGAGGTACAATTCAAGGCACCTGATATATTAATACCTGCTATAAAAAGGAACAGAACAGAGGTGGTCTAAATTCTGCAAAACATGCCACTAATTCACTCTGTGTTAGCACCAGGAACGTGGCCTGACTGGTTCTGGCATGGCTGGGTGTCCTCACCTACGGAAATCCAACCAGGATGTTTTAATGCAATGATTCCTGTGCAGGGTCAGCGTTAGGGATACACTTACACACTTTGCTGGAAAGGCTTTTTGAGAATTCCTGCAGTACTATGCCTATTTGTTCCCTTTATTTTTTCGCACTGTCTGATTACCCTGTATGGAGGAAACCCAGCTTAATCTATTGTCTCTTTTTGGCCAGTTGATGTCTGTTTAAAAAAACCCTCTTCTTTGTGGTGGAATTTCCCAGAAGTAGGACATCCAGTGCACAAGTTTTGTTGAGCAGGAGCAGCATGGGCCATGTGACTGAATAAAGAGCTGCTATAAAATACCTATTTAGGACTGACTTATTCTGTACCCAGAACATGTGGTTACAGTGCTAACAGGGGCATCCAGAGCTGCTCTGGTTTTGGTCTTGTGCAGGTGAGTGGGACAGCAGGGAGGGGACTTCTGCTCTGTGGTTGTGGGCAGCCTGCAATGGTCACTGCAATGAATGGCACAGTCTTGTCAGTTTGACATTAAAAGGGCAGCAGAATAATTTCGAACATTATTTTCATAAAATGTTTTCATAAAATCAGAGGGTCCTGGGATGTCCTGGCATGGAAGGGACGTACAGGGATCAATGAGCTCAATTCCTGTCCATGCACAGACCCCCCAACACCCCCACCCTGGGCATCCCTGGCAGCGCTGTCCAAATGCTCCTGGAGCTCTGGCAGCCTCGGGGCTGTGCCCATTCCCTGGGGAGCCTGGGCAGTGCCCAGCACCCTCTGGGGGAAGAACCTTTCCCTGATCTCCAGACTGACCCTCCTTGGCACAGCTCCAGACATTCCCTTGGACATAAAGACACATCAAGGGCATAATGTTGATGACAGGGAGAGAAAGAAAGGAATGCTGGCGTGGCTCTGTCTGTAGTAGGTACACCAGCTTGCAGCAGTGCTCTCTGGTTAGGCATCTGCACTGTTCCCATCCAGGAACAGCTCTGGAGATGGGCTGTTAAGGGTGATCAAGAAGATGTCAAAGCAAGCTTTGGCAGCATGGCTGAGCAGAGACATGATTGCTCTTTCTGAGCCTCCAGGGAGGAAGGGAGTTTATGCTGCAATAGTGAAGAGCCCTTGAAGAGAACAAATAGGTATAGACTGGCTATCAATAAACCAGAAACCACAGGCTACCACAGGAAGGAAGTTCTGGAGCAGCAGGAGTGTGGGATGTGCACTTACCCAGTCTCGTAACAAAGCTTCTCTGTTTCTGAAAGGGCTTGTCTGACAGGGTTGCTTCCTGCCATCGAAGGGGACTGGGCTCACAGGCACAGGAGGCTGGAGTTAATTAGCCCCAGCCCAGTTGTTCACATTGCCTGGGGCAACAGTTTGCCAAACAGTGCCCAGAAGGTTAAATCAAGGCAGACTCTAGGATGGGGGAGGTTTCTGCAGAGATGAGCACCAAACTGTGAGAAAAAAGGAGATTTGTTCAGTGTTTCTGGATATTGTGGGAGTAGAAATTATATGCTGGGCTGAGAAAAGCACTGCAGGCACCTCTATGTTCATGTGTTGTTCTTCAGTGTCATCAGGAGCATCTGAAGGTATCAGCATGGTCTTCACCAGGGTCTGGGTGCAAGTGTTGTCAATTAAATGTCAACTGTCAAAAAATGTCAACTACTGTCTTTGAAAGAACCTTCCTCTTTTGGCTCTTCACCCTGCTAGTCTCCCGTTTGAGACAGTCCAGCAGAGAATGAAGTGAAGGTTAAAAAGCTTGTTGGCTCTCATTTGGAGAAAGAACTAGTGAGCTTTGGACAGAAAAACATTTCCATTTTAACATCTGCTTTTGCCTTTGTCAGTATGTGGTGTAGTAATTCATACACAGGTGGCATTTTTATTTTCCAAATCAAGAATCAGGTTAGCAAAGGCCCAGATTCTCGGTCACTTTGAGGTTTGGATGATGTTTTCTTCCTCTTTCCCCCACTGTACTAACCTATCTTCCCAAGCACAGGCAGTCACTAGGTCATTTTATGTCCCACTGTGCTGTTTAATACTTTATAAACCACCTGTCTCTTAAAGCACATCACACATATGAAACGGAAATTCCCTTCTGACTTTTGTTGTTAACAAAACAGAAAATAAATCAGAAGCAAACTTACACGCACTCTATCTTGCATGGCATAAAATTGTTCCATCTTGTATCTTCGGATTTTTTTTCCCCACCACTAAAAGTTTAAAAGGTTGTGGGGAGATTAGGGCAGGCAGAGAGGTTGCTCTGTTCCCAAAACTGTCCCTTGAGAGAAACAGATGGGGTGCAGTTAATCTGCTGGCTTCCCCTATTTCTGCCCTGTACAGCTGCAGATGCTGCAATCCCCACTCCTTTGCTGGACAGCTGAATTATTACCAGAGATGAGAGAGGGTAGCTCTACTCCGAGTGAGGTTCCACAGGTTTAATGCTCCGTGAAAGGGCCGAGCACAACCAGGGCAAGGAAGGCGAGGGCCAGAGAGAGCCCTGGCCACGTGTGAGAGCCGCTTTTAGCCAGTGGGTTCCACGCCCCAGGGGCGGCACAAAGGCGGGGCCGAGGAAGGGAGCCAAGGGATGGGGGAATGGGGTGGTACAGGGTGGGACTCGGGAGGAACACCAGTGGGGAGAGGGAAGGGGCAGGGCAGAGGATCGATGTGGGATGGAGAGCCAGGGCAGGAAACAGCCACAGGCTGCTCAGAGATGTAGGATTTTACAGAGTTGGGGGGGTAGAGTTACAGTTGAGCCGCGGAGACTGGAGAAGAGGCTGTTCCTTTACAGAAACACGGGGGAAGCATTTCTCAACTCCCTGAGTTTTTCCACCAACCCACCTCAGACATTTTCCCTGAATTGGTGGCAAGTTCAGTGACTCCAACACACCACTTCTCTGAAATTCTCTTACCTGCTGACACAGTGAGAGCTACAAGCTGTGAAAAATCAGTATCTATGTTATGTATTTTTGACAAGCCCTGGTATTATCCAGGGAACAATCCATTACTTCCATATCGAGAGATGAGAGCATGTGCCTTTAACTCATGTTAACTCACCATGATTTCAAATATAAACACTTCTCAGAAGTGGGTAGGTAGAATTGAAGGCATTAGGATTCTGTCATGTCCGGTTACAGTCAACTTTCACACCGTAGCCTACTTCTGAAAATAAGGAACAGTGGGGTTTTGATCCAGTCATTTTTGGCTCAGCTAAGCCCCTACATTGCTACTGAAATATTTCAAACAAACAGCTTTCTTTTTTTGCAAAATATTTTCCAGGAGGGAAATATCTTCCCAAATATTTTAAGAAACTGCTAGATCCTAAGTTAGGTCCCATTATAGTAGCATCTGGTTTACCTGGGACCACATTTGGATAAGCCTTTAGGACAGAAGCCTAGATGGATTTCTGGACACACTTAGATAGCCAGGTCTCTGGTGAAATTAGAGCTTGTTTTCTCAAGATGTATTGATGGGTGATGGAGTGGTATTTCCATGACCCATTTTCAGCACCAGAATTAGCCAGGCTGAGGTGACAGGAGTGCTGAGGACCATATCTGCCCTTGCCAAGTGTTGCAGCCATGGTCTGGGTGAACAGACAGAGTCACCACAGCCCTGCCTGGAGCCACAGCAGCAGCTGGGGTCCCCTCCCCTGCCAGAGCCCACCTGGGCCAGGCTGGTGCAAGCATTAACCTCTCCTGTATCCATCACTCACAGCCCTTCAAAGGCCTGACTACCACTGTGGGGTCAAGGGCAGGGACTGGTGGGATCCCCTTAGACCTCACAGAACACCCAGGCTGTGTTTAGAGTCCCTCTGGACTGTTACCATAAAAGAAGAGAATTGCAAACTGGACCACTCGGTGTGACCAGGCCACTAAGCCCAGAGCTTGGGCTGGGTTTTGAAACCAAGGAGGATGGATCCTCCCTGCTGTTCCCTCTGTGGATGTCAGCCCAGGCATCTTTATCTTTTTGAAAATCTGTCATCTTTGCTCTCTTATCTTCTCATCTCTGGTCACAGAAACTCTGTTTGAGGAAAGAATCACTACTTTGGGGCAGCAGGCCCTGTCCCTGCCAAGCTCAGCTCATAAATCCTGCACGGTTTGGTGAACAGCTCACACAGAGGAAGTTTCTGATGTGTCTATGTGTTTGCAGGAGTAGGACCCAAAGCAAATCAAGTTATCCATGACATCAAGACACACTTGCAGAAACAATTTTAATCAATTACAACTACAATTGCATGCTGAACAAGCTGCAACTGGATTGTCTTATGTACCAGCCGATCATATTGGGCATGTAAGATTAAATTAAAGTTTTCTAATTGCGTTTAGGAACATACAAAATACTACAGTCTAAAGTGTATCAAATTAATTCTTCAGGCGTAGCCTAATTGGATGGAAATTGATTTATCATGTTTGGACCAAATGAGCCAGTAAGGCATGACTAGTACAAGCGAGGTAAGGAGAACGTCTGTGTCAGTAATGCTTAGAGAAAAGAGAATGTCTGGAAGAAATGAAGGGTGTTATGTTGAAAGGTCTCTCTGAAGAGGGAAGAAATGATACATTCAGAGTCTCCATTGTTCCTACACACAAAGTGACTGAAAAGCCTTTGGTTATTTCTGAAATTTCAGGATATAGTTAGGTCAGCAAGGGAGAGAGAAAATGACTTTTTTAGGCTTTGTAAATATTGTTGTTCTGTAAAAGGATATTATCTGCTGATCAAGCCATTATACTAATGCATTGTCAAAATGGGGATAAAATTGCTCCTTTGTAAGAGTTGTGCAGAATCTTAGGCAGCCAGGTAGTCGGGCCAGGCTGGAAGGCATCACAGGAAAGGGCAGGTTCTCTATAGGAGACAGCCTATTTTAGACTAGTTTCCATATCTCTTTATGTTCTCTATAGACCTGATTAAACTCTGTAGCACTTGCCTGTAGTAATGGCACAGAAGAGCTTTTGAATTTATCTCACTGATTCACCTTTTGCATAAGAAGAATATTCCCTATCATTAACATACATTCAGCCTCATTCTGGCTGCCAGCCTGAGGAGTGCACCAACCGGTGATCTGAAGGTGTGACGGCCCAAAAAGCACTTGCCTGGAGAAAATGTGTGCTGGAGACTGTGGGTAGGTAACAGGGACCATCTGTGGGTTATCTGTGGGCAGAGCAGTGGTGCTTTAGAGGGTGCAAAAGCACAAAACATTGTGGTATGACACCAAATGCATCGTGTTTTGCAGTTTAGTACTGAGGTGGGAGGACAAGGGTGTTTCAGCCAAAGTCTGTACCTGGGCTTTGAGGGGACCCCTCCCTAGCTCAGACAGAGGAAAAGCAGAAGTGCTTGCAAATAACATTTAACATTTGTGAATTCAGGACACAGCCTTTTTTATTCAGTGGTTCCCCTATCTGGAGGCAAACAAAATGGCAGCAACAATAGAAATGAGTGGGCTTGCTGCTGTCCCCCTCCTAAGGGTTGGAATTACCTTCTATCTTCCCTCTGTCTCAACATCCACTTATGAGGGACTGAATATTTTCCATTTACCCAAATATTGTATCAGAAAAGAGGATTTTCATACTGAACAAAATGATTCAGACTGCCTATTATACACTTTCAAGAGATGCTTAATACTATTAATAACATGAGTAAAATTAAATTTGCTTATCACAATGAGGAGAAGAAGAATAAAGTTTATTGAATCTCCCCACCAAAAGCACCGACTTACTGAAAATAACAAGTCTTCATTAAGAGGAAGCTGATTTGCCCTGAAGAATTGCTTTGCTTGTGTAAATGGGCCGATTGTTCTGGCTCTGAGCAGCACACAGAATGTCTCCTGGAGAAGAGCAGAGTTGTGCTTTCTTGAATTTTATCCACATAAGTTCTTGTTGTTCTGCTCTCCCCAGGGCGAAATGAAACCTTTAAGCATCTGGAAAATTTGGTATGGACACCAAAACTGAGGGGAGATACTGCTGCCCTCCCAGGGAAGGTCCAGTGATATTAGGTGGTCACACAGGGCAGTCTGTCCAAAAGCCAGTGGGGGGCTGAATGATTCAATAACTTTCTGTTTGCTCCCTTTCTGCCAAAGAGGAGAGAACATTTCCTGGGCAGGTTATTCTCAGCACAGCTATTAAACAGCTGTGGAAAATGCACATATTCCCAAAGTTGGCCCTGACCTTGCAGTTCATGGTACATTTACCTTGTGATCATGTCAAGCAAATATTGTGCAGTAAAGCAGAAAAGGGGCATGGATAGGCTTTACTTCAATTTTTTGTTAGTTTTTCCCCTGTCTGTGAGTTTCCAGAGGAAATTCAGGCAAAGCAAGTCTGGTCTTCTGGCTTCATGGAGCACCCAAGCACAGCGTAAAGCAGGATGCAGTAAGGGCTCGTGTGTCTCATTTGCAGTGCCTTTACAGCACCTGTGTGTGGCTGTACTTTAAGTCTTGTAAAGGTCATTGACATCCCAAACCGACCACAGCTGCACCAAGAAAAAAGTGGGATATTCCCCCTTTTAACTTTGCAGCCTATTGGCACTCTGTCTGAATGATATTTTTTCCATCAGTAGGGAGAACCTGGCTCCTGAATGCAGCCAGATACAATGGGGAGCCTGTGGCACACAGCAGTGCTGGCAGCTGCGATGCAACAACATACTGTGACAAAATTCCAGGGAGCAGATGTAGTTTCACACCCAATTTCTTTCAAGAAAATCATCTTCAATATTCAAGGTGTTGTTTTCCTTTGCTCATAGGAGAACAGCCTTTAGCTATTTGTAAGACATGCATTTAAATGTTTCAGTCAGTGCAGTAAAACACAGAATATCAATTTGTAATATGGATTTATGTTCTACATAATGGAAAGAGCCCAAACCGTGCCATGCCATGGCTTGGAAATGGGACATTTCCTGCCCAGCCGAGCTGTGCTCTGTGTTTTTTGGGAAGGCAGTATCAGTGCAACTTTGCAAGCTGAAGATGCACCACTGGGGTAACTGTGCAAGGCTTCACCAAACCCACTGGTTCCTCTGTGCTTTATACCAGTCGTGGATCATTCTCAGAGCCCTAAAATGTTCCTCTGAGTGGCTCTGAGCCCATCCTCTCCTCCAGCAGAGCCAGGCCAGAATAGAAATTGGAAAGCAGAAGGAAAAGGCCAGAGACAGACACAGATCAGAGCAATCTTATGCTGTAAAAGTAAATCCCTGTGGAGGCTCCCTGGGATTATTTAAAGGAGGTGGTAAATGACTCAGAATAAAAACATAACATAGTTCAGAATCACCAGCTGTGTTTTCCTTCCTACGATCTGACAGTGCTTGTGTGCTGTGTCTGACAATGAAAACAGAGCAAAATTCTGCTGCTGGAGTTCACAGGTTGCCAGATTTCTGGGCAGTGAGACACTCTTAAGACAGAAGCTATTCCTCAGACAGGGGAGAGACCTCCTACCTTCTCAGCAGCCTGTGCTGGGGTCAGTGAATCCCAGTCTCATGGATTCACTGACTTTGTAAGGAGATTCATGTAAATGCTGTTGTTGTAAATGCTGTTGTTATAAATGCTTAGAAATAGCTGTTGCAGAGGTGACTAATACATGTATCAAATGGTTATGTGCATAATGGGAGCTGACACTGTAAGGCATTCATAAGCAGCCTGTGCCTCTGCTGATCTCGTAATAATCTGTGCAAATTGATTAGCCACTTATCCAAACACCCTTTACCTAACCCTTTAGAAGCTGTTCATAAATACACCTCTAACACAAACCACTCTTCCTCAGCTGCTTTTCTGGCCTTGGGCACAGTGCAAGCGGAGTCAAGTGCATTAATTCCTTGGAAGTCCAGCTACTGATAACCACAGTGCTGAGTTTGCAAGTTGATCCTACACGACTCACTAAGGTTTCTGTGGGACCAGGGGCAGTTGCACACACATCAGGCACAGCCCCCACAGGGGCTGGCTGTGTGTGCAACTGCCCCTGGTCCACATGCATTGCTGCACACCAGCACAGGGCTGCTCTGGCACAGGAAATAGGGGAGGATGTTCCCAGTAGCACAGGATTTCTCCCGGTAGCTTCCCACCTCTTGTACTGTGCTGCAGGGGCATGTCTGTCTGCTGGACTTGTTTCGCACAAGCCACGTTTGAAGCACGAGCACTGGAAACCCAGACACCTGAGAAGGAAAAGCCCATAGGATGAGATGCACTGACACTGCCAATACTCTTTGTGCAGAGACAGAGCCCCATGCTTGATCTGCCAGCTCATTCTCCCTCTCATTCCCCATGACCCGATTTCTAGGGCATCCCGTGGTCACCATCAGCCTCCAGCATCCAGCATCCAGCTCTCCCTGCCCCAGCACTGCCCCTGCTGTGGATGCTGAAAAAGCTTCAGCAGGGAATTTCTTCAGCCCTCTGCAGCATTTTGTGACAGCTCTGTCTTTCCCATGCAAGTTATTTAAAACAATGTTACAGTTTTGTAAACCCTGGCACCTGCAGGTTTTTTTGTCAGATAGTTATGGTTCTAACTAGAAAAATATTTAGGAATAAGGTGTCTTAGAATTTGGCCAATCCCCTCAAGGGGTGGATGGTCAAAGGACCAATTATGCCATTTAACTCACTTTTGTGAACTAACATATAAAAGCCTCGGGAAAAATTATTAAATTGCTTCCATTTATCCCTGAGCCTGGACTCTATGTGGTTCCTCTGCCCATCCTCGGTGTGACAGCAACACTGCCCCTGCTGCAGCCCTCCATGGGAGCTGCTGTGTCCAAACCAGCACCACAGAGCCAGGGGAGAGGGCACAGTGGAGCTGCCCATCCTCCCCCCTCAGGTGGACAGGCTTTGCCTCCCAAGGAGCTTCTGCAAAGATGGTGCCTTTGGCAGTTCCCTGTGTTTTCCAGCTGTCTGTTTCACTGCCTGTTTGAGGCTGAGCAGGAATGAGGTTGGAGCACAAGCATTTAGCACTGAAGGGAGCATATGCAGAGCTAAATCTTCTGCTGGTGGAAATCAGTCCAGCCCCACTGCTTCCTAGACCTGTGGGAGCTCCTGTCATTCACATCAGCTGAAAATCTGTTTTGCAAGCTGCCCTGAAGGCTCTGGAAGGTGTGGTTGCTAGTCACAGTATGCTTTTCTCTTTGCTGAGACAGTAAACTGTCCCAGTCTTACATAGGATGATGTTCATGGCTAGTAGAGACTAAATTCTTCCAGTTACCATGAACCATGCAGGTATCATGACTGGAATTTGTCAAAATGTGCAGCATGGTGACTGTATTATGAAAAAAGTACAAGGTGGGAGAAAAAGGAAGGGAAAGTATTTTCATTACGAAGGATGATATTGAAAAAAAACCTGACAAACCCACACCTTAATTAAAATTATCCACAAATTCTAGCCATCTCTAGAAATTGCTCCTTGCAAAGCAGCATGAAGATTTCACTGACAACAAGCAATTTTCATCAATTCAGAGAAATTTTATCATTTCAAGTTTTTTAATAACTCTGCTGATGCAGGTGGCTCATGTAAAAACAGGCCATAACAAAGCTGTTTCAAAACCATTTGAAGTAATTTCAAGAGGGATTACTGCAAAAAATCACATCCATTAAAATATCTGTCCATATTTCTGGTGAGATGCTTCGAAAACATGACTAGAGTGGTCTCCATGATGTCAGTGGTAGATCTTGCCCATCAAGGATAATTCTGCCTCATTTCTCTTCCCATTTTTCCTGGGTCTCTCAGCAGGACCCACGCAGGTATTGATCCCTCCTTTTTACTCTCAGGACTTAACTAAACAAACCAGGGTTATCTTTACTCCTTGACATTTGTTTCCCCTCTTGCAAGAATATCTACACAGTGGCAAACCATCTGTGATCAAGCAAGATTTATTGTTTCACTGATTCCTGGAACTGAAAATATTAATGATGTAAAATATTGATTTGACAAAACAAACCTCTGAGTTGCTCAATGAGCCTCTCATCCAGGCACATTGCTAGGATGTCCATCCATTTTCCATTTTCATATTTATTGGTAAGTGAAAAATCAGGCATGTCAAGCTGTTCAATTTCTAAAGTGAAGTACTTCTCTCCTTCGGATGCACATGAATAATTCTCATTAACCTTCAAGGGATTAATGCAGTTTCTTGCAAATGGCTGCAATATACAGTATTTAATATTTATGCTTTCCATATGGCTACTGCTGTCATACATTCTTGTCAAACATGCTGCACAGTTAATGATATTTTAACTAAATGTGGTCCGGAAGACCTGGATGTTTGAGGGACACTTGTGCCCATCTCCATTTTTATGGATGCTATTTAAGCCTCATAAAAAAATTCCTAAAGAGATTAAATCAGCTGCTCTACCTAAACATAATGTTCAGCTGCCCTTAAAGCAAAGCTAAATGTGATGTTGTCAGATGACACCCAGAGCCAGTGAGCTCTGCAATATCTATGCAGAGCCCAGAGTGCCCCAGAGACACAGAATCACAGAATCATCTCAGAATGGTTTGGGTTGGAAGGGAACTTAAAACTCATCTCATTCCAGCCCCCTGCCATGGGCAGGGGCACCTTCCACTAGATCAGGTTTCTCCAAGCCCCGTCCAACCTGACCTTGAGCACTTCCAGGGTTGGGGGTAGGATGGAAGATGAGCTGGGAACAGTTTCCAGGTTGGAAAACAGAGCAACAGAGGGTAAAAGTAACCTGGCCAAGGGCCCAGCAAACCAGCACCAGAGACTGGGAGAAAACAGTGCTGTGCCCTATGCTCTGGTTAGACGCTGCTGTCCACAGGACCTCTGTACCCTGTGCTGGGGGAGTCTGTCACTGAGTCTCTCACTCTTGCCTGGTTGCCACAGGGCTGTGTTCCATCCATGGGATGAGTGGGAAGATTGCTTTTCACTCACACTGAGCCTATGGGCTAAGGCTGTATCCCACATGTTAGATCAGACCGATGGGTGCCCAGTACACTGTGTACCAGTGATGAAGCAGTTTTAAACATTACATGAGCATTTTTCCCCCTTAAATGAAGTTTGACACATTTTTAAAAATACAGATAAGGATTTCATCTGAACAAGTTTCCTGGAACTACTAAAAATAAAGTGGGAACTTTAATGCAATCTTTGCATTTCAAGTTTCCTGTAATCTACTGCATGTTCCCTCATTGAGGGACATCTCACTTCATTTTCATTCCCTTCTTTGCCACACCTTACCTCAGAAATAAACATATTCAGAATTTCTGTTCAATGTCAAGGCAAATGTCAAGATTTTCACTGTTGATTTTGAGTATCCTTGCACAGCTTTTCAGTGAAGAAACCAGACGCACAGTGGGGAAACACTGGCTACTTCTGTTATTTACATGTCCATGCTTTGCTGCATAAGGAGAGATGGTCACAGACTGCAGGCAGGAAACCTCCTGCTCCTGGGACCTCAGCCCAAACACTTCTTCCCAGCTCCCATGGAACAGTTCTACCCCAGCACTCAGTCTGGTAAAGCCATCAAAAGAGAAAGCAAAACAGTTTGCTACAGCTTCCCATTTAATAGACTAAAAATCCTCTATCAATCAGAATTGTAAGCATTTCTTCCAAAAGGAAACCCTTACTTTCATGCTGAAAGGAAAGGACCTGTGAAACATTGATGATGCTCATGGTTTGGGGAGCAGGGTCATGGGCTGTGATGACAAATGGCAGCACAGATAGAGACGACAACCTGCCAAGAGATGAGTGCCAATTGTCACGACAGGGCTGTCATCACAAGTGAGGACGTGACCTGTTCTGGAATTCCTAAACCATTTGTCTATCAAGCCTAAAGCAGAAGGAGTTAAACCAAATAGATTTGAATAGGCAAGAAGGTGAAGCACTGCCTTGAGATGAGATCTGTAGCAGAGGCTGGAGAGGGAGTGAGAGGCAGGGCTCTGGGCTCGTATTGCCAAGGCTGTTGGATGCTGATAATTTCTGGCCCACTCAAACCATCGAGAGTGGCTTTTTTCTTAGTTATAATTATAGACACACTTACATTTTAGGGTCATCCAGTGCCAAGCGGGGTCATCACGACTCATTAAAGTAAAATTAGCCTCCCCATCTCTGCCCTTCTTGCACCAAACAAAAAAAGCTGCCTGTAATGGTACAGGATGTGGCCTGTGAGTGTGCCCATAATTAAAAGGTTGAGCTACTCTTGTAAACAAATTACCAAGAACAAAGGGGTTTACAAATGCTGGCTAATTAGTTTGGATTCCCTAAAGCTTTTAGCTGTTTTTTAATTCAATAACACAGTGTAAATTCTCTAGCCTGGAAAGTCTAATAGGAATTGGCAGAAAACTAAATAATTGATATTGTCAGTGATTGCAGCCCTCCGATGTTATTGTCTGCCAGTAAGCAGGACTGCTGTTGTTTCCTGAGAGGATAAAGAACTGGTTTTAATGAATTTACAATATAAATGGTAGACAGCTGGCTTTCAGCAGCAGCTCAGGAGGCAGTGTTTCAAGTTGAGGCTGTGGGACCAGTGAAAAAACCCCTTCAGAGAGGGACTTGATGAGAGATGTGTTCATCACCCCTCATGCTCAGGGCCCAAATCCCTTTTGCTTCATTCCCCACAGACACCCCAGCGAAGCCTTTCAGGCTCATTTCCAAGACTGGAGGGAACCGGAGCCAGCTGAGCACCTGAGCAGACACTGGTGGGGAAGGGGAGGATGCCTCAACCCACATGAGCTGCAGCTGCTGGGGGAGTGGTGCTGATGCCAGGATGATTTTGCCTTTTCTTTTATATCCCTTTTATAGCTTTTTACAATTTCTGTATTCTCAATGCTTTTTGCCTCCATTCTTGGACTTGTTTGTTAAGCTGGGAGACTGAACATTTCAGAAGCTTTGCAGTGAGGGATCAGTGTGCCCAGAGCCCAAGGGCCTCTCCAGAACTCATTTTGTAAACTGAGATAGAACCATCCAGGCGAAGGTTCCTTGGGGAGGGGGGCTCATTTGAGCCTCTCACTGGGGAATTTTAGATAGATGTGCTAATTAGTAACACCTACAATGTCAGACCAGAGCTTTTAGGGGGGATTGGGGCGTGCATGGAGGTGCATCTGACCTGGACATGGTGCACCTGAGGATCCTTAAAAAAAATACTGATGTAAAACCCCTTTTTCCCTTCTAACCATGTTTGATTCTTGATTTTAAGACCAGGAAAAGGCATCAGTGCAGGAACAGGTTCAGTGGGGAGCAGTGAAGGGCAAACAAGCAGCCCATGGTGTGAAATGTGTTCTGGCACTATGAAAGTCTCAAGGGTGCTTCCTGAGGAGCTCTTACCAGTCTTCTGCCTGCTGGGCAAACTGGTTTGAGAAAGCAGTCTGGGCTGGCCCTCAGCAGCATGATGGCTTCTAGGTTCTGACCATGGCTCTGCTGCGCTTCTCCTGGGGGTTTCTCCTGGGTTTTTTGTTTGTTTGGGTTCGTTTGTACTTCTGTTAAAGCGTAATTACCTAAGTCCCTGAAAGTGGAATTTGGTCACATCATAAGCTAATATGTGTTTTAATCCACTTTGCCCATCTCTATCTTCATTGTGCTGGAAACCAGCAATGTGTAGGGCTCTGTGCAGCCCATCTCCTGGTCTCCCAGACTTACCAGCCTTTCTCAGTAGCAATGTAACAAAATACAGTGTTGGAACAATGCTTGTGTCATATGTAGATTTTTAAGTGGTGGTTTGTTTTTTTTTTCCTTGCAAAAGTGAAGAATTTAGTTTTTGGAGAAATGTTTTCTTGGCTCCATTCTTGTGGGAACTGACACACTGCTTATGTGCTCTCTGTGATCAGCCTCGTGATCCCTTCTATCAGCACTTTATTTGCCCCAGTTTGTCATCAAAGCAGGCTGCCTGCTTTGAGTAGAAGGTGTAAAGACCCATTCTCAACCCACTCCTCACACCTCTCTCCAAAAAACAGCTCAGAGTAGATTAGTTTGGTATCCACCAAAAGCTATTTTTTTAAAGCTATCAGTTGGTAGCAGCTGGATCCTGACCTTGCTTCTCACTTGATGTGATGGAAACAATCGACTTTCAAGGAGGGAAGGTGCTACCAGCTCTTCCAAAAGAGGTCAGAGAGAGGAAGTATCAAGAAAAATCAGAGCAAACAGTGATATGGGCCACAGCTCAGCAGAGTTCATAGCAAGTGAGAATGTGGAGAGAGCTGAAGTGAGCTTGAATCACAGGGCCAAATCCCAAACTGGCATAAACTAGTTAGGCTTTGAAGGCAATGACCTGATCTGTGTAGAGTGCCTGTGGACCCATCCTGGAGCAGCCTTGTCATTGCTAGCAACAATGGCAGAAAGAAAAGAGAACTCCCTTTTTTTTTTTTTTTCTTCTATTTGTTGAAAAGGCATTGGTTTCCTCTGAAGAAAACTAAAATAGCTTCACACAAGGACTTGCCAGCCTGGAATATCTCTCAATAGCCAGTGTGAAGCACAGCAGAAGAGCACCTCATTCTTCACAGAGCATAATGCACAGTGATGCCACTCAGGGAGCACATGAGCAAAAGTTTCACAATTTTTAAGCACACAAACCTTTCTGGTGCTTTCAGAAACATTTCCCTTCAGTACTCCCATCTCATACATGGCCTGAGACCTGTCCTTCGCTCCTGCCCTGTCTCGGGTACAGTAGAAAGCTTTCCTTCCTCCTCGGGAGAGGACAGTAACCCCTCATCTCTGCTTCCCTCTCCCAAGTATCCTGCTCTCCCCATTTTACCCTGGGCTGCTTTTCTAGTGCAGGGCTGGGATGACTTGGAAGAGAAGGAACAAATCCATGTAGGTTGCTTAGCTTGTAGGTGACGGTACATTTTCTTTACCAGCCTTTTTTCTCCAAACCCCTAAAGAGTGATCAAACTAATGACTGCATTTTCTAGCAATAGGAGCGCCTAAAATGCATTTAGATGCTGCAGAATGCTGAAATCACTGTTTGTTATTGTTTAGTGTTGGCAGTGCTGCTGCTCTGGAGGATGTGTGGTGTAGTCCAGGAGCTGTATGCAGTGAGATGACATCACACTGCCTCCTGCAAGGCGCAGTTAGGTCAAAATAAATATCTTCAGGTGAGCTCAATGAGTAGGTTCTGCATCTGAAGCTGGGAATGTTTGTGCTTCCAGTGCACAGTACTTGGGAGAAGGAGAAGCTGGGGATGGGAGAACTGGCATGACTTGGGTGTGTGTGGTTGATCAAAGAAGATTAAGAGCTGTGTGTGGGCAGGAAGCTGGGACAAACCTTGAGTGTTGGTAATGATGAAACCCAACGCTTCTAAGGTCATCCCATTCCCCTCATCACCACAGCCTGTGGTTTAATGTAGAGCAGAGACAGTGTGGCACCCAGGCTGGATTTATGATGGAAATGGGGCATATTGTCATTCAGAACGAAGGCTCAAGAGCTGAATTCTGAAGGTTCTGTAATTGAAGAAAAAAGTGGCTTCTCAATTAGGAAGCTCAGCTTACAGTCAGATGAGGTTTGCATAGAACACTTGAGTTTTTGTTAATTCATGCAAAAGTACAGCTTTGGGGCCTGCAGGATACCCTCTGCTCCCATTGCAAGAATTCACCGCACTCTGTGGAATTGCAGCCTAGTGGAACAGAGATTAAACTGAACTTTATTAATTCAGAAAACAAATACACCTTTTTTCTTTATCTTGACAAGCTGTAGATTTATTTCCCTTGTCTAGACTTAGGGGCTTTGGTTCCTCACCAGTGCTCCCAAGCCATCCCAAATACTGAAGAACAAAAATACTTTCTCCACCACTGGATAGAAGATGTTTGTTTCAGGCTTTTAGTGACTTGAGCTGTTTGTGCTCCCATCCAAATGTTATCAGCTGGGAAAAAACGCAGTTCTGATTCAGATTCTCATTTTGGAGTAAGAGGTGTATTCAGTGGAGTCATGTGTGAGCTCCTGCAGATGGACTCTGCCGAGGCTGTCTGGGTCCTGTGGCTTTCCCAGCTCATTTTGAGGGGTCCTTGTACCCCATCCATCCAGCCTGAAATGGGCATTAGTAGTGCCAAATCCCATTGGATGAAACTCACAGCTTCTCAGAGCAGTAACGTTCTCTGGGCACAGCAGCATGAAACTGTATGGTGTAAGCAGGAGTGTTATTGTTATTTACCAGTCTTGTGGAATGGAATCTTGTCTGACAGAGCCTGGCACTTTGCTGCAGACAAAAGCCTTCATTTTTCTCCTCCCTTACTCACCCTGCAGTAGAGTTGTGAGCTTTCCCACTTCCTAGGGTTCGTGCCTGTCGCTGCTCTAAAGGAGGCTGAAATGATTCAGCCACGGTCACAGGACTCGACCTCTGGGGCTGCAGTGTCTTCCCTTCCCCATGGGCAAGCTTCTCTCACGCTCTGCTGGCCACCACGGGTGGATTGGCAGATCCTGCAGGCCACAGCTCCACACGGCAGACACTCCCCAAAGACCTGCTGACATTGCCAGGTGGCCAGAGCTAACTTGGTGTTCTTGAAGTGGCTCTGCAGGGGAGAGGATGGCTCAGGAGGTGCAGACAGCGCAGGAAAAAGCAGCACTGGCCTGTCAGCCTGTCCCCATGGGTTTAGGTTGCAGGGATGACTTAATGGGGTTTCTTAGATGTATTAGCCAGGCAGGATGGTCTTTCTGCTTGCTCTTGTGAAGACAGAAATTGTAAATCTACAGGCAAGTATACACAAGGTTTAGGCTAAACAGGGGCTGGACTGTAATATCCTTTTGCTGCTCCCAAGGAATAATGTTCAGTTGCATGGCAGGGACATTTTGAGGGTCCCCAGTCAATGTATGCCCATCTGTCCAGTGTCTGGGTCACTGAGCTAACATTCTGACCAGATAAAGCAGTGTGCTCCCCCTTTTGCAGAATGTGAACTGGAGTTCACTGACATCTAATCTCCTGCCCAAGGTTATGCAGAGAGAATGTCTCAGGACCAGAACTGAATGCAAGCCTTGGGTTCCCAAAGCTGTGCTTTAAACAAAATGGACCTATGGTCAGATGGTGGATCTAATGACATGGCAGGACACAGCCTCCCGGGGCTTAGGCAGCACTGAACCGTCAGAGGAGTGCTTGTGGGAGTGGAGGGGACCCAGAAGACCTGTGGTGAGAGCCAGGCTGAGCCCAGCAGCCAGATCAGTGGTTCTGGCTCTTGTACAGTTGTCCTGGAGATTTTTTCATGAGGAAATAGAACAGGAATCAGCCTGGCTCAAACCAATCCTTCTTGCAGCATTCCCTCTGCTCCTGAGATTGTATTACTTTTATGGGTGCACTGGTGTGTTTTCAGCTAAGAAAGACTACTGCTGACAACTAAAATGTCTCTTCAGACGCACGAGTGGCATGTCTGTGTATCGAGCTGCAGGCAAAACACTGCTGCTACAGTGAGTCTGTGCCTGAAAACAGCCCACCCAGGCGTGGGAAGGGGATGTGGCAATAACGGCTGGCACTCTGGGGAGAATCCACCTCCTGGCAGCCCTCAAAACAGCAGCACTCTGCATTGTGTGGAGGCAGCAAGACCAGGCAGTGGCCCAGGCTAGGGGTCTCCTCTCGCTCTGTGAGCCACCCCATCCCTCACTCTCAGTGCCGGGTGTCAGGTGTGGTGCCGCAGGGTCTCTGCCGGCCACTCGCGGTGCGGGCACCGGGCAACCTCCCGCCTGCCCCGAAGGGAGGGAGAGAAGCCGATGGCAGCTCAGGGAGGGCAGGCAAAGCTTCAGTTCGGGTGTCACCTGGCCCACTGCTGATCAGGGTGCATGAAGGAGGCAAGGAAGAAACGCGAGGGGACTTCTTGGGGTGGTGATAGAAGAGTTTGTTGCCCAACAGAAAAACTGTCGAGAAAGCCGCGGAAATCCAGAGGGCACGGGGTCCTACACCCCTGCATCCAGGGCATGGAAACACACAATATCCAATAACTATCAGTTATACCCCTGCATCCAGGGCATGGAAACACACAATATCCAATAGCTATCAGTTATATCCCTGCATCCAGGGCATAGAAAGACACAATATCCAATAACTATCAGTTATACCCCTGCATCCAGGGCATGGAACACACACAATATCCAATAGCTATCAGTTATAGGCCTGCATCCAGGGCATAGAAAGACACAATATCCAATAACTATCGGTTATACCCCTGCATCCAGGGCATGGAACACACACAATATCCAATAGCTATCAGTTATAGGCCTGCATCCAGGGCATAGAAAGACACAATATCCAATAACTATCGGTTATACCCCTGCATCCAGGGCATGGAACACACACAATATCCAATAGCTATCAGTTATAGGCCTGCATCCAGGGCATAGAAAGACACAATATCCAATAACTATCGGTTATGGAGTATAACAAGCGCAGGATGAAGGGGTCAGAGGGAATGGGAGAAGGAGTGTGGGGGAAAGGGGTAACAGAGGCCCATCACCTACCGAGAAACAGAACTTTCTGGAAAAATAACCAAGTATGAAGCATAAAGGGAGGTGGGAGCAGGAGCCAATGGGCAGCATATTTTCACACAGCCTTTTGGGTGTTTGCTGTACCTTTGATCCCTTGGGCTGTGGAGGCATCAAACCAGTGGTCTGCTTGGTCCATCTGACCATGGTTCTGGCCATGGCTCACCACAATAGTGTGGCAACAGATTGCTCAGGTTATAGGGAAATATCACAGAATCTCAGACTCCTTTGGGTGGGAAAGGGACATTGGAGCTCGTCTGGTTCCATGCCCTGCCATGGGCACGATCACCCACCACTGGACCAGCCCATCCATTCCAGCCCAGAACACCTCCAGGGAGCTTCTGAAGCGTGTTCCTGGTTTTGTTGTGCACTCTTTGGGGAGGGAGCACCTGCCTGCTGGAAAGGAGATTCTGGGATGAGATCACATCCCTCCAGCCTCTTCCATGACCTGCAGGGTCCTTGAATTTGGAGAAGGGACGCTGGTAAGAGGGAGGGCATACTGGGAATGGGGGCAGTATAGGTGTGGAGGCAGCAAAGTAAGGGTTAGGGATGGATAAGGAGTACATATCATGCAGTAGAGAGGACAGAACTATAGCAGGGTGCAGGGAAGCCTTCAGGGGGGTGTGCTGCTCCAGGCAGCAGCTCCACAGGCCAAAGCTGCAGCCACTGTCATGCCAAGCTGACTTAGGGACCAAATCTGGCCAGTCCCCCTCCGTTCATCACGGGGAATCACATCTCATTCCAAAAGACATTTCAGGCCACTTTCTTGTGACATTTATTTCATTCAAATGAAATGGGCAGGGAGGAGCCACAGTCCTTTGTTATAATTCATGCAACTCTCTTGAGTCTTGCTCATGCCAGACATATGAATTTACAAGTTGTGTGATAAATTGAGTAATCTTTTCTTTCAGGAAGCAATTTCTGACAGATTTTGATGTGTGATAGCATCAGGAGACTTGTTAAGATTTTATTGCTCTCAAGGAAATACAGATTTTGGTTGTTCTCTCTTTTTGAAATTTGGGCTTACTGCTTTGCCCAAGGACTTGGAGCCCAAATCAAAATTAATTTGCAGTAATAGTTCTGTGCAAAAAGGAAGAAAGTTCTTCCTATCAGTGGGTTCAGATTGAGGTCTGAATTTGGTAGGTCAATTTGCATGCAGAAGGGAAACTAATTATTAGAAGGGAGACATCAGAATTTTTTACCAATAATTTTTCAGGGGTATTTTTCCACTGGAGGATCAAGAAGAAATGTGTGGAGTTGGTGTCTTGCTTACAGGTTTTTTTTTCTTTTTTTTTTTTGGAGGGTGAAACTAAAAACTCCCTCTCCAGTATGGGAAGGTGCCCTCTTGGCTTTGAAAGTGCTTGTGGTGGTGCCTCAGCAGGCAGGGGTGGGGGCCCTTGCCATCACAAGTTGTCGTGGTTCATTGTTTTAGCTCCAGAGGTGACTGATGTGTCAGCAAGGATGACGGCTGCCATGAATATGCATAGCAAGAGATGTAGCTGCTCCAAGCAGCTCAAAGTCAAAATGTCAGCCAGGCTTATAAAAAAGTAAAACAACCCCATCCAAAGAAAAAAATAAATAAAAATTGAACAACCTCCTTCTCTCTTTGCTCCTGTTCTTGGGAAGGGGAGCACAGAGAGGTAGCAGAGCTTGCACCCATCAGAGGACAACCATCCAGGAGGGGTGGGAGCTCCCTGGGTATGAAAGTCACCACCTGCATCCTGCAAATGCCACTGCGAGGGGATTGCCTCCCTTTGGATTCATTTGGGCTTGGATGCACAACTTCCATCCTGGGATTGCTTTGCTGCTTTACACACGGGATGTTCGTGGCTGTGGTGAGCAACCTCCATGAGTGGGAGGTGCTTCCCTGCACCCCGAACACCAGCGGCTCTGGGGCTCTGCAGGGAGGGGTTTCATGAGGAATTCTGCCATATGGGATCCTATCTGGCACTGTCCTGGTGTGGAAGCACTGATGTTTGCATCTGGCAACCCACTGGGAATACTGGTGTCAGCTTCATGTTCAGGGGACAAAGTGAAGAGCCTCTGGGGTGTGGGCTGGCAACCATGGAGGAGACAGCTCCATTCTCTGCCATGAAAAACCCATTTTCAGTCCAATTACCCAGAAAATGTGGGTTTAAAAGGCAGTTTCTCTGTGGGGAAAAAGCTAAGAAATTGAGTGAGTGGAAAATACCTCTGGAAATCTAATGTGAGGCAAATTCCCATAGTGATATGAAGTTATTTTTGTAAAGCAATGGGTTGATTGTTTTTTTCCTGCTGATTTTTCCAAGGGACTCTGCCTGTGTTCTAGAGAACTATTGTATCTCCCAGTGAGCTTTATCAGAAAGGACACGAGAAGCAGTCATAATGAGAATTAATACGTTTCTGCTGATTAGTAAGGAATGCTCTGGACTTGTTGAACAAGGTGGAATTAGTAACAAGTTAATCCATCAAACCTGAGGCCAGTACCAGTAACTGACTCTTCCAGATGGGGACACATAAAGATGAAGAATAATTTGCTGAAGGCCACTGAAAAGTCAAGAGGAGAGTTGGAATTCCCCTGTATGAGTCAGAGAACAATCAAAATACTTCCACTTGCTGCAGAACAGGAATAATCCCTTGGATCTGTCCTGAAGCTATGCCACGGAGAAAGAAGGGCTCCAAACCATGTCCCCCATCCTCAGTGCTCTGAGTTTGCTGGTGCTCTGTGTGCTTGAGATGCAGCTTTTCTTCAGCACGTGATGCCTTTTCCTGGTCTTAAAATCAAGAGTCAAACACCGTTGGAAGGAAAAAAGGGATTTTACCTTAGGATTTATTTTAAGGATCCTTTGGTGCACCACATCCAGGTCAGATGCACCTCCATGCACCCCGCAATGCACACCCACAAAAAAAGATCTGCTCTGACATTGTAGGTGTTACTAATTAGCACATCTATCCAAAATTCCCCAAGGAGAGGCTCTAATGAGCCCCCCTCCCCAAGGAACCTTCCCCTGGATGGTTCTATCTCAGTTTACAAAATGTGTTCTGGAGAGGCCCTTGGGCTCTGGGCACACTGATCCCTCACTATGAAGCTTCTGAAATGTTCAGTCTCCCAGCTTGACAAACAAGTCCAAGAATGGAGGCAAAAAGCACTGAGAATGAAGAAATTGTGAAAAGGTATAACAGGGGTATAAAAGGAAAGACAAAAATCATCCTGGCATCACAGGATATCTCTGTTTGGAGTGACTGGCTCCCTGGAAAGGGCGAGCTGTGCCTGGGGATGCCACAGCAGCAGAGATCAGCCCCTGAGAGCTGCTCTCAGCTGGGCAGACACAGCCCCCAGGGCATTCACCCAGCACATCTCAGGGCTCTGGAAGTGTCCGTGTGCAGCTCGCAGCATTGGCGAGTCTGGATGAGCCCCCCGGGCACGTCTGTTTTTCCCAGGTATTTCAGAGCTCCACTACAGCTGATTTCCAAGGGCATTAAGAGCTCAAGTGCCTTTGAGAATAGGAGACTGTGTCCCTCTTTCCTTGTATGTGAAATGGAAGTAAGAGCACTTCATCACACTCCTGTGTGAAGACTGCATTAAAGACATCAAATGCTACAGGAATAAAGGACAATAAATAACAACTGTGCCTTTTTTCTACAGCCACCAGCAGGGACCAGCAGCAGCAACTTGCTCTCCATTCCAGCCATCCCCTGGGACCAGGGTTTCTGGCTTACTTCCATTTTTAGCAATAATTATTTGGTGAGCTTTACCTGTTTGGGCTTTTGTGGGTGCTTGATGGGAGACACAGAGGACTCTTACTCCCCTTTTGGTGTGAGTTTATGGGTAAGCTGTGCTTGATCAGTGCAGCACCCCAGTGCACACACTCCTGCCCTTTAACCCAAAATCCTGTGTCACTCCACACTTTTACTGTGGTCATGTGTTGTCTAAGCAAGGAACAGCAGCAAAACTTTTCAATTCTTATATTTGCTGCTCTGTCCTTTGTGAAGAGTAGCAGGTGTCCTTTGGCTGGGCTGGGTTGAGGCAGCATTAGACTGGATACAAGCCGGGAGTTAGAGAAGAGCACGCAAAACAATTATTATGTAACAACATGATCAAACGAGAGGACAGCAAGTGAGAGAGAACCATGACAGCTGCAGGTGGAGTTAGAGCGGTGTCCATGGCTGGAGAGCTTTGGTTTCCCTGCAGAGGACACACACGGATGTTCGTGTTACAGGAATAACCTGAGCAATTCCCCGTGTGGGAGGACTGGGAAGAGGGGTTTTGGGAATTCCTGCCTGTAACCACACAGCAAGAACTCCCCTCTCTCAGCTGGTGGAGGGCTGTGGCTGGGGAGAGGCAGGTAGCTCTGTGCTTCTGACTGCAGGTGTAGCACTGGCACTGCCTGGAGTGCCAGGACCGCAGCAATTAAGCACGAAAGAGCATCTAATAAGAGAGGTACAAAACCCTCTTTGTCCCCTGGCAACTCTGCTCTAGGCACCTGCTTGATATCAAAGAAACCTTCCAAAAACGGAAGCTAGCAAAAGAGGCGGAAAGCAGGAAGAAAAGAAGCATTATTGTTAAAGCTGACATTAATTTGCATTCTCAATTTAGTCTCACAAATGGCTCTTGGGGGTAATGAGTTACCTGAATCAAACCCTATTGAGGATAGAAATTGTTTTTAATTATAACACAGAATAGCCTGAATGGCTTTGAGAAGGTGCCCTTTTACTCTGTGTCTGCTGGAAGCAAAGCAGAATTCCTGGTGGCATCTCTCTAAATAATGTGATTTGCCATAATGATGTGAGGCTGGAGGGAGGTTCCTTTCATTCATGAGCAGTAGCCATCAGTCTTAATTTGAGAATGCCTCACCTCCACCCCTCTTCTCCCCCTCCCTACTTTTCTATGGAGGAGATTCTTCATGACACTTAAACTGGCTAATGGTGTTTAACACTGATGCAAAGGAGCTGTAACCAGAGAGCCAGTAAATGAGCCAGGTTAGCACCAGTGGTAAAGACTGTGACCCTCTGAAGATGTTCATAATTTGGACACATGATTGGCCTTTTGTCAGGGAAGGGGCCAGCTGTGCCCCCTCAGAGGGTGGATGGAGGTTCTCTGCTCCCCTGGGAAAGAGGCATGAAAATGTAAGGAGATCAATGTTTCACCACCAGGGAAGCAATGACATCCAAATCCTTACAGGATATGGTTGAGTGTTCTGGAAAAAATGCAGTCCTGAAGTATTGAGGGGCCTCTTGTGACCCTGGGGGTGCAAACACAGGAGCTGAGGGTCATGGGGACCATGTTCCACCAACACACAACCAAACCAACTCAGCACAGCCACACGTTCCTGTGCAGAAAGACTTTAAGAAGCGAAATGGCTCAGAGAAAGGGAAACTACCAAGGGCAACTTTCTAATTAAACGGCGGTTAATTCATTTCTACTGCCTTTTCTTCCCAAAATCTGGCACATGTACAGAGAGACTCCCATACTCAAAGGTGCTCCCTCTTCCAGGGAGGCTGAACACTTGTGAGCATTTCTGCTCCTGAAGAGATGTGTCTGGTGCCATTAGAGATGTGCTGTCATTAAAGAACTATAGTATTCCTCCAAATGAATACTTTGAACACTGCTGGGCTCCCAGCTGGTGTTTCAGAGGGTTCAGGTCCCCGTGGGGTCAGTGTCATGCCTTTCAAAACTGGCAGTAGAGTTGTACATTCAGCACCTCAAATCTCACCCTTTGTATGGTTAATACCATACTCCCTCACTCTGATCCCACCAGGTCTGTACTTTGACAGTGTTCCCAAAACCGTTCCTGACCAATGAGATGAGTTTCCAGTCTGAGCAGTTGCCCTGGTGTTTGGGAGAGTCACATTTTCCCTGTCCCCAGAAAGGAACCTAGGGGGAAGGACTGGGGTTCCTAGCACAGAGAAATGGGAGGTGCAGTCCTGGGTGAGGAGGAGTTCCCTATGTGCACAGTCTCAGAGCATTTTGTGGTCTTTCATAACCTCGTGTGGCAAGTGAAACATTGCATCCAGTTATTTTAATCCATTAGCAACAGATTTCAGGGAAACACCAGTAATGTATGTAATGTGCACCCAGGAGAAACAACAAATGGTTAGTTGGAGAATTTAGATTTTAATTAAGTAGATAACGTATGCTTGCTTGTAAATGAAAATGTATTCACTGTAGAGGAGCTGTGTTCTATTAGATTTCCCTGAACATAAAGAGAAGGGTTGATTATTACTGATTACTGAACTATTAAAGGTTTGTACCTTGGGCTGCTTGATTGTAACTCTGTTTGCTTCTGTTGCAAAAAGGGCTCTTGTCTGCTACCCAGATATGTGTGAAATAGGCAGCGTTTGGACTCAATGTGAAAATTAATTCTAGGTTACAAACCTCAGCAAATGATCCAAATAATAGTGCTGGTTGCTTCTCCTGGTCCTAACAGCAGGTTTCCATGGCTCATGGGAGCTGGTGGTAGGGATGCTGCACATCACTCCCACTCATGAGAGGCCAAGGTGAATGTGCTGCTAAAAGAAGGGGTCACTGAGAAAAGAGCTCTTGGAAGTGAAGAGCAGATCAGAGCTTGCCCAGGGTATTCCCATGCTCTGTGATGTCTCTTTTGCATGGGAGCACCATGAGGTTACAAGACACACAATGCAGTTATGAAAGTGCTTTATCTCTGGAGGTCTTGTGAAGGTTAATTAGATAAGCCCAGAGGTGACTTAGGATGTAACCAAACGTGAACAGTGATTTAGCAGTAAGGAGACTGAGGCACAGGGTTAAGTGATTTACTTTTGGGGAAAGATATGGGAGATCCCAGCCTGGGATGCAAATCTCCCACCTCCAGCCACTACCTCTGCCTCCTTGGTGCTCTTCTATTTGCAGGACACCATGGAATGCTGCTGTTCCCCCTATTTCTAAAGCAAATGCTAAAGTGTTACATAAAAAGCAGGATTTCAGGGGCTTCTGTTATAAAGAGGACGCAGGTTTCAGAGCTGTCCCAGCCACCTTCTCACTGCAGAGCAGCCAGAGGCTCTGCTTCACACCTGGAGTGATCTCTTTTGATGGATAATTGCCTGGGGAAAGGGTTTGTCCAGAAGGTGGCACCCAGCTTTCCAGCTGTCACTTTGGGTTCTATCAGATGGAAACAAGCTGGGATAGCTTCACATTGCCCTGATTCACTGAAGACCAGACAGTGGCTGCTGGCCTCAGGGGAGAGGGAAGGAAAATATATCTGAAACCTCACTTTCTTGTCTTGGGTCTAGTTCAGCATTGCTTCACCAGACCACAGCCTCTAGACCAACATTCTTTGTTTACACACAGATTTTTTGGCCTTTCTTGAGCTCTTGTAATTTATCTCCATAATATTAAAATGCCTCCCAGCATTTGGAGTCCTGTCTTGGCTGTGCTTCCCCAGGCACCCAAGGAGGACATCAATTCCAGCTGTCACCTTGAACGGATGGACTTACCCCATAAAATGGTTCTCCCAAACTGTTACCTCCAGCACAGACTAGAGAATTGCCCTGGAAGGAAAGCTAATTTAGGTTAGTTTGATTGGTAAAACCTGAGCGAACTGATCATGGAAAAGTGGAAAGAGTCCAAGATTTTTTGCATTCATGCTCCTGTAAGTATATCTGAATATCTGGAAGAAGGACTTTTTAACAATTTCCATTAATGGAAAGAGAAGTTTCCTAAACTGCCTTTGTTTCTGGTGGAACTCTGCTTAATTATGGTTCATTGGAATTACCTTTGGAGAGCATTAATCTGCTTGGGGCTATGGGTATTGATAAGGGGGTTGGGAGAGCTGGGCTGCTCTCTTGCTCTGTTTCAGATTTAGCGTGTGTCTCTGAAATGCCTGCACTCCACCTCTTGGGAACGATCAAGGCTGCAATTCACAGAGCTGCATTTTATTTATTTTTTGGCACCTGTAAAGCTGGAGATAGACACCTCCACATACCCTGCAGTAAAGGAGCAGGTCTAACCTGGTGAGCATTCTGTAGACACATGCATCCTAAGATGAAGACTTCTATAGAAAATGAATACCCATGAGATGCACTGGAAAGGATTTTGCCTTCTGTCATCTCTTCTTGCTGAGTGCATGGGCAAAAGACAAGCTGACCCTTCCTGGGCTCCTTGTTCAGCATGTGTCACCTTGTCTTGCATTTGTGCCTCATGGCTGCAGCAGCTGGGGGAATTTTCTTCCTTTGTGTATTTAGGACAGTGGGGAGTAACTGAAATTGTTAAAATGCTGATAGGCCTGGGAGGGGTTGCCTTCCATGAGGAGAAGGAAAACTGAGTGCAGGACAAAGGCAGTGTCTGAGGCCATGGCTGAGCAGAGAACAAAGCCTCTGATGCTGATACTGCGTGGCTGCACCAGGCACCATCCCTTAATAAGGTTTTATGATGCCTCAAATGGACAAAACCACGGTGGAATCCCACCAGTTCCTTTTGAAGGCAGCATTTCTGGGGCTGCACTTGTTGTGTGGGGCAGGGTACCAGGGCTGCCAGGCCCTTTGCAAGGGGAGGCTGGTATAGTAATCCATGGGCAAGGTTGCAGACACTCAACCTAATGGTAATGGGATGTATTATTTGGGATTTTACCTTCTCATAACAATGAGACCTTCCTTCTACCCTTCTCATTCCTTTAATGCTGGCCCATGTGTCCAATCCAGTTAAATAAACCAGGAAAGTAACCATTAATGTCAAAGTTCCATAATTAAATGCTGACTGAATCACTGCTCAGGCTTGCAACACTCTACTGTAATTTTTAAGGAATATCCAAGTTGACATTAGACTTTTTAAACAGATTAATTAGTCACATTTCATTTTAAGTGGCGCTGACTTAATAGATACTGCAAATGTACAGTATGTATTTACTTAAAGCCATTATAACATAATATTTACAGGATATTAACATGTATTAATTACTGTATAATGAACCTCGTGACTACAATATTGCCATTCTTGCATGGCTGTAAAAATTTTATCATCTTCTGAGGGGGGAGGGAAATTAAAATAAATTGCATGCACACTGAAAGCTTATTTTTCAGAGGAAATGTGCAAGTTATAAGAAAATGTAAAACAGGGGACCCAGTAAATCACAAACAGCTAACAAATGCTCCAAGACATGCTATAATGTTTTTATGAGCGTGTTTTACAACCCATTCATTACGCTGTCTGTCCTTCTGAAAGCTGGTTATTAGACTGACTGTGCAAAGTAACACATGAATATCTGTGCAACTAGCCATGAAATCACAACTAAGCTGATTACTTTTATTTTGCCTATTTTGTCCTGGAAGGTATCCTAAAGCATTTTCCCCTCACACTGTAATCCCACAGCACGCGGCAACCAGAGAGGTCCTGCTGAGGAGAGGCGTGGGGCTGGTGTAGAGGTGTGTTCCTGGGAGCAGCGTGTGCCCAGCTCAGCCTCCTCTTCCTGGGGACAGGTCCTTTGGGCTGCTGGAGCTGGAGATGAACCATGGCTCACGTCCCCTGGGCCTTTACCCACGTTTTGGAGATGTCCAGCCACGGTTCGATACCACCGGCTGGAGCGAGGAAGGGTTTCTGTGGGTCACTCCTGCAGAGAGGCTGGGAGTCAGCAGGGTTGCAGGCTGCCAGGTGGCTCCATGTGCCTCCCCTTCTGTGTGGGATTTGCCTGCTGGAAACAAGGAGGATAATAATGCTTGAGGCAAGAGGTCACTGAAGTTTGTCAGCTGACAGAGGGAGAATATTTGCTGCGTGCTGCGAGTCAGCTGTCTGGGGGAGGCTGCAGCTTGGGCTGTCTGTCAGGGGGGTTAAAGGTGTACTTAAACTCAGATGCTCAAGGACCTCTCTGCCTGCTCCTTCTTCATTATGTGTCTGATGTGCAAAAGAATGGGAGCAGATGACCCTGGAGACCTCGCTGCTGACCCTGCAGGCTCCTGTGAAGTGAGCACACTGCGTGCCACGATAGGCACAAAGGGAGCGGCGCAGGCGAGTGACAGCCAGGCAGCGCTGGCTTTCTGTAATTTCCCTTCCACCGCCACATTACAAATGGCTTCATATTCAAATGGCTGCCTGTCTATGATTGTCCAATTATTCACTGCATTCTTTCTTTGATGGCACAGATGTTCTCAATTTCTTGGAGTAGAGAGGTTTTTTTCATCTAAAAAGTCGTTCCGCCTCAGAAATGCAAAATTCTCCACAGTTCATGAGGTTCTCTGATGGGTTTGCATAATTGGTCTTCAATTTGCCTATTGTTTTGTAATAGAAAGCCCATGTTTAATTTCATTTTTGTAAACTTGTAGAAAGAGCAGAACATTCTGCCATTTATGTCATTCTTCTCATTAGGATCCGAGCGGATTGTGAGCATTTAGACTTGATTATAAGGCAGAGATTGTGCTGAAAAGTACACATGCTTTCCTCTTCCATTGTTTTAAACACTTTAGGAGGCTGATCTAGCAAGATGTTAAACATGTTCAACTCTCTTTACACCTTTGTGAGAGGTGTCTTTGTCCTGGCAAGGCCAGGCTGATTTCTTTGGGTGTACTGGCATGCCAGGTAGGGCAGCCCCAGTCTGTTGCAAACAGGAATTGTTCAAATTGTGGACATGGGTGACTGCCTAATTTCCTGGGAAAGGACATTTTGATGCCCATTCCGAGTGATGGCTGCAAGATGCCCTTGCAACAAGAGGGTAAAACACTTTCCTAGGGCCTGTTTCCTCTCGTGTAATGGATGTAGCTATACACACTCCGGGGTGGTTATGATGCCATGAGGATTTTTGTC
>VXAC01007297.1:0-64899 GCA_013399225.1 Rhipidura dahli | reverse complement strand
CAAAATTCTTGAATATACAGCTACCATCATTTTCAACAGGGTCACAACTCCAGAAACTGAACCTCTCTTTACTGCATAATTATAAATCTTGAACTAGGAAACCTACTCCCTGTCCTCATGAAATGCTGAAAAATAATACTGTCAAATCCCATCAGAGATGAATATTAAGTGACTTCAAAAGAAGCAATGTCAAAATTTGCACACGAGGAATGGTCTGCCATTCACAAGAGCTCTCACACAACTGAGAGCAAAAATGACAAAAAAACTCCAAACCTTAAAATAGATAGAACACAGTTAACACCTAGAATAAAAGACTGCAAAATAGCAGTAGATAAGAAATTTCACTGAAGGAATACAGGCAACTCTGTCCAATTAGATTCAGAAGCCTGAAATTAAATCAGTGCTCTGAGAATTCAGGGTAGTTGATATACTGTATGTATGGAAGTAGGTGTTTTTTGTTGGTTTTGTTGTTTTTTTTTTTTTTTTTTTTTTTTTTTTTTTTTTTTTTGTTAAATGTGGATTTAGACAACAATATTTATACAGGAAGAAATGCACTTTTAGATGTACCTGAAAACATAATCTTCTACTGATGCAACATTTCTGTAATCCTAGATATTTAAGTAATCCATTGTGCTCTTTCCATGCACCTCTAGGCTAACTGAACAACAATTTTCTCCCCTAAGCAAATATTAATTTCACTACATGTTCTTCAGTGATGAAGTATTTTAGAATCAGATATTATGTAGTCTAGATTTGCAGACAGAATCCTATACATCAAGATGAAAGTACAAGACATGCCCACAACAAATAAGGTGAACACATACAAAAATGATTTAACTATAATCACTGACATGGTTGTAGTTCCATAATTCACCTCTTTCTGTCTTCTCAACATATTTTTGTATTTTATGGTACTACATGGTTCCCATTAAAAAAAAAAAAAAGGAAAAAACAAAAAAAAGAGATTTAACAATTATTTGAGCTGGTCTGATAAACTAACTAGTGTCTGGCATAATGGAAGGCACCTTCATTGATCTATACACATGTGCTTGCATATAAATATTTTCTTCATCGATGTATTAAAGCTGCCCCTGAAAGGAACAGAAATGTCAGCTTAGTATTCATTTGCAGGAAACACTTCTGAAATCTGACCTCTGCAGAATTTTATTAGCATTATTGCAGTATTGACAGCCTAAAGAGTTGTCTTTTCTAGGTTGAGAAAAATCTATTCAGAAAGGAAAATTAATGCACAGTGCAACTTTGGTGTGAGGGTGGAAATAAAGGGAGATGTTCAGGCAGGGTAAGCACTCTTTATTTTTAACTATCAAGAGTTATTATTTGCTGTGAGTGCATTCAGTTTAGAAAATTAGGAAAGACAAAAGCCTAGATGTGCAGGAATTATTTGCTGAGTATTCTTTAACAATAGGCCAGATGATTCAAATCTATGATCAGGTTGCTCTAAGCTGTATCCAGCCTGGCCTGCATTACCTCCAGGGATGGAGCATCTGTAGCTTCTCTGGGAAACCTCTTCCAGTGTCTTACCACTCTCATGTGAAAATTTTTTCCTAACATCGAATCTGAATCTATCCTTTTTCCATTTAAAGACATTCTCCCTTGTCTTGTTATGACATGTCCTTGTAAATAGTCCCTCTCCATCTTTCTTTTGGACTTTTTTATGTACTGGAAGGACTCTAGAATGTCTCCTTGAAGCCTGTGCTTCCCCAGCATGGACAGCCCAAATTCTCTCAGCCTCTCTCATAGGAAAGGTGCTCCAGCCCTTGGATCATCTCGTCCCTGCTCTGGACTCATTGCAACAGGTCCTTATTCTTCTTATGTTGGGGGTCCCAGTGCTGGATGCAGAACCAAGGTTGGGGTGTCATGAGGTCAGAGTAGAGTGGCAGAATCACCTCCTGCTGGTCATTTCATGCAAAGCAAGGTCCTATATTATTCTTAGGGATCACCAAGCACATTTTTCTAAAATAATACTCAGTGAATTACAACATTTTCCATATAAAATCCTACAGCTGGTTATGATTCAGTCTTTCTGTCTGATCTGTTTGTCCACCTGTCTTTCAGATTCCCTCACACAATCCAAGATGTATAATCTATTCTGTATGTCAGTAACTACTAATGGCTTCCTGAAAAGGTCTTGGTGGAAGTTCAGTGAAAGGTATAATTTAGCAAGCAGATTTAGCAAGCAGCAGATAAAACAATTAGACTAAAAATCTTTTGTGAAAGAAGTGGCTGGCAGTACACCCGCAGTGAAGGCTGACTTTGTAATTTAGCAAACAGATTTTATAAGTGGCAGATACAACAATTAGTGGAAAAATCTTTTGTGAGTGAAATAGCTCATCAAATATGCACAGAGAAGGTACATTTGCATGAAAATGATGTGTACATTTCCACTGAAAAGCAATCTATTTTTTCCTGCCTTTTTTCCCTCTTTTTATTGCTGGGGTTTGTGGTAGGAGAGCAATGGAAAACAGCACTTAGTAAAGGAATAAATTCCAAACAAGGACTGTGGATAGATTTGAAGCATCACCCTAAAAAACTCTTGCATTAGAACTCAACCATTTTGCACCTCAGCTCTCCTAACTCTGTTTTGTTTGGTTGGGGGGGGGGGTGGTTTTAATCAAGCTTTCTTGTTTTATGATTGCTATGCTTTATTGCTTTATTTTAACAACTCGTCTGCAGCCAAATGTTGACTGAAATGTTATGCTGTAAAATTATTTGAAAGGACCTGACAGGCTGCAATTTCTGTAACTCTGTGGAGGAAGTCTGACACCAGATTTATTATGCAGCCCTTGATCTCAGGTAACTATTTGCTTACACTCCATTGCAGTGCACAGACAGCTATAAAATGCTGACAAAACCCCATGTTTATTTCTTAGGATCTTGGTTAACCTTTTTAAAAGGGTATTTGCCCCTCCAAGTACAACAAAAGCCACAGGAAATGGCAACAAACATGAGAGCATTTCCCCTCAGCCATTCCCTCCAATCACTGTGAAGTCTCCAGGGTAGAAGAATAAATTTGGGGTTTACAAAGAAGATAACAGGACAGCAGCTCTGTATTTATCTTGCTGGCATGCTATAGAGGTCACAGTGCTGGTTGGCACAGGGACTGTCTGCTCAGCAGGGCCCAAACTTACAACAGCACATCAAGTATTTTAAAATAGTCTGAGCTATTTAGATAAATGGGTCATTCATGTCATACTTTTCCTCGGGTTTGAGGATAATGTGGATCTGAGCAAAGATTTTGCAAAAGGCTTCCTACCTCTGCAGTTATGACAGAGAAATGGGGTGTTTACAGACACAAGAGATCTAAGCTTACTTTTCAGGTTTTGCTGAAGGGGTTGTTCCCATGAATGGCCAGTTGGTGATACCCCAGCTTTTGATCTGGTGGACTTGAATCCATTCTGTTCTTCTGTCTAGACTGCATGAAATGCAACTGCAAAACACATTAAAGATATTAGCAATCTTTTTCCACCCACTAAGAATCAAATTGTGTACTGAGCTCAAAGTTCAGTTAAAAGAATGCTTGGCCTTTCCCTTGGGCTTTTTAACTTTTTTGTTTCCCTTTTTTTTTCATATGGAAGTGTATTTTAATACACCCTGAGACTAGCACTTTGTTCTTACATATGTTCCTGTTTTAGCACTTTTCTTCACCTAAGAGCTTAACAAAAAAAAAATTATAACATTCTTTTCAAGGTATTTTAAACCTCACCAAGAGAGTGACTCACACATTTCCAAACTCAACAACTGATTTATTAAACGATATTACCAAGTTTTCAAAACACAGAAACAGATAATAAATTAAATATATTCAGAGAGAATTTATATACTTTGGAGATATAAAGCAGTAATGTGACAGATCTGACTTTTGTTCTTTGAAGAAAAATTATATTCCTCTCAAAAAAAAATTATAACTTTATTAAAATTTAAGTAAATATTTGACTGAGGCACACACTAGAAAGATAGGAGTGGAAAAGTTTAGTATTTCTGTTTAGATTAAATTAGCTTCTACTACAATAAAATTGTACTTTTTTCTTAGAATCTTTAAATTTATTCCAGTATTTTTTTTTGTTATTACTGCAATTACCAGTATTTAAGACCATTTAAGATAGTCTCCCAAACAGTTATAGAAGCTTTTAGTGTACTATACTTGTTTCAGAGACTGAAATGTTATAATTTCTGGCTTAAACATCTTCATGAAGGACTTTTGCCTGATATAGCAAAACTGTATAAAAGAACTGCAGAGAAGACTACCACGCCCTGAGGTCCAGGACTGCACTTTGATGGAGATAAGATAAAGTGCCTCAGGTGTGAGTTGGAGAAGAATCCATTCACAGAGGGATCAAGCTGAGCACCTTCAGCCCCCCGCAGCCCCGGGGCTATCGGCTGCCAGGCTCGAACAGACTCTCACACCACAGGGTGGGGGAAGGAGAGGTTTTAGGTGTGTGGTAAAAAGCCTCTGGTCAAAGGCAGTGAACCCCCATCCTCTGCTGGGCAGACCAGCTCAGCTGTGGAGCTCTTCATCCCAGGAAAAGCTGCATCCATGTGAAGGACAGCAAAGGGGGTGTCATGGCCCATCAAAGGCCCCTCACAAAGTGGTCCCCAGACCCTGCACCAGAGCACTGCAACATGATGCAACAGATCCATAGTGTTGCAGAGGACAGTGTCAAACTTGCCCTCCCCAGGGGAGACACCTGGGCATTCCAACCTGGCCCAAACATGTATTAATCCACAAAATTCTACACTTTTCAGCAGTGGGGGACCCTCACCACTAAGAAGACCAGATGGAGGGAAGCAACAAGACATTATTGGGACCCTCAGAAGAGTGATATGTTTCTACTTAACCCCTGTCACTCTCTCCCTGTTCCCCCACACATGCACACTTCTCTCTTTTTCCTTTCCTTTCCTTTCCTTTCCTTTCCTTTCCTTTCCTTTCCTTTCCTTTCCTTTCCTTTCCTTTCCTTTCCTTTCCTTTCCTTTCCTTTCCTTTCCTTTCCTTTCCTTTCCTTTCCTTTCCTTTCCTTTCCTTTCCTTTCCTTTCCTTTCCTTTCCTTTCCTTTCCTTTCCTTTCCTTTCCTTTCCTTTCCTTTCCTTTCCTTTCCTTTCCTTTCCTTTCCTTTCCTTTCCTTTCCTTTCCTTTCCTTTCCTTTCCTTTCCTTTCCTTTCCTTTCCTTTCCTTTCCTTTCCTTTCCTTTCCTTTCCTTTCCTTTCCTTTCCTTTCCTTTCCTTTCCTTTCCTTTCCTTTCCTTTCCTTTCCTTTCCTTTCCTTTCCTTTCCTTTCCTTTCCTTTCCTTTCCTTTCCTTTCCTTTCCTTTCCTTTCCTTTCCTTTCCTTTCCTTTCCTTTCCTTTCCTTTCCTTTCCTTTCCTTTCCTTTCCTTTCCTTTCCTTTTTTCTTTTTTTTTTCCTTTTCCTTTTTTCTTTTCTTCTCATTGGCACCAACATCTAACTTCATTTGGTTTGAATCAAGTTTTGGGGTATATTTTGAACCTTTCTGGATTAGACCCATTTTATTCACAGATACTTACTTTTCTTTGCTCTTTTGTGTTTAAACCAGTTTGTAACAACTAGAAACGTTATGCTCTGGCTAAATCTTTTACTTTTGGTAACACCTGTTTTATTACTCATGGAAAATACTTTTGCAGACTGTAAGAACATAATAAATTAGCAGTATGTCCCTTACTCTACAGCAGCCTGCAAATGAAGATCTATGATAAAATATCAGAAGTGACATCACTATCTCCCCTCTTACCACAATGATTCACAGTTCTTTGTGTTTGAGTAACTGCCAGCTTACCCTGCAGCAAATAGTGCTAAAGGCAATTCACTCTGAATAGTACAAGAGATATACCTACCCACCAGTCAAATATTTGTACACAGTGTGTACTTTTCCCCTCAAAACAGTTTCAATTATTTCCCCTCAAGAAATAATTTTCTTGAAGTGTTTTCTTCATCACTTTGGCTCAATTTTTATCTCACCAATGGGTTAAACTAAAGGTCTTCTAATATGTGATGTTTCAAAATGTTGCTAAAGGGAAGGCTTCGGTATAACTTAGTGGTAGCTCAGAGCTTCTGGAAGGATTGCAGGATTAGTAATACACCCTTTGCACTGATATTCTGCTTTTGGTTAAAAACACTCTTATGACTCCAGACAGGTATCTCCTAAACAGATCAATCCTGTACAAAACCACTTCTTTGTGCTACACAAAGGCAGGAATCAGAAATTCTGGTTTGAGGCAAACCCAGTGTGACTTTCCTTTCAAGACACAGTATTTATTTCCATTTTCAGCCTCAGCTCCTTACTGCTGGAAAAGCGGTCGTACCTCTAACAGCACTGCTTCCATCTTCCAGGAAAGACACATGGCAACAATGCATCCATATAAATTTAAGTTGATGAAAGGAGGTAGCTACCGACCTGGTGATGGACTGCTTGTTTAACTGTGTGTTCTAATTTATTCAGAAGTAGCTAATTCCACCCCTTTCACAGTTTTTCTGGCAACAGAAATAAGAAATTTCACCTGGAAATACTACTAAGGGTGTTCTCAAGAGGCACTATCAACACAGAAATTTTAGCAAAATATAAAGCATATGCATATTTAGCAATTTAAGGAGGACAGCTGGGATTTCTCAGTTTTCATGTAGGCAGAAAAACCTCAGCTGATAAAGCAAAGTTGGCATTTTTTGTTTGCTTTTGTTTAAAAGTCTGTAAGTGAACTGAATGCAACAGATCTTTTGATTGATAAGAGGGAATAATAAGCACCTGCCGTGTTTTAAGTTTCAGTTTAAATTGTGTCCTGTTAAAAAGGAACACCATTTTCATTTTGGTGATGATGAAGCCACTTGACTGGGGCATTATCAAGAGACAATTTCTTCCAGAGTATTGAGCAAAGCTCTATCAAGCTGAGGCTCTCTGAAGTCACTTCTGACAAATCCTGTGAAAGTAGATACAGTTCAGTCTTGTTTTGGATGGTAGTTCATATCCCTTTACTCAAGGAAGTACCTTTATGGCCATTTACAAAGCAACCTGTGTACCCATACATAATCAAATATGTACTACAAAGACAAAAAAAAAAAAGAGACAAAAAATCAGATCTCCATCTCATTTCTTCATTCAGCAAACTGTGAATGGAAATTTTCCCATTAATGTGGTCTGTGTTGCACAGCACTGGCTGCTTTTGGAGGATAATTCTTTTGTAAGTGATCTCCAACTACTACAACTCCATAACCACAGGTTTCTACTCTTGTTTTGTGTAAGTTTTCCTCTTTCTTAAGGAGTGAAGAGACCCCTCCGTGTAGCCTCTCTTTGAATTTTCTACCCAGGAATACCTCTGAACCAAAATGTCATGGGTTTCTATTCATTAATTTCATATCCTGTTTTATTCATTCACTGATGGTTTTCTCTCTATAGAAGTTAAATTTAAAATGTTGTTAAATTGCTGAGTGTTTTGGAAAATTGGCAGCTGGACAGAGCAGAAACATTCACAGTAAGAGAAAAAAAGGATGCCAGGAACCTGGTTGCCCTCTATTCACACTCAGCATAGCCCCTGCCAGCTGCCCAGGAGCAGCTCCATTGCCAGAGCCAAAGAAGAGGAAAGGAAGCCAAAGTGACGACAGCTTCAGCTGGAAAGAGATGGTGGAGAATTGACAGCATGCCAAGATATTTTGTGTCATCTCTGAATGCCTAAGAGTATCTGAGCACTTGAGTGTTGAAGATTCATTTGCGAGAGTAATATACATACAATGAAGATGCAATAGGAACATTTTGCTCTCTGTGAGACCCTCCAATGAGACCTACACTTACTGATGCTTTTAGCTCTTTAGAATCATCTGGTGTCTGAAGCCATGCTCTGTTTCGCCATTAATACTGCAGTTTAGGTATTTTAAGAGAAAAACAAAATCAGTTTCTCCTAAAATCTTGCATCAGTTTAACCCTTGTAAAACCAAATAAATAATATGTTTTATCACTTTTCTATGCTTTACATAGTTTTATATATATTTATTATATAATATATATATAAAATAAAATACACATAGCAATTAGGGCAACAGAAGTTCTAAATACAATGTACATTTCTGTCGCTTTGAATACAATTTCATATAATCTTCAATCCAGAACTCTTGGCATTCAAAGAGAAGTGTTCCCAGTAATTAAACTGGGATTTGTCATCCATTTTACTGTTATTGAATCTTGATCACGTAATAATTTAATAATTCAACGATCTATTATGAATTGTTATATCTTGTACAAGAGCTCCTCAGAAATCACAATAATATTTCATAATTACTGTTTTTGCAAAGTTATGGACAGGATATGAAGCTAAATGTGGCACCATGGATTTACTTTTATAGGAGCCTGTTGTAAGTCCCCACTGTAGAATGTCAAATAACTTGGGCTTTAGTGAAATTCTTTCTCTCAAAGTGTCTTCATCAGAAAGGGATTAGAAGGTAAATGCTTAGAGGTGCAACTTTCTCATAACACAGGATCATGGCACAGTTTAGGTTGGAAAAGACCTCCAAGATCATCAAGTCCAACCACAGCATGGCACTGAGTGGCATGTCCAGTCATTACGTGAGCTGCTCCAGGGATGGTGGCTCCACTGCCTCCTGGGTATCACATTCCAATCCTTCTTTGTGTCCATTCCAGTTTATTCACAGCCACTTGTTTATGGACAAAATACAGACATAAATGCCCATGTTCCAACTTTAAATTGGTGACTTTGAAATGGAACTTCCATAATGGCCCCTCTTATTTCTTTAATTTAAAAATGTCAGCTATTAACAAATAATATGCTTATTATGGTTTTCAGCACCTTGGACTCTCTCCCAGTAAGTGGGAATATATTCAGTGGTAATAATCCTTGACAAGTTTGACTTGTGTTAATGTACTCCAGGAAGAACACAGGTGATCTGTCCCCTGGGGTTCGTCACTGACAGAATGCAGCAGCATTCACTTTGCAGATTACCTATCTGTAACTGTGTGCGTCTCCAAGTTATTTTGGAAAAGGATGGGCCATATCCAACCAAGCATTGTTAACTAAAATTTAGTAAAATTATCACATCTCTAAAGAACAGTGTGAAAGGCTATAAGAAAAATGCATACTTTTGTGCTCACGAATCAAAAAGAAATTACATTTTGTGCAATCACCAGCTCATGTATAAAATGCTTTGAAATCAAATCACATTATCACTTCAGACAGTACAGGAAGTATCATAAAATAATAGCTATGTCATGAATTGCTTTTTTTCCTAAGGACTTTTTAAAGTAAATATGAAGGTTTGATAGCATAGTGCTTCAAATGGACTGCATCAGAAAGGAGAAGTGCCTGGGAAAACACTTGGTCAGATACATTGCATATGCAAAATGGCTTCAGTGAAATTAATAGCAAAGACACATAAATGCTTTGTCTAGCAGAGAAACTAAGATTTTATCTGTTCTCAATGGGCAAATTCCCAGAATCTAATTAAATGAATAAATAAAATTAATTTGGAAACTGGAATAATTTCCTGTTTATTATTTTTAATGTTTATTTTGATGAAATCTCTTTCTCTTTTTTTCTTTCCCCCCGCCCCCACCCCTAAATTCCCCGTTTCATCAATATCTGGGCATTCAAAAGTATTTTGAAATAAAAGTAACCACATCTACTTATGTATTTGAAATGATTTATTTCTGAAGTGGACCAGATGGAGGACATTTGTGTAATTTTCTGTCAGGAGTATGTCTGCAGAATTTAACTTCATTGCAGTTTCTAGCATATCAATACTTAAAACAACAATTCTGGTGTATTTTTCAACTATGTATGTAGATATAACTCATGCATTCCTATGACTTGATCTAAAATTTAGAACTTTAACATGGAACTGTAATATTATGCTTTTAACTGAGATAGAAATGAAAGTATAGGTAATAGCAAATTACAACTTAATTTGCTCACTTCAATCATCTGGGCTCTTTTCCAGCAAGTAGTAATACATTCAGCTGTAAATGTACAAACGATGATATTTTAAAATGTGCAATTCAGCAGCATAAAAACTTCTATAAAGTTCATCCAAGATAAATTAAATATAAGCCCAGAAGGGTTATGGGATTTTTTTTTTCCCTCCCTTCTATTGTGTTTGAGACAGCTTTTTATTTAGGCCAGAAAATACAGGGGGAAAAAAAATCCTTTCTCTTTTTCCCTCTTTCTGCATGGAGAGCACTACCTGTACAGTCTAAAAAGATTGCTGCAAATGGAGTGAGATCTGTGGGAGACTCCTCCTGAAATAGTGGTGCCTGATTCAGTTATCACACAAAGAAATAAAAAAAAAAAAGAGTAAAAATGTCATGATTATCACTAGTGCTAAAATTTATATATGGTTAACTGCTGAAATCTGAAATAATAGCAGCAGTGGCTGAAATTAATTATGCAAAAAAAAGTTAATTAATATCTAAAGAAAACTTTGATACTTTTTTCTTTTGTCTACCCCAAACAAGGCCAAATTTAATTTTGATATGCTAGAAGACCCGTGTTTCTGACTGGAAAACACTTCAAGACTTCATTTTTTGGTAACAGAGATTTTACTGCAGGGCAGTTAAATAATATTTAGGGAAGCAATTCAAAACACAGTGAGAAATTACTAGAAGCCTTCAACAGACAAGTAATGGAACAAAGTAATTTCAAGAAGACGGAACAGAAACTAAAGTAAGCATCAAAAAAGCCAAACCAAAACAAACCTGCTCTTCCCCCATCGCCCCCCCCCTCAAATCAACAACAACAAGAAGGAAAAAATATTAAACAAAACAATGATTAAATCACTGGAAAGACAATATTTGGACAGACATAAATTTTAGGAAGAGGGGATTCCAGTAGGTACCAGAGGTGACAAACAGACATAGAAAAATGTGAGAGTGTATGGTAAAGGTGGAATCCATTGTGCCCAGCTTGATACCCGTATTTAGGACACCAAAGCTAAATTCTCCAAGTGTTCTAAGTTGTGTGGTAGCCAATGAAGACAGATTTAGGAAAGCATATTAAGAAAACACAAAGTTGGTCTAGAGACTTGTAAATAACTTTTCAACCAACTACAGAGGAAGCTAAAATTATTCAATTTAGAACAAAAAGCTGTGTCCCAAGGTTTAGTGGGTTTGAGCCTGATCCTGGCTGAATCTCAGACTAGAATTAGGAACTGTAAAATAGGTGACCCAGGAACTTCTGGAAATGATGAACAGATATTAGAAGCATAGGAGAAATTGCAAGTAGCAAAATTATCGACATCAGACCCTGGCCAGACCAGATTTTAGATAAGCAAGGGATTTAAAGAAAGGACCAGCACCACCAAGGTCCAACAGATAAATAATGGTTAGGCTGCATAAACAAATAACACATCAACAAACACACTAAGGTCTGCCAAAACAGTCAATAAAATACATCACTTTAAAGGATGCAAAAGGAGATGGGGCAGGGAGAAAGAGAGGAGAAAACAGATGCCAAATTATCCGTAGGAGTCTTAACATCAAGTTATCTGCTGGTCCCAGTAACTACAGAAATAGAGCATTATGATCAGTACCAAAAAACAAAATGGATGTAAAATATTTTCCATCAGAAGTCAAACAGTTCTCAGCAAGTAGTTATAGGCCAAAGTAGTATAGCCATTTATGCAACAAGTAATAGCAACATGTAACAGTCACAAAAAACATTTTAAAATCTCTTTCACAAAATTCTTTCATTATGGAGAGAGGTATTATGGGGAAAGTAGAGATAACATAATTATGGGGTTACATTCTATGTGCTGTGAACCTTAGTAGAAAATTAAGCAACAGGTTTTGCATTGAACTTTGGCTTGAACAAAGGGAAACCAAATAGTTGCCACTCTTACTTTGCTTTTGAGCTGGATATTAGACATATTTGGTCTCTCACATAATTTGATAGTGAAAGAAAAAAACCTAGAGAAAAAAAAAAGAAATCCTAACTAGATGGAGTGGCTGAAGAGACTTCGTCTGCTCAGCCTGGAGAAGACAAGATTGAGCCTAGACCTCATCACTGCCTGCAGCTTCTTTATGAGGGGAAGAGGAGGGGCAGGCACTGATCTCTGCTCTTTGGTGACCACTGACAGGACCAGTGGGAAATGGCCTGAGGTTGTTTCAGGGAAGGTGTAGGTTGGGTATTAGGAAACGATTCTTCATCCAGAGGGTGGTTAGGCACTGGAACAGGCTCCCCAGGGAAGTGATCACAGCACCAAACCTGACAGAGTCTAAGAAGAGTTTGGAAAACACTCGCAGGCACATGGTGGGATTCTTGGGGTATTCTATACAGGGTCAGGAGTTGGACTCGATGATCCTGGTGGGCTCCTTCCAACTCAGGATATTCTACAAGTCTATAAATTTAAACAGTGTATTTTTTTTGTAGATGGAATTTAAAATTGCATGTGGAGGGTGGGCAATGACATAATCTTCATGCAAAAGAATGTTTCAGGGAGACAGAAAAACATGGTGAGATGCAGAACTGCCCAGAACTGAAAGTGTGACAATGGTAAGGACTGAAGTAAACAGATGACAGAAAGACAGACAATATCACACTAACATGATACAGGTTCCTCCCTGCCAGGGGCTCAGCACTACTGGACTGTGGCATCCCAAACTGAAACCTCAGCCTGAGCTGAGAACTCCCTACATGAAAAAGCTACAATGCTCTAACACTTGCTGTGTCAACAGAGGCAGGAGCTGGAAAACCAAACCACTGCCGTTCTTTCCTCTCTCATGCCACTAGACAGTAACCAGCCATAAGCTTCAAAGAACTGCAGGCTATTTGGGTTCCTATACATGAAGTTCTCATTAGCACATGGTCCTGGTCCTTGACTAGAGCTTTTGTGTAGCACAGGATGACATACATTGTATTTTAATATGAGTTCTGTGTTAAATCCCAACATAAAATTTGTATAACTGGGAGAGCCAGCAAATACAGGGTCTTGCCAGTAAGTTGTGCACAGTCTGTCATCAACATGTTGGCTGACAAAAAGTTTTATTACAAAAACTTAGCTTGAAAGATATTAGAACATTCCCCAGGGAAACCAAAATGAATTGGCAAGCCTGGAGTTCAGTGTTACTGAGAATTTCTGTTTACTTTGCAAGTCATTTTTACATGAAGAAGTATTAAAAAAAAAAAAAAAAGGTGCACAGTTGTCAATGTGTTCTAATCAATTTAAGTGTGAAAAATTGACTTCCGATATTTGAGGATGCAACTGGCAAGTTTCAAACGTGTGCAGTAGAAGGAGGTTAAGTCTCACTGAATAGTTCACTGTGTTATAAACTAGAGTAATAGAAAATGGAAAGAGGGGCTTGCATCATTGCAGTCATTATATTTTTCCCTACATGTGGTGAACTGACAGACCACTTACATTTCATTTTTATTATCTGATAACAGCCCACTCACAACAACAAAAAAAAAAAAAAAATTGCAACCCATAAGGCCAAGTGCCTGGTTGGAAAAATGCTGACCTGTAAAGCTCCTGCCACCAGGCACCACAACCTCAGGTCACTGCTGCTGACACCATGGAGCCCTTCCAAGGAGCATAATACAGATTTTTGGTGTGTGAGCTCATCTCTCACCTGCTCTGTGGGGCACCAGAGCACACAACACCTGTAGAGTCTCTGCCATCTTTGCAGCAGAGGGAGGCAGATTGACCTTCCTGGGGACAGCCCTCTGCCTTGGCTAACCAAGCTGCTAAAACACTAAGACAATAATAAGAACATTAACAAGTTAGCATCTGGGAACAGAAAAACATTTCCTCTAGCTCTAAAAGCACACATTCAAGTCTATACTGTTATGACTTCATTACCCAATCTTATTATTTCATCATTACCTGAAATTATCCCATTATTATATTGCATTACACATTTACACAGCAAATAAACAGGGAATAAGTCATTATGAATGTCAGTCACGTAAAGGCATTTTATCAAATGTTAAATGCTTAAATATTTCTGAATACCTACCTATATAAATCACCGATTGTCACATATTCAGAATTTAATGACTTAGACCTTTGTCACTTTTGAAATAGCTAGAAACTAGCTTTGCTTGGATGCATGAAAATATTACCATATTGCATCGTTTATTTTGAATCTCCTCACATGCAGTATAAAACAAAAAGAAAAATATATATAAAACTGAAGATTCTTTTAAATACATTCATTTATATGCATTGTGTGGGTTTAATGGAATTCATGAACTTGGAGGTACATATAGCTGACAGAAATCTATTCCTTCTTTTTTAAAATTCTTACCTGTACAGAACCATGAAAAATGTATTTGAAACTAACAAATTACTGGTTTCAAGCTTAGCATTCACTGTGGCCTGCACATGAACAAAAGATATATGAACATTCAGAGACAGCAGATAGAATTTTTCTCTTTGTACATGCACCCCCTAAATGTGAACAACTCTAAGTCAGTAATTTTTTTGTTTTTATTTCAGGCAGCACAGCAGCTGTGACATGATTTCCTTCAAATTAATTGAATGTGCAGTTTGGAATACGTTAAAATGAGCAAAATACATATTTTAAAATATCCTGTGTATGAGAGTACTGAAAATCCATCAGACTTTGAGATATGAAGAGGACAGTGTGCTGTGTAAACAGACGACATTACTGGTCATAGCCCTCCCTCCTCTCTGCATGCCAATCCCAAACTTCATTTAGCAGAAAGCATGGCTCTATGTTAAACAGTATCACAGATGGGAATATTTGCTGCACTATGTCACCTAAAATTTTTTAGTGTGAAAAATGAGACTTAAAAATGTACCTGTTCAAAATGTATCAATTTCTGCCCCTAAAAGTTTTCTTTTGAGGGAAGAGAAGTTCATTTGTTTAAAAAAAAACCTTAATGAAAACAAAAGACCACATATTTTTAATTATCAATATGCATTATTTCAGTTAAAAATACCTTTAAAACATTTAAAATGAAGTTTTGAATATTTTATTAAGAACCTTTTAAAAAAATACTGCAGTTTGCTTCCTTTTCAGAGGTGAAACATGAAAGATGATGTTTGATTTGCAAGACATACTATATTTTAAAAAATTAATTTTTTAACTACTGCATCCACCAGTGAATTAAAACAGTGTTGCACTTCATTCCTTGTATGTGTATCCCTGGAGAATAATTATAAATACATATTTGTGTTGGACTAAACATAAATCAGCACAACCAATTTATCCTAGTATGTTTCTTTTGCAGCTTTACCAGTTGTTTGGTTCTTGGACAATTCTTTTGGTTAGAAACAAAAACTCTTTAAGTCAGGCCTACACTAAAGGATTCTCCAAAATCCTTGAAGGCTACTTTCTATTGTGATTTTTTCATGTGTGATTTTAATCTAAATTGTACAGTTGCCAGATGGAAAGAATGCAAATAAAAAATGAAATACTGCTCTTATATTTCCTGGTGACTCTTTTGAAAATGTCCATTTCCTGATAAAGGGAAGTTTCTGACATGGACACAGAAATTTTATACCATCGTGTTTTACAAAATATGTGAGATACCTCTTTCACCAGTAAAGTAGGAAATCTAAACTACAGTGTATTAAAACACTGATTAAATTAAAGCGCAATGTATTAAAACACCGTAAGAAACAAAAAGAAATTGAGAATTATTTTAGGAACACTATCTCAATTTTTTGCTGATGGCTACACAAAGATTTACATGTTTTTATTCTGGCCCAGAAGAAGACAAACTTTTTTAAAGTAAAAATTTCAGAGATACTTTCTTTTGACTGGAACTATACTTTCCTTTTCAGTAAGGCAGAACATTAAGTTAGCTGATGTGACTATAAGCCAGAAAACAAATTCAACATGATTAAATTCTGAATAGAGGATGCCTATGTATATATACTTTCCTCAATTTTCTTCCACTCATTCTCTGTTTTTGTGGCTATATATTTCTTTCATGATACACAATCCAATTTCTGAAGAACATTAAATAATAACTTATTGTTGACACTAAATTACTAAAAATGACAGTATAATTATCTTGTTCTGATTCTTGTATGCTATGTTTTTTATTATTCTCTTCATATCACTTAATTTTATTTTTTTCTAAGCTAATATTTACATTGTACTCCATCCAAAAAGTCTTTCACACAGAGCTAGCGGATAAAGAGTAATTGGTTATGCAATATTTCAGTCCATGCAACCTAGAATCCGACTTGTTTACAAAAATTAATCTTAACACCTTAAAAATAGAAACCCTATAGATATTTATTGGAACACACTGGCTTGGACAGAAGTTCATTGCATTGAAAAATAAAATACATTTTTGGGCATTTTTTAAAATGCATCAGACTTTCTGATTAGAGACAGTATTTCTTATGTGGAAAACTGAACCTCCAGGATTTTCATAAGACTGGACCAAAGTAATTTGTGTTTGCCATCGAGTTGTCAATTAAACCAACAGTGAGAAACAGTAACTGGTAAGGCTCTAGTCTTCTGACTGTGTTGGAAATACAGTTAAGTGTATGCAGCAGGAGAGGATATGCCTTCTTGCATTTCACAAAAATGTGCTGAAATTGTATTTATACACTTGTCTCTTCATCTAAAAAAAAAAAACCAAAAACCTGTTCAGATGTAGAGAGACAGACAGAAAAAGAAGAAGCTCTTATACTCTCAGCTAAAACTGAATAAAACAGCCTTAAATCGAGTGCACTTCTAAGTTCAACCTGTAGTTTATGTGGAAAGTATACACTAAAACCAGCTACTGTTTTAGCACCTTTTCAGATATTCACTGTTTTTTCTCAAAAGTGTCAGTTATGACAGTCGCAGTTTTAACATGCACTCAGCCAGTAAAGCAAAACTGAATGGCAACAGAAAAACTAACTTTGACACCTCCCCATCACCAAAAACAGTTAAACACACACATACACTTTCCTGTGTCAAAAACATCATACTTTCAGACTAGTTTCATAAGATACAACCCATTAGTGGTTCTTAAAAATAGCAACTTAAAAGACATCCCAACTCTGCCATGTAATTTTCACTGCAGCAGAACTGACTCATGACTCAACTAACAGGTATACAACCCCAGCTGTAGCCCATGCAACTGAGAAAGGCTCTGCAAATGTCAGACAGTGCTTCTCAGAGGATCTCACAATCAATGTTTACATGCAAAATCTGAAAAAACCAAACTAGAAATCAGTTAAAAAAAAATTCGCTACTATGTTTAAATTGGCATAAGCCACTATCTAAACACCATGCTAGAATTTGTCTTCTTTTTGCCATACACCGATCTTCCTCCACAATCCCTCCCAGTAGGGAATTACAATAGGATTAATGTAGGCATTTTGATGAAATGTTTTCTGCTTTCTGAGTTCCTTTACACTGTTCTCTTGACTTTATTATAAATCTTAACTGAAAAGAGAAAAATCTCTGAGCATGGTTTTTGCCAACTCAACCACATTAGTCCTCCCATTTTCATTTCCAATACAGTCCCATTCCCATTTTAACATTTGTCTATTGCACTGCAGCTTCCATTTATAATCAGGCATCCAACAACAAGCATGAAGTAGCCCAAGTGTTTAGACAGCAAATGTATATAGCAATCTACTAACTAATTTGTTCACCAGTATACTCAGTTTGCTTATCATGTCCCCAGGAACAAAGAACTACTCAATGATATTCCAAATTGGTATTTCAGTATTAGGCAAAACAGAAGATATAGCTCATAAAAACCACCAAACCGGAGGCATTTCCTGAATAAACTATTTCAGTGGATGCACAAGTAGTATAACAAATATTTGATTTTGTATATTTTGCATTTCTAATTTCAGTAAGTCTCTTCCAAACACTCAAGTTGATTTTGAATATTTGCTGTTGATAAAAAAACCCTCAAAAGACCAACAACCAAACAGACCAACTCCCCCCCCCACCGCCAACAAATAAACCAAAAAACCCAACCAAAAACCAACCAACCAAAACCCACCACCAACAAAACAACCAGACAGAAATGTAAAATAGCTTCCCATGTGTTATGTTAAAAAGGGCTAATTCTTTCTTTTGGAGAGGTTAAAATAAAAAATACTTTATAGATGGCATCATTTTTAGAAGGGTTTTTTTGCCATGAAATGAGATCTTTCCAGATGGAACAATTCTTCACTGCCTGGAAGCAGTTCCATCAAGACTTTGCTTTCATGGGAAATACTGAGTGTCTTCAAGAGCAACGTGGAAGAAAAGCCCTGCATTTTTATGAGCAAGATTGTTCAGTGCAGCGGATGGCATGAGTGGGAGTAAATCAAGTTTTTTGCTTTGGGCTAAAGTCACAGATGAAAACACTGAGTAAATTTTGAAATGGGGCTGCAAAGGTTATTTTAATGCAGATTAACTAAACTTCTTTGCACTGGAGGATCCTCCACTTTACTAGGCCAAGAACCACTCCAGTGCTCTTCCATGCACCACTGGCACTGAGTTAGCCCAAGCCACACCAAACCACTCCCACTTATGGAAACCATTAAAACTATGGGGAGGCATGCTCTGATCTATCCTCAAACTCCATGCTGGCAGCATGGATTACTTGGAGAGACACAGCAACCACCCAAACCTCTTATACAGTATCATCTAAAACATCACTGATAAAAGAGGTAAGCCCACAAGGAAATTGTCTAGCAGAGTTTGCCTGTAAGTTAGCATAAATCTTCAGCATGAAAAGTCAGAAAATACAGCAAAAAAAGTGTTCATTCATCCATTACACAAGCAAATCTAAAAAAAGTCTCTGAGGAACCACTGTGCTAGCATAAATACATCTTCGTGTTTCTACACAATATTGATGATTGTAGATCAGCTCCTGCCACAGATACAATGACATGTAGGAATGAACAGCAGGAATGAACAAGAGATAAGAAGAACAAAGCATTAATGTTTTAATATGATACAGCAATATCACAAAACTGTGATAACTGAAACATTAAATAGCCCAAAATGACAGTGTCCAGTAGATTCACAAGGCAAAAACCCAAAGCACGTTTCTCTCAAGTTTGCTTATCTGCTGGACTCAGGCTAATTAAGGTACCAGAAGCAATCCAGATGACGCAGTGGGGAAGCTCTCCTGGACTAAGTTACTCTCAGGAGCTCCAAGTTTCTATTCCTAGACTGTTTCCCCTCCACAGCTGCCCCACACCTTTCAGATTTGTCCGCACCAGTGCAATAAATATGAAGCATTGTGCCCCTTTCATTGAAATGAAAACATTCTGGACAAAAGTAAGAGCAAATGGCTGGTACTGTATTGTGCAAATGACAGAAATATTTTATCATATGTTTTTCCTATACATGGGATCCTTTTCAGGGAAAAATACCCACACCACAAGTAGCTGCATCTACATTTTCAATATTAGTTATTTTACTAAGACTGTATTCTGTTATGCTGAAAAACTTACAGCACATGCACGTATCTAAGCAGATCAAACAGTATATATTTGCTTTTCTGTTTATTTTGATTTACTTTAATTAAACATCTTCAACAGGATGCAATGAAAATTACTTAGCTCCAAGCTATAATGATTTCTTTTCAGAAGCAGGGCAACAATAAACTCTGTCAATGCTTTCACCAAAACTTGCTATTAAAATATGCAGAAAAATGTTTGCAAGGAAGAAAGAGCAGCAAGGGACAGAAGAGATAACCACAAACAGGCACATAAATATGCAGCTTTTAATAGGCAGTGCAGATTCCTATTTTCATATTTTAAGTGTCCTCACCCTTGAGTGAGCACAAAGAATGGGAGCGACACAGCAGATGTAACAATATCAGTAACAAAAGTAATACCAGCCAGATCTTGCTGCCTCTGCTTGACTGACAGTTCACTTACCTGCCTCCTCTTCTTTTTTTATCCTTTCTTCAGTAACCACAAAATGTATTAAATGTTTTGTATCACGTGTTTTGCTGGAGCCTAAGTGCACACAGGCAAGAAACAATTTCCCTGATGATATTACGTGGTGCAGGCTAAATGTGAGGCCTTTGTGAGGGGCTTGAAACTTAATTTGTGAAGCTTGTGAACCATGCAGCGGCACATGGTGCTGGCAGGGCTGCTCAACTCCTGACTTAATTCCATCCCAATCCCCTGGCTGTGATTACATATTCCTATGTGCTCCATCTCAGGGTTAGGTACGTTCAAAGGTTATAATAACAATGCCTGTTGAGGACTTAACACCCTGGCTCAACGACTCCAGCTAAAAGAGTGGGCAAGACTCTTCTTTTAGGTAATTTCACATATTTTCATTTTTGCTTTGATTTTGATTTCATTTGAATAAGTATCAAACAAATCACGAAGTAACACCTGAGGAAAAAAAAGCAATGTCATAACCAGTGCTTTGCCACAATTATGAACACCTTTATAAAGCTTTATTAGACATTCAGATTCTCTGGGTTTGATTGAAAGCGAGAATCAAAACATGTAGCACATAATATAGATATGTGTGGGCACAGATGTGTGTGCATTTGAAGAGAGAGATCTTCCTTTTAAAAATATTTTGCCTTTTCTAAATTAAGCCTGTGGTTCCTGTAAAAAATACAGCATAATTACTATGCATAAAAAGCAATTATCTACTAATGTTTAATTTCTGTTTCCTAAATTTTTTGCTAGATAATAACCTCCAATATCTATTTAAACTTTTTAAAAGGATAATAATGATTCTGCCATGTTATTAGATCTATACACCTGTGCACATTTGACCTTCTACTACTGAAGTAAGTAATTTATAACACACACCAGAAGGAGCACTGATTTTCCTTTTGTGTAGGTGTGTATCTTAGACAGGTATCCAGAAATTCAACACCCATAACTGTCCAAACATTCAACTCTTCTGTGCTAACAGAGAGCAGTCAGTAATTGAGACAGTCACAAACTAATACAAAGACATGCATATTTGCTGGTCCCATAATGTTGTTACTGTTCTTTGTTTCTGGATTCATTTCTTGCCCTTTTTTTGCTCTTCTTTAAGTGCTGAATTGCTGCTCCTCAAGCAAGAGGTTGCTGTAGATATCCCATGGGAAGGAAAGTGAGAAAGAAAAGACAAAGTCACCTCTTTATCCACCTGTCCTCTATACTCTTGCAGCCTATCTTACTTTCAACATCCTTTACAGTAATTTCTGTTACAAGTTGATATTTCAGTGGCATTTCACTGCCCTAAAAATACTTAATTTATGACCAAAGACTCTACCATTTGTCAATCAGAATATTTTCTGTGCTATTAACAATGATCACAAGCAGCAGCAAGTAAAAAGTCTGCCTGAAAGCAGAGGAAGCTCAGCTATAACCAGAGCTTACAGCCCAAAATTGCAGCCAGTGAAGCCTGCAAGAATTTTACTTTTTCTGACAAAGCAAAAAGAGGATAATATTAATAACTACTTAGAATTTTAAATTCAATTAAAACAAGTTAATTATGTTCAAAAACAGGAAAGAGGATTATCAGCTGGATTCTTCAATAAGCAAAATAAATATGAGGATGGATACAAACTATTTTATTTAACAAAAGAGAAGGGGCATTTTTCTCCTGCTGCATCAGGTAGGGTGGATCTCAAGAAAGATAAAGACAGAATAACTTACTGGCATGGGAATTTCCTAAGAAGAATCAGTTTTTCTGAGAAGCTTTTAACTAACAATCTCCAGTTTCAGATTTGAAATAAGGCATCCTCTGCTTAAAATAAAAAAGGACAGAAAGCTCCTGGTGTGTCTGATAGATATTTCATTCCCTAGAAAAAAATCTGAGCAATCCAGAATTATGACATTTTCATGCACAGCTTAATTACAATACAGGCAATTCAAAATTATGGATTTATGAATCTTCACCAATGAAAAAAGTTAGAAGGGCCAGCGTCAGTGGGGAAAGTCATTAATTTAGAAATCCACTAATTGAGGAAGGATAATTTGAGGGATATTTAAAAAGAGAACCAGACTTATAACAAACCAAGGATAATACATTGACAAGAGACGTCAGCTGATAACAAAGTGCTACTTTGCCTAAAGACAAATCTACTACTTTTGTGTTTAAATGTTTGCATATATATTAAATGCCATTCAGATATATCAAAATCTTTTATACACTCTTTTAAACTAATTAAACAAGGGCAACATTTCATCTCACTACATTATTTTTTGTTTACTTTTTTCTCAGACTTTGTTCATAACAAAGATGAGAAAAAAATTAAACCAACAAGTCATGTAAATGTGTTGCAAAGTTCTCTGGATAGAGATTTACATCTCTAAAAATAATGAAGATTTGTTAAGCACGGCCTACAGCAGGTCCTACAATACCACTGTTACTTTTGAAAAGCAAACAATAAGCCAACTAATTATCTATATCATAGGGGGCTTGACTGAATAGCTGCTTTGGGGTGTTTTGTGGGTTTTTTCTTTTTTTTTTTGGTTGGTTTGTCAATGCTGGTTTTGTCTGGTTTTGTTTTAAACAAAACCCAAACCTTCAGGCTGCAGGCCATCAAAGTTTCTCTTCCTCATCTGACTGGTGACTGAAAGAGTCTTGGGGTCATGCCATGTTGACAAAATTAAATACAGTCTGCATACACAGATATTGATAGTAAGCTTGACAACAAAAAAAGTCGTAAAATTTAAAAGCCATTACTTCCCACTTCCAATGTTCTTATATGAAATTTGGAAAGTTACACATCAGCAGCATTTATTATAAGACATCCCTATATGTAACTAACAACTGAAAGGTGAATAAATTCAAGGTAATTTTGATGCCCAAGTCACATAAATACTGTGCAATGGTTACTGTCTAGAAGAAATTGGATTTTCTGCTTCGCAGGAAACACTGATGCTTCATATTAGTTTCCATCAGTTACTGGAATAAATGGATACACACATGCATTAATATATACATAATTATGTATTTACATACCATAAATCCAGAATTCTGGATAACAATAAAATTCAAGAAACATTTGATTGAAAAGGAGTGATGCACTAAGCTTATCATTTTAGACCACTAATTTTTCAAAGAACAAAATATTTTATTTTACTCTGTTATTTAATTTTTTTTTCAACTATAGTGACTCCTGGGAGGTCTCAATCTATTTTCAATGGAGTATGCTTGAGACCCTGGGTAGAAAACCTTTGGCCATGTAGTTCCTTTTAACAATTAACAGTCTGCCTTACAGCAGTCATCTTCTTTAATACCTCAAATATTTCTGAGAGGTCCATGGTAGATGCTGAAAGTGAATTTCTTCAACTCTCTAGCATTTTGTGAGAATTCTGTCTTTCCCTGAATGAAAGCTAACTAAAACAAAGTAGTTTATCAAATATCCACAACTGTGACTTGTCTTTGTCAGATTGTTATGGCTTCCACTGGAAAAACACTTGTGAATGGATGTCTTAGAGTTGGGCCAATCCCCTTGAGGGGTGGATGGCCAGAGAACCACTTTATGCCATTTAACTCACTTTTTGCAAACTAACATATAAAACCTCAGGAAAAAGCCATTAAAGGGGGTCAGTCCACCATTTCTACCTGACCCTGGAGTTTGTGTGGTTTTTCTACATGTCCGTGTTACAATAGCGACAGTCCATTCCAGATCCTCAGTGACAGCATTTGTGGTTTAAATTTATCCTAAACAATTAAAGTCCTTAGTTTATGTTATTTCTCCCATCCTCATTTAAAGAGAACTTGGTCTTGCTTTAGCTCTGATAAAAAAGGCATGCTTTCAGCCTTGCCTTGTAAAATAGCTTCTTCAGTTTCTTGCTGATCTTTCTTTGCCCTTATTCCTGCCCAAAGTCATCACTCTTGTGTTTGTTTTCTTGAAAAACAACAAGCAGTATCCCAAATAAAATCCTGTAAGTAATGGCTGTTTTTCTCCAACAGAATCCCAATGCATCCCACCATCATATTTTTTATTTCCCTAAGGAAAATTTTATTTTTCCAGACTCTGCAATTTCTATCAGAGGGTCACTACCAAAAATTACTCTTCAGCCTAGGAAACACAAAAGGTTCTGCTGTGCAGGTTTGCTTAAATGATAAACATCTATTTCATTGATTGTTATGCTTAACCACTCTCAGCCAATGAAGAGATCAGTTATTCCATAAATGTCCGGATGTTGTATCATAATAACAACATCAACCTATGCAGATGTATTTGCAGTGGGGGTGAAAACACTTCAGCTATGGGCAGGATCAACCCGTCACAAAACACATCCAGGAGCCACACCAGGCAACATCATTATCTGAATAGCCCAGTAAAATTCATTCCTCTTGCTGCAATTACTTTTTACTTAAAAAAAAAAAAAAAAAAAAGCCAAATCTCCACCCCCAAACATTTAAACAATTAATATAAAGGCACCTGGAAACAAAGAGCTAAAATTAGGGCACATTTGGGAGATTCTCTAGATTCCTGAACAGTCAAGTTCAGAGAATCCATCCATCCTGTCTCAACCTCTGCTTGGAGAAGTGCATTAAGAGAGGAATCAGAGAACAGGCACCCTCTATAAGCCTGTATAACTTCAGACTCCTTCTAAAAGACTGTCTTTGTTCCCAGCACTATTATATGGTCCACATGCAGAAAAGTTGACTAGAATAAGTGATGGTAAAACCCAGTCCACATCCCTTTATTCTCAAGAACAGACAGTAGAAATAGATCTAAGTAATGAGTGACTCTTGCACTGGGGGCACCAGGTACAATTCATGCTTTGTGGGGATTTTTTTCCATTTTTATTTTATTTTAATTGTAAATTTGTCCCCTACACATCCAAAAATCGGACTTCAGAAATAAGTAAACTTCAGAACAAACCTTTCTTTCATACTCAGCTCACAGCTCTGGAGGAGAGTTTGTCAAATCATCCTAAAAAAGTTTTTTCAAGAGCATTTTCATGCAGCTGTGTGAAGGGCAGAGATAGAGCAGAGGTAGAGTTCTTCAATAGATAAGGTGTTTGAACATTCACACAGAAGTGCAAAGTCAGGGCTAATCACTGCTCTGCCTGAGAACTGTGTTCAGGAGACCATTTTAAGTACTATCATAGTACTATCATACTACATAGACATCCGAATAGCTCATCGGCACTGCTTCACTTAGGAAAGAGAATTAAAATGTTTGCACCAGGAGGGATGTCTTCCCATAGGAGTACACTTATTGTCCTGACCAGCAGCCTATAAAGTCATCCTGGGATATCTTCAGGTTATGCAAGTTACTTATAAAATAATAATTGCACCATTATAACTAAACACACGCCTCTAAGTTATCTTACTAGAAAGGACATTCAGTTCAAGCTGTTCATTGTCTGATCAGTACGAGGAATTTTACCCAGGGGCTTGTACCAAAAATAAACATTTTGTTTTGCAACATACTGTCATGGTTCCAAAATCTGCCCATGTTGCCAGGTCACTTTTTGCCTACCTAGGATTGTAAAAGCTTTCAAATTCCAGCAGACCAAACCTCTACTTAAGCTTTCTACAGTCCAGTTACCAGCCTGAAAAATTATATGCTCTTCTTTTCACCTTCCCTTCATCCTCTTTTCATTCCATTCTTCACTTTTGCCTAACATCTCCATCAAAACATGTACTAAGTAAGTTAATACAATAGAGATGAAAGTAGAGGAAAGAAAAATCAGAAGATTACTGGGTAAAGAAAAGTTATAACCAGACGGTAAAGCTGAGAGAAAGTGGCAAGTATGGAGAGGAAAAGTGAAATTAAGAGGAGTGTTTGATGAGCAGCTTAGTGGGACAGGGTTGTGGGGAGATGAATGAGTGACAGAAAGCAGAATAGATGACTAGATGATAGCAGATGGGCAGAAAGACTCTAAACACAACAAATAATCATTGTCAGAGTTAGCAACAAAGAAAGCAAGATTCCCAAATAATTCTCTTTTTAAATACTAAGCATTTGTAAGTTTAAATACAGAATCTCATATATATAGTTACGAGGCATTTGGGATCAGGGGAAATCAGCAATGACCCACACAGTTGGAGACCACACCAATGACGTTTTTTAACACCTTGTATCCATGAGGTTTTACACTGTCAGGCACACAACCTGAATACTTTCAGAACTGAAAGCTTTACAGAGAAAGTGCTGTGTCTGCTCACCCACTGCTGCTCCAATGGGAATTTAGGTGCTGCTGGCTGGGACAGATGGCATCGCAGCCAGCTTGCAGAGGCAATGGTTTTCTGATGATATTTCTCTTTCTTTCAGAAAACTAATACATTGACTACCCCTGCAAATAGGAGTAAGAAATTGATCTTTACAGCAGTAGGTGACTTAGCTGGCAGACACCAGTGGTGTCTCCTTTGATGATTTTGAAGAATCCTGCTGACAGGATCCCAGAGCTGGTTTCCTTAGCAACCACAGATGATGCATGACTGTATTATGTTTGATTCTCCAAACATCATTTCAGCTCCTCCCTGAGATTTAGTTCTTGTTTGTTTGTCAAGCTTGTGTCTCTGAAAAGCATGTTCCAATGAAAGACCCCGAAAATTAATCCTCCACCCATTTCTCAGTAAAAACATGTCTTTTCACTCCTAGAGATTTATAATTTCAATCAAGTAAATGAGATTGGGCCCCTCTCCAGATTTCACTGCCAGGACAAGTAAAGTTCTTCCCAGGAGGGATAAAAGAGAATTTGTCACAAGAGCAAAAGTTAACCACCGCAGCCCACCAGGTGGAGGTGACCAACTGGGGAAGGAACAACGGATTAATATTGATCCTGCATAAAGTGGAAAATGGAATATAGAGAGTGTGGTTTTGCAATCTAGGTTAAAAAAACCAAGAAGAAGAACTTCTCAGGTTGTGATGTAGGCCATGGAGTATGGGACCTAATTAGTCATTTAGAGGGCATTGTGATAAAAAGAGAATATAAATATTAATGAATATCAGATAACCCTCCAGGATACAAATAAAAGTATGATCCTGGAGAAAGATAATTTCATAGAAGCAAATCAATTTTAATGCAATGAATATTGCAGTTGCAAATGTTCAAAAGCAGGGTGTATTAAAATGGGGCATAAAGAATTCTCCACCGTTCATAACACAGATGCAAATGTTACATGGCAAATGTAGAGGATGGGGAATATTATTAACAGTGACCCACCCAGACTTCAAGGATAATGAAAGTCAGTACACACAAATTCAAGTACTCACACGCAGACTCTTTGACTTGGCATTTTAGAAAGCAGAGAAAGAAGAACACGTCTTTAGAGAAGAAGAGTTCTCTAGACATGTTTATTCCTTTTTGAGGCTGTTGTTGGTTCCCCTTCCTCCCCTCTACAAGCACCTGAATTAGCTCATTCTAGGCCTGATGTCTCCCACATGGCTGACAACTTACTTTGCCAAGAGGGCACATTGTTGCCTCCTGGTCAGAATGGGATGCACCAGGGTGCCAAGCTGAATTCATCAGATCAGCCTCCAGTCTGCAATGGCTCAACTGATTATTCCACCCCAGGTGCAGGACCTGTTGAACTTCATGACCAAAACCCTCTGCCTATTTCTCCAACCTCTGAAGGGCTGCAAAGCCATCTAATACCTCTATCAAGAATTCCTCACAGCTTAGGGTCACCTGCAAGCTTGCCGATAGTGCTCTCTGTCCATTCATTCAGCTCATTAATGAGGCTATTAAGCAACATTAGACCCAATACTGACCACCAGAGGACTGCCCAGGGATTGGTCTAGAGCTGGGCTTAGTACAAATGATCCCAGTGCCTTCAGCCAAGCAGTTCAGCCAGCTTTCAGTCCCACCTCACTGCCATTTATCTAGGCCATACTCCACTGGTTTATCAATTTTGATATCATAGGACATAGGGCCGAAGTCAAGATAAAAAATGTCCATGGTTTTCCCCTAGTTATGAATGGATGACGTGGGTTTAAATAAGTCCCTCCTGCCTTTTGCCCAGGCCTCTGGCAGCAGGCACTCACATTATTGAGGTGGCCAGCACCCCAAGACCCACTCTCATTTGCAAGTTCTTTAATAATGGCTGATTTGGTCTATTATAGGATGAATTATTAATTAATAGACACAAAACTAACAGACATAAGACTTTAAACAGACTATTACTATACAGGAATAAGACAAAAGGGAATACTAGTATTATACACACAGCATTAAAGGTACCATTAAATTTACAGCTAGCAAAAAAAATAATTTTGTTGCAGTGGCTAGGTTTAGTTTTAGCAGCTGCAGCTTTCCCTGGGATCTCTGCAGGCTCATCTTACGGCAGGGCAGCCATTCTCTGCCCTCCTGTAGTCCTTTCCAGACGGCCCTGCACTCTTGCTCCAGCCAGCTACCAGCTCTGCAACTCAGTGATCGGCAAAGGAGGCAGAGAAGGGACTCCCATGGCAGCCCCTGAAGAGCTTCATTGATACATCTTGTACTGGCAGTTCCCAGGAGCAGAGAGACCTCCTGGTCTGGGAGAAGGGGGGTTTTCTCAGATGGCAGGGGCAGTACATGGGCGGAGTTGGGGTACAGGAACCAATAGGGAGAACCCGAGGGAGCGGCCAGGGCTAGGGGCAAGGGAAAAGGTAGGGGGGGAACACTAGGGCATCAGAAAGGCAGTGGGTTAATAGATCACAACATAGTGTAAGTTAGGATTTGATGTTTTTTACCTCCAAATTGTTGAAGGGACACATATCTAAATCCTTTCCCTCAATTTCTGGAAAAATAACCATGAAGTTGCGTCCAAGGTTCGGGGAGAAATAGTCTCACACATTCCAAAGGAGTGTGTAAGAGACTTCTGCCTCTGTGATAATTTGTGTGGACTTTTATAGACATAAGAACCCTGGTCTTTTGGTCACCAATGTTTATTGTCTTTTACTTCTTTCCACATCTGCTCTCATACCAAGATGTGTACTCGGGGCTGGGGCTCAGACCCCTTGCTGGGCTCTCTGGCCCTTTGCTGGGCTATTAATCCGGCCTGAGTTATCTCTTTCAAAATGCCCCAGCCATGAGAGAGAGGAGGATGTCCTGCTACCTGCCTCATACACATGTCCTGGCATCTAATTGTAGAATGTTATTGAACTGTCCAGACACAATTTCCCCTATGGTAATATTCCATGCTGCCTACCCCAATCACCTTCTTGTTTTCTCATGTGTTCTGGAAATCCAGAATAGTTTTCTCCAGTATCTTAGGGATCAAGTCGAGGCTGACCAACCTGTACTACCTCAGATCCTCCTCCTTTCCTGTTCTGAGGACAGAAGTGGCATTTACTTCCTTCCAGTCCAATCCTCAGGAACCTTCCCTGGTCACTACAACCATTCAAAGATAATCTGGAGTGGCCTCACAGTGACACTGGACAGCTCCCTCAGCATTTGGTGGGTCCATCCTCTCTAGCTCCAGTCTGCTTTGGTACTCTCTAATCAGATCCTCCTGCATCAAGAGCAAATCTTCCACACTTGACTTTCCCACTGGTTTTGGGCAGTCAGGAGTCTTAAGGGTTAATCTTAACAAAATAGTCCAACATGAAGACATAATTGAGTAGCTTGGCCTTTTTCCAAGTGCTCTGTTACCAGGTCCCCTGCTTCATCCAGCAGTATGTCCATATTTTCCTTGGCTTTCCTCTTGTTGTTGAGATACCTGTATGGTAGTCCTCCTGGTTGACCTTCTTGCCAGACTGAACTTCAGGTGAATTTCAGCTTTCTCGGCCCTGTCCCTCCACACTGTGTGCCTGTACTTCTGTGGCACTTAACACCAACGCCATCTCTTTTATGCTTTCTTTGTCAGGGGCTCTTTGTTCATTCCTGTAGGCCTGCTCAGACCTTTGCCTAGCTTCCGGCACAGGGAGTAGAACATCCTTGAGACTGGAGCACGTGCCTTTGGAAAATCAACCAGCTCTCCCAGTCTCCTCTTCTTCTCTAAAGGACCATATATGACAGTATCCTTCCAAGGACATCCTGAAGAGGCCCAAATATGTTCTCCTGACCTTGATCCTGCTTTTTGCCTCCTTTCAGGATCCTACCATATCATATTCACAGCAGCCAACATTGCTGCACCCAACCATCAAATCCTTAATTCTTTTCATTGCATCATGAATCTCCAGATGGAAGTTCTATGAAGGGGTGGCAACACTTTGCTTCCTGAGGCCCCACTGACAGCGAGGCCAGGCTTATTAAGAAAACATGTTGCTCAAACCTCCCTGTTGTTGAACTTCTTCCCAGTTCAGAGGCCAAAATCCATCTAAGTTCAGGTATTTCCCTGGTTTTTCCTGTGGTTTAGATACTTCATTAGTCAGTGCTTTTATCCTTTTCTGTGTGTTTAATAAGTATTGAAGGTCTTTTCTTCCATGAATTTCTCTAATTGCTTCTAAACCAATTTATACTTTGGCATCCACAGCATCCTTTGGCAGGGAATTCTACAGCCTAATTAAGCATGGTTTAAAGCAGCACTTCCTTTCACTACTCTTAAAACCTCTCATTATTTAATTTTGTACTTTCCACTTCTTGTTTTATAATAAATCATGGATAATCATTCTTCATAATTTCTTCCATGATTTTGGATATAGTTACTTAAATATACCCCCTCAGATCTCTACTCAAGAAAAAAGCTACTACTTCTAAGTATCTTTTCAAACTTTACAGTCTCTCTTGAAGGTCTTCCATACCTCTGGAAATCTTTAAATCCCTTCTTTTTACCTTTATCAAATTATTATATTATAACAAAATGATAAGGGGATCAGAACATGTAACATCCAATATTTAAACCCATCAGAAAGATATATATGTCAACTTATAGTAGTGCTTCTTAGTTTTCCTTCCATCTGTTCCAGAAAATTCCTGTGCATTTTTGAGCACAGAATTTGTGTTTATAGGCACCAAAGCCTTGCTTTTTTTTGAGAGAGGAAGGTTAATACAGAGTTTCTCAATGATATAGTAATTAGTCTTTATCTGATCTGAGTTTCACCTGCCCTGAATTTCATCTGCTTCTTTTTACTCAATCCTATCTCGATAGTAAAATCACTCTGCAGGTCCTCAAAGTTGGGTTTTGGTTTTACTCTACTGTATAATTTCGTATTATCTAAGATTTGTTACCTAATATTTTGTCACTTCTCCAAATAATTTATGAAAAATTAAGGAGGACTTTTAGTTTCCCTCGATATGTTGAGTAGGAGTCATTTTGAACTATGTTCATTTGTCCTCATGTACTGTCTTTTAGCTTTTAAAATAGCAAGCTTTTATTGCTGGCTGTATAATTGTATTTGGGAAAGTCCCTTTTTTCTATATAATCTCTCTTTTTATTAAAAAAAATGCAATTCCTCCCCTCCTCTCCTCTCTTCTCCCCTCCCCTCCCTGCTCTCCCTGCAGCATCAGGTCATGGCTTCCACATCTTACTCAAGAGGAAGAGTTCATTTGGTCCTCAGTTGCCTCAGGGTATGTAAGGAAACAACCAATAATCAAACTTGTCCACTACCATCTCACCATCCTCAGTTATACTCTGACTCTATCATAGGGTATTCTCAGTACAAAACCCACAATTCTGTTACCTGGTACAAACACTGCTTGCACAATCCTTTTTGTCTTGATGCTCTATCTGCTTAAATGGTCTTTTCCCATTTCTGCCAGCTTAGAAGTAAAAGTGTGGTATGGTGTAACTCTGTATGTTGAAAACACACCTGTTTGATTTCCTGGGCTCCTGTCAATGAACCACACCGGCACAAGAATCAGTATTTTGTGAAGATCATCTTGTGTACACAATGTCCTTCACAAAATCACAGAACCATTAAGGTTGCAAAACACCTGCAAGGCCATCAAGTCCAATTTTGACTGATCACCACCTTGTCAACTAGGGCACCAAGTGCCACATCCAGTGGTTTCTGGAACACCTCCAGGGATGGTAACTCCACCAGTTCCCTGGGCAGCCGTTTTGGTTCGAAAGACAGGTGTCAGTCAAGGAAGGCAGGAGCCTTCCCTGAAATGGAAAATACAACCCCCTTCCCTCCGAATTATTATAATTTTGAAATGAAAGAGCTTTCAGGAAAAGATGTGAGGAATAGGAATANGAGGTCTCAGCAGGCAGGGTGTGCCGAGCTAAAGTGTACCAAAGGCTCAGGGCAGCAGCAGGGGCAGGGAGGCCGCAGTTCAGCTCCCAGCAGGGCAGGGAAAAGCAGGCTTGGGAATCCCAGGGCGCCTCCCGCAGAAGGAAGACAGCTGGAAAAGCAGAAGCTCAGTGCTGAGTAGTTCCTTCCAGCACCGTAGCAGCTTCCTCTCTGTGCAGACGCAGCTGCCGAGTGCCCAGCCCGCCAAGGAGTGCCCCAACCTCCCCCCCGCCAGGTGCCTGGGACCAGCCCTTTGGTCCTCTCCCTCCGTGGCCAGCTCTTTTGTTTTCTTAAGCTCTCAGCAATTTGTTTCCCAGCAACATATATGGTACAAAAATGCCTCAAGGGAAAAGAGAACAGAAAACTTTCAAACCCTAACAGCAGCCTGTTCCAGTGCTTCAGTGCAGAAATTCCCCCTCATGTCTGACTTGAATCTCCCCTGGCACACCTTGAGGCCGTTTCCTTTTGTCCTGCCACTAGTTTCGAGGGAGAGGAATACAACCCAAACCTTGCTACAGCCTCCTTTCAATCCATTACCCTTCATAACAGGTAACCAGGCCCATGGTTATGCTCCCTGCATAAAACACTGAGACTTCCTTTGCCCCGCCTCAGACTGTTACATCCCAGTTACTCAAACCTAGGACTAAACCAAGGTTATTTTGCTCTGGGTAGGCACAAAGGAGAAAATTCCAACCAAATATTCTTAAGGGGTAAAAACATGCAAAAGTTTACTGGCAAATTATAGAAAATTAAGAAACATTGGCAAAAAATACAACATAGCATCACTTATCCCAGCATAAAGTTAGCCTACTGAACATAGAAAACCTTTAAACCCATTAAATGTTACATTCTGGGAGAAGAGAGAAGAAGAAGAAGGGGGAAAAAACAGAAAGACAGGCAAGATATAGAAAAACAGACATAGATACCAACTCCTGGGTTTCAGCAATGTAAGACTCCAAGATGAAGGTAGGGTTAAAGGACTACTTGCTTGCCTGGTGGTGACCCTTCTTAACCTTTTTGGCCCACCCTGAGCCTTTGTCCCAGGAGGGACTTCTGTTCTCTTGGCCACTCAGGGAATGGGTTAGGCAAAACTGGAGCTGCCTCCAGAAAAGCAGAAAAGCTGTCTGTGGTTGACAGACACCACAGGGCTGGCGGGTATGGGGGGCAGGGCATTATCTCACCACATCAAGGCCTGACCCACCCCCCTACCACACATTCCAAGTCCCCAAGATGTCTGGAAGCATTACCTTTTCCAGCCTCTGACACAGACAAATGTACTTTCTTATAAATTCTATTTGGACTTCCTTCTGCATTTGAATTTGGAGAGAGACAGAGTCAGAAGTGACTGAAAACCCTAGGTTAATTTTTTATTGCTCTTTTTTACCACTGAGTTTCATCTTTCTCCTGCCTGCTCCTCTCCTTCCAAAGGTTAGTACATCTGGACTCCACAAGTTTCTCCTCCGCAGCTCTCCTAAGCCTTGGCTTACTCCACACACATACTGGGGTTTAACAGTTCATGAGCTTTGTAATATATGATTGCAAGATAATTCGTGCTAAAACAAAACCACAGCATATTCTACAGAAGCCAGAAGAAAATACAAACACTAGCCACAAAATATGCATTTCAAAGAATTCTTGCTGCGATAAGACCCCAACAAGGTACATTTTCATATGCATTCAAAAAGGGATATTCTGAGAAATTTTCCATCTGACAGGTTCCAGCAATATGCATATTTGATAAGATAAAAATGTGTCGCCAAAACTAATCCAGCGATAAGATTATATCAACTGATTCCAGGAACTGTCGTCTGACAAGATAAAACTACAACAATATGGGATAAGGGGATAAGACCATCAAAACAAAAAACTGTATAAAGAGAAACCCCATAAAACCACCTTTGTGAACCAGGGAGGTTTGGAGGGCATGAGTGTCTGAATTTTGGTTCACCCAGGATCGATCGCCCAGCTAGATTCTGAACCATGGCTTCTCCAAATTTTATACATTGATTGTTTATTAAATTCTCTTAAATTAGAAATTGGCTGAGTCGTTTATGACAAGCTTGCTATCCAGCAGCCTTCACACCCACTCTGCTAAGACTTGTGGTTGCAACTATGAGACAACATTAATCCTTTCTTCATGCACTCGTGGACACAGATCTAAAACTAAATGTATTTAGGTTCAGGAATACATGTAGCAATGTTGTATCCTGAAAAGAGGACAGTAGGTATGATCAGGTACAAATACATGCATTTTATTACAAAGTGAGAAAACAAACTTCTGACTGCATGCTGAAGTACCTCATGCCATTTATTTCACTTCAGTAGTGAAGAAACTTTAAATGTTAGAAAACAAAATTTCATTCTGTTAACCAGCGTCTCAATTGCATCCCAAACACCAGCTAGATCATGAATCATCACAGCAGCCTTGCATTCCCAGAAGAGCTGTCACAAAGATAGAAAATGAATAAATGAGTATCTTTGCTGTTATATGTTGTTGCTCCTGTTGCCCCATTCCATTAGGGAAGAAATCAAAGCACACAAAAGAAAACTCATTAATTCTTACTCCTAATCCCTTTCAATATAAATCACCCTTTTTCATGCATTGTATAACCTTTGTCCTATAGGTTTGCACAGTTAACACCAAGAGAATATAAATATGGAGAAGTCATATCACTGCAGTAGAAGTCATCAAATGCGTTTCAAATAACTCTAACAGAAGATTTGTATTTTTCCATTCCTAGTGGCTTTGTCAATTTGCATTTTCATTCTCCTCTGTCATTTTTGTTCCTCTACTGACTTTTAAAATCAACATTTTTTTTCCCTTTGTCTTGAACTTATTCCAGACTAAATAAGGAAATGCACTTGATCTGCGCCATGCATAATATATAGGGCTCATAAACATCGACATTTCAAGTTTTCAAAGTTGCAGTCAAGCAAAGAGAACGCTTCAAATACCTATTTTGACATACTTTCTCATTCTCAGGGACAACACAGTCTGACAGCTTCAATATACATGAACACCTATTTCAGAGTAAAGGAAGAAGACTTTAAGGAGTAGTTTTGTGCACATCATAAAAATCCTGAAAGCAGGAAACTGAAGGAGATGCCTGCAGAATATGGTTCATGTAGCTAGTTCTTTCATTCCATCAAAATGGAAACTAATGTGAAGTAAATTGCGGTTACACAGTAGAGAAAGTAATATATAATTTTTAAAAAATTACAACAGCATTGTAGAATCCATTGAAAGACAGGTGCTGATAAAGAGTAGCAGTATAGTAACATTCTCTCCATCTTGATTTTAGCATTTTATGTATCCTTATTTTTTAACAGCTTCAGTGCAGGTTTGCTGCCAAAACATTAATATAGATTTAAAGCTAGTCTCTCTTCTCTTACCTAATACACATTAGGATATCTAACATTAAATTTATTACAAATCCTGAAACCAGTACTATGATAAATACAGACCAAGAATTCATGAGACTACATTTAAATTGTTCATTGCAGTTCCCTGGTACTCACCCTTAAATTAAATTGAGAGTAAGAGGAGACTTGTCCACTAAGAAGGATAATTTTGTTTGGCAAAGGTAATGAGAAAACAAAACAAGCAACTTCAGCTGTGCTAGCGAGATATAGAGACCTTACTAATGAATACCCAGTAGCAAAAAAAAAAAAAAAAAATTGAAAAGAAATATTTGCATAGCTGCTGTCTCAGCCAAGTTCAGTAATCCTTTTCCTTTCTATCTTACCAGAGAATTGCATGCCAGCCTATTCATTTTATGAAGGAGGGTAACAACAAAATTGAGTTTTGAGCAAATAAGATTAAAAGGTAGCAACAGTATTTTACAGTGAAAGAGGATTAGACATTGTAAGAATTATTTTTGAACAAGTTATATGGTCTTCTGGTTGGACTGAGATGTTGTTACATGTGTACAATACACATATAAAACTAACCAAAACAGTTTATTCGTTGTCAGTCACTGATTTCCATTAGTAAGCCATTAAACATAGCAAAAAGTAGTATGGAAGCTTATGGCTGAAGGCTGGAGAGACAAAGAGAGGGAACATTATAACTTTGTCTCTACTGAGCAAAAAAAGGACAAGAGAGAAAAGAAAAACTAAAAAAAAAATAAAAAAAAAAAGTAAGAAAACCCCCATCATTTAAAATATGCACAATTACATACTTGAAGAGTCTCTCAAGTAACTATATAAATCTGGATTCAAGACAGAAGACAACTTGTAGGAAAAAAAAAGAAACCCAAAAGATTAAGAGAGTCTTCTGGAGTTAACTTGTCCCATTTTTGCCAGTTTTGTATTGACTCTGAAAGAACCATTACGTAGGTTTCCAGCAGCTTCCCAATCAGTCCTCTAGCAGTGAAATTAGGGAGACTGCTGAAGAAAAGAGTTGATAAAATAAATAATGGAGAGGAAATTATTTAATTCCTTGCTTGAAAAAGTGATTATTTTTAGATTACCTAGAATATCTTTCAGAACAAGTGTAATAACAAGAGTCTTAACTCATGCCTATGGCTCAATTCAGATCATGTTTTTTTCTTCCTATCAAGGATTCATTAAAGCTTTGATTAGGTTAGGTAATTACTTCAGATAGCTTTTCTAAGACACAATAGAAAATGATACAACTGATTAAAGAATTAGTTATTTATGGTTAAAGGCCAACTTTTGAAGACCACAATCTGAAATCTATTTGAGAGCTTTCCAATTGATAACTGAGTAAATAGGTGTAATAGACAAAAGACATGCACATTCTCCTATGGCCAGGTTTGTTTGAGTGGTTACAGCATACTCCAGTTAAAAATTTAGTGCAGCCTGAATGCCTCTTAAATTATAAATAGGGAACATCTTCCTAACAAGAGCTCTGTGTTGTTCTGTCTCTTTTCTGAGTAAATGACTCGCATTGTCAGTTCCCCTTGCTTATGGTATCTCTAGATATCTAAACACAGCTACAATGAGGACGTCTGGGATTCAACAGTGAAGTTCAACTAGAAAGAGCACAGATTTCCTACTTCATTGCATGTTATTTTAATATCTTCCCTAAACAAAGAATTAAAAATGTAATGTGAATACATTTGTTTAAACTTTTAAGAGTATATAAGATAATGCAGGCATCTTTTTTGGAAAGTGCCAAAGAATTGGATTATGGCACCTAAATAATGTAAAAGTATGTGGTCAGTGCATGAAAAAAAATGGAAACCACTAAAGTTATGGGGGTTTTTTTTGTCTTTACTTCCATGGTCTTTTATTTGAGAAAGGAAAACAATTACAGCCAAAAATTACCTCATGAAACAGAGTCAGGAGTCCATACTAAAATTGTACCATTAATAACAAGATACTCCAAGATACTCTGTCTGGCTCTGTTTCAGATGTTTTACCTGGAAAGGATTTGAGAAGTCATCTTCGGATAGACAGAATAATCCCAATAGCACAGGGATGCACAAGAAACAAGGATGCTTAACTGAACTAATAATTTAGTACACTTTAGGGATAAATGACCAAATACATTTTAAAAATTGAAATAAACCTTAACTAACTACCAGTTCCTCTGCTTATGATTGTAGCACAAAATGAGATACAAAAAGGAACTCTTGCTCTTCATCAGCCAGAAGGATCCTGGAATACCGATTCCAAAAAACTTTTTGTGCGCAACTAAAAGATAATATAGGAATAAGCTTCAAGATTAACTTTTTTTCTCTAGCATCTTAACAAGTCTTATATATAAATAGTACCTTGACCCTATATCTCTTCACTGTAGCAAGACTTGTAACTTTGTGATATTCTGAGAAACAAGTTGTCTAAACCACTGTCAATTAAACAGTTTTAAAATAGGTTCATATCTTGCAGAAAACTCATCAACAGGGTAGTTAGCAAAGGTTCACAGTAAAAATAAAACAAACTAAAGCAAAAAAGTGTAATGAGTGAAATCAGCCAAATGTCTTTCCTAAGTTCAGTCCTTCTTAATACTTTCATTAATGAGCTAGATAATGAAGGACATTCCTTGAATTTGAAGTCAATATGAATACAGGAGGCAGGAGAAAGGTGCACAATGTGCCTTCACTGCTGCCAGGAAGGATGTGATTTAAAAAATTCTCTTGACTAATTGAAGCTATACCCTGAATTATGTATAGGATGTAATTCCGTAATGGGAAGAGAAAATTTTTATTAGGTGAGAATAATCAGCTATGCAAACACAAGCACTTAGCAATGGAATAGCAGGTCTATAGGAAAAGATGTGTGGGTTATAAAAGGAGATTTATTTGAAGCCTGTGGAGACAGGATAAGTGTACGCAATATGTGCTAAAAGCTTCCATAATAAGACGTATGTGCTCCACATTCACTCAAGATGGGACAAGAAATAATCAAATTAAACTGTATCAAGGAACTTTCATTTCAGGTGTTAGTTGAAAAGAATTCTAAAAATAAAAATCAGCCGAGATTTTCCTGATTCTCATGCTACTGGTAATTTTAAAGAACTTAATAAATAAGAGAAGGTTGGTGTAGATTTGGCCTTGCCTTGGGGGAATGAGTCAGGGTCAATGACTTCTCATGGTAACATGGAACCTTATCTTCCATGATTATCAATTAATCTCTTTGTCCTCAGCCCTGTACATTTCTGTTGGAGAGAACTCAATCTTTCATTTCATCGACAGTTAAATCACCATCTTTTCCCTACCTATAAACTTGCAATGTAGTGAAATATGAGTTTCAAATGCCATTTATGTTATTTGTCCTCCTGGAGCATTTTTAATGGTCACTGCCACTAATAGTATGCAACAACACCTTATTATTACAATCTTTTGAGAGTGAAATGCCAAGAACTTTAACAGCTTTAAGCTTAGAATCAGTGAAGAGCTGTCATTGTTTCTTCCATCACTTTTATTTTTGTAAAGTATGAGAGAAAATCCTCCTGCCTTGTTTAATGTGTGCCATCAACTGCAAAATCAGAGCTAACTGCAGTTTTCATACCCTGGAAACCAGCATGTCAGGAACTGAGCTGCAGTCATCAGTTAATTTACCTCTGAGCATGCTGGGCTACTATGCTCTCATAGTATTAATTTTTCATAAACAGAAGTTGCTTCAAAGAATACAAGTCATTCTAACCTAGAATAATTTCCTAATCTCTTATTTTTCTCTCTTAAGATTTTGCATTTGTAGCTTGCATGTTCCACAACTTGAAACAACATAAAGCCAGTGTAATTATTAGATTACATAGGAGAGCTTTATATGCTACTTAGCAAGGGTCTTCTTGAAGGGAAATTAAAATGGTATGACATGACATTACCTTGTTGATCGTATCAACTGTTGGTATGTACCCAGTAATGAAACATTTTTTAATGCTTAATTATGGACATGCCAATCAAGACCATGGCTAGAGATAAATATCTGTTGCACTTCCTGCAAAAAAAAAAAGAAAAAAGGTAAAATATATAAGATACTTGGTATATTTATAGATAACTTATTAGAAAGCAGCTTTCCAGAAAAAGACATGGAGGCCCAACAGACAGCAAACTGTAAAGGAGTTGTCACTATCCCTTTGCAATGAGCATGGCCAAGCACATTCTTTTTATTATCAGCAAAAGTGTGACCAGGAGGTCCAGGTAAGTGATTCTCCCCTTCTGCTTTTCTGTATTTAACTTAAAACCTGCCGGTATATGAAAGACACTAACATACTGGAACGTGTTCAGCAGATGACCACCAAACCAAGTCAGCAGAGCATCTCATGATGAACAAAGGAAGGCAGAAAACTTGATTTTTTCATCTTAAAGAGCCTCAGGAGAGAGCTTGTTATTCCCTAGGACTCCCCACAACTGGAGCATGTTGTAAAGAAGCTTCCAGTCTCTTCTCAGAGGTATACAGTGAAAAGGGTCAAACAAGCACATGCTGAAACAATCATTTTCACTACGACATTAAAAAAAAAGTATAAATCATAGAACGGCTTGGGTTGGAAAGAACCTTAAATTTCATCTAGATACAACCCCCCTGACATGGGCAGGGACAGTTTGCGCTAGGCCAGGTTGCTCAATGCCCCATCTAACTTGGCCTTGAACACTTCCAGGGGTGGGGCATCTCCATCTTCTTTGTGAAACCTCCTCCAGTGCCTCAACACTCTCACAGTAAAGAATTTCTTCTTAATATCTAATCTGAACCTACTCTTTTTCAGTTTGAAGCCATTCTCCCTTGTTCTGTCACTGCGTGTCCTCATAAAAGTCTCTCCCCAACTCTCTTGTAGCCCTCTTTAGGTACTGGAAGGTGCTCTAAGGTCTCCTTGAACTTCCTCTTCTCCAGGCTGAGCAACACCAACCTTCTCAGCCTGTCCTCATAAGATTTTCTGCCATGGAGATGACTTCTGAGCATCCTACTTCTCCTTTTTTGCCTCTCCATAAGATTAAATACCTTAGATTGGGGTGAGAACATCTATTGTAAGAATTATTTGACTTCCACTCTCTTGAGCACAAAAAAGAAAGGAAATGGATGCCTTCAATTAAGCTTTGTTAATGACAATTCCATTAGTGATAAACAATGAAAAGTGACAACATCAGCTTGAAAGAATGTGCTTTTTCAAAAAACTCTCAACCCTGGCACTTTATTTATCAGTCTCTTCTGAAAATGAGTTATTACAAATAAATAGCACTGAATCCAAAAGATTAAATCTAATCACTGAGAGAAGTTATACTCTGGTTTACAAGGTTTGACCTTTCAAAAGTATTCCAGCAGCACAGTGGAAAATGATATATAAATATAAAACTTACACCATTTCTCCAGATAATTACTTGCACAATATAATACAAATAGAGAGTATTTAAAGAGAAAATTGAATTTACTATCTATGTAATCTTGAGATGAAAATACACTAAATAAATAATACAAACTTGTTAAAGACTTCATAGGTTTCAAACTAGAAAATGTTTATGCAAAATTCAATTTCAGTTTTCTATTCACACTTTAAAACATAAACATTTGTCAGTGTTACAGTATTAAACTGCCTTTTTCAAAGCTCTGGAAATAGCAAAGTAATGCTTCTCATTCTTTTTGAATATCACTTGATGCTTTGCAATTACTGCCTATCACCCCTGATTTTTAACTGTTTAAAAGTCAAAGATTGTGGATGCTGAAAAAGCTTCAGTAGTGAATTTCTTCAGCTCTCTAGCATTTTGTGAGAGCTCTGTCTTTCCCATGCAAGCTATCTAAAATAAATTTACTAGTTTTGTAAATATTTGCACCTGCAAATTGTTTTCCTGGATTGTTATGGCTTCAACTAGAAAAACATATGAGAATGGACGTCTTAGAATTTGGCCAATCGCCTCAATGGGTGGATGGCCATAATTACTTTATGCCATTTAACTCACTTTTTGCCAACTAACATATAAAAGCCTCAGGAAAAAGCCATTAAATGGGCTCAGTCTGCCATTGATACCTGACCCTGGACTTTGTGTGGTTTTTCTACGCATCCATGCTGCGACAGTGACATCAGACACACAGATGAGAATATGTGCAGAAATCAGGTAATGATGCATGGCTTTTTAAAACCAGAGAAATTACATTCCATCAGTGAAATTCTGGAGCTGGTGCAGTTTCCAATGAAACAAACTCAGCTAGACATGCAGGCAAATCTCAGACATCATGAACTGCAATTCACTGGTAAAATATTTTTATATCAAACCTCAACTTAACCCACTGAAATTTGTAGCACTTCCTAAACAGGATTTTCCAAGAAACCTAAGGGATTCAATTTCATGTCTCTCACTGAAACAAGAATGGAACTGCGCTAAAAGAACAAAACCATAAAACATATTTAGGCACTTGGTGATGCAGAGAGATACCTTTAAAAAGTGTCTGAGAGGGACTGAGGCCCTCCTGGAAGCTGCACAAAGGACAGGGACATGTAAGAATGCAGATGTAATAGGGATCTGCTGCTCTCCAACCTAAAAATTCAGATTCTCAAAACATTGAAGAGCTGCCACATAACCCTAGAAATACATGAAATGTGACACTGATAACATTAAAAAACAGTAAAGTTACCAAAGTACCTAAAATACCTATTTCTTGACAAATGCAGCATGGTCCAGCTAGTGACTTACATAAGGATCACATGATCACATGCTAGAAAAAGACCATCCCCTGCAAAACTGCTGTGAAACAGAGGACACTCAGGAAAAGAGGAAGTAAGCAACATAGTATTTGCCAAAAGTATTTGACTTCAGAAGCTTATTGGAAGTGATTTGCATTCCTATGTCAAAAAGCAAGTTCAATCACCATTTTAAACTCCTGTATTCAAAGACCAGAGAAGTGCACTTCAGGGCAGCACATTCACGCATGGCTGAAAGCTGGAGAGAGTTTCACATCACTCAAAGCAACTTCTTCAGCTGATTAATAAACTGCCCACAGATACTCCAAATGGATCTCTCTGTCACACACTGTGTTCATCCACTGTTGTGATCTGAGGATTCAGGATCATTCAAAATAATTAAGAGAGGAAAAGTTCTCCCAGCTTGGTGCAGAAAGCACTGATCTTTACCAAGAATCTGTTCCAAAAAAGTTCTTTACGCATGCTCATCTATCTGCCATATACATAATTTTGATGCATTAAGCCACTTCAAGTTCAGCCTTCAGGTTCTGAACATATTGTGGCCATTCATTTTCCAAAAGTCCCTCTTTCTGGAAGCTGAAATACTTCAACTCAGGAGTTCACAGGATGGGAGGAGCAGCAGCTCATTGTGCTCTTTAGCTGGGTTAATATCCCCTTACTAACTTCCAGGAGAAGTGAGTAGCCTTACAATGCATATGGATGCAGCACTCCTTAACAGTTGTTCTTGGACATGGCAGACAAGTACCAGAACAAACCTTAAATTCTTTCTTTTCCTTAGCAATGCACTTATGTTAGGTCTATCACATAGGAAAACCCTTTTCAACTCTCAAATCTCCTGATTCATGAAATGACCTTACCCAGCAGAGTTGTGCAATGCTACATTTTAAACAGGGTCCATAACACTTCCAATATTGTTGTGAGTAATAAAAGAGCATTGGAACTGTTTCATGTCTTTCTGTCACATTTGAGTTTCCACCCTTCCACAGTGTATTGTCATACCTTATTTGTTGTTGCTGCTGAATACTTCAGGAATTTTCCACCTTTGCAGCTCTAACCTCTTCCATGAACTTTGCAGCAAGCTCCCACCCCATCCTACTCAACATCAGGATGAACACTCAAAGTCCTTGATCTGGAGAACACAATGGTATAATTCATAAAATCCATGGCAATGAGACCTTTTATGACTCAGTGGTTCCTACTATAAGACAAAATGTAGAAAAATTACACAGACTACTCTGTAATTTACTATCTGCTTAACAAATCGCTTAAACACACACAAGCGTTTGGCTGAGCACAGAGGTACTTTACTGACTTACAACTTCAGGGGTATGGGAGAAGCACAGACATAATTAACCTGCCAAACCTGCACTGACCCTCTGCTCCTGAGATTATTAACTTTAAACTGCTTCTTTGTCAAAAATGTCAATTAACTTACCACAAGAAGCATAGCTGGGAAAATGAAATCTCGCCTTTAATGGTTTGATTTTGTCTGTTAGTTTTTGTTTCCAGCTCACAGCCCAACAGAAGAAATTCCCTCAGTGCACTGCGTGACGTATACCTGAAAACATCAAATAAAAGGGATATCTCCTGTTTCTGCTCCTTACTAACTTCAAGTGGGCAGCAGCCCAAAAGACAAGAGGATAAAACCTTCAGAAGGATAAAAAACTTAAACAAGATATGTAAATATTGACTCACCAAGCATGATGTCTGGAGTGATTTAAAATAATTTGTTACCCTCCTTGTCCTGGGACAGAGGCATCACACTAGCACTACTTTCTTGGAAATAATCAACCTTAAGCTTAGGATTTGGATCATCCTTACAACAAACAGTCTATGGGAATAAATTTATGGCTGGTTATCTTGAAAACTGACGTTCCTTGGGAACTGACAAAGCACAGAAAAATCTAGGACCGTTTTTGGAAGAGGCATTAAACCCAGTGTTTCACCCACTGAACTGTTAACTAGCCATTATCACTGGAAGAATACTGAATTAAAAGCCAGTAGAAAATCCTTCAGATGAAAATGTAAGAATTAACAGTAGCCAGTCTGGGATAATCTAGATCATTCAGCCTGTCCATATTATAGATTAAAGCATTGGGTTTTGCAGCTTTTATAAAAGTGGTTATACTTGGTAACTCCAGTGATGCCTCTTGCTTATGTCGGTATCTTTTTTTTAATATTATTGTTATGTAATCTTACAAAGCTCTTGGATTCAACAGCACCCTAATTACACATATTTCTTCTTATTCATTCACTGCCTTTCAATGCCAAGACATGCCATGTTGACATGACAGTAGAGCTCTGATATTCCATATCTAGAACATTTCATTTCAAACACCGGTATTTCAATAAATATCCATATTTGGGCCAAAACAATGGTTCAAAAGAGAAGTTATCTATTCTGTTGTTAACTGCTTAAAAAAGTAAAGGTGAATGAAAGTTATTAATCAATGAAACGTAAATTTGACTTATGTTGTGTTAAAATTCCTGAGCAAAATTTGCAAGGTTTGAAAAAGAAGAGGTCAATTTAAATTTTAAAAGCTAATACAGTGTGAAAAATACTCATTCCTTACTTAAGCATGTTATTATTTAATAGACAACAAAGTCTAAGAGATGGGAGATCCCTTTGGGTCCGTATTCTTTCCTGCTACTGAAATGATTACTCATTTTTAAATACAGAAGGCACTAAAAAACATTATATTCAAAATATAGTTAGATGTCAGACATTTCTGATAATCTGTCATCAGAGATGTATAATGGTCCATACTGTAATGGACTCAATTTTTCACTAGCTTAGATTTTCCATTAAAATTACAAGAAATACTAGAGACAATAAAAGACCCCTCTTCTGATGTATTTGTTTCAGAATTCCTTGTTTCTCAAAAAATGATTCAGTAAAGATTCAAATTTTGCCTAAAATTAGACAATTTTGTAAAAATAAAGAATAGCAAGACAGGAAAAGCACATGTTTTATACAACATATTTGTGTCATTTTTCATGTCTTAATGACACCAGATGTAGTCACAGTTGCCCACCTCTGTTGTTCACACTTTTCCATTGAACACAAATGTTATGTACAGGCCTATGAAACATCAATTCAAACGAATATTTAACAAACTGGTCTTAGAAATTTAGAAGGCAAACTTTTAATTAAATCTACCTTTTTCTCTTTCCTATTTTAGAGGTTAAGAAAGGAAAAAAAACACCAAACCAAATCAGAGAGACAAGCTAAAGGAATGTGTTTACATGTGTAACGAGCAAAAAGTAGGATTTATGAGGAAAATCTAATAGTTTCTATTAATCCAGCTATCTATTATACTAACCCTTTATCCTTATGCTCACAAGTATTTTTAGGTTTCAAGGAGACAACTAAACCAAAAGCTAGTACAGAACAAGGTATTTGAAACCCACTGCTACCTTGTGAAAAAAGGTACTGCTGACATTTCAAACTCCTAAGGACCATGAATAATTCCACTGGCAGGAGGTGCCTACCCTTCAGTTGGACATGCTGAGCATGAAAGTAAATTCTGAGACTCTCACTAAAGTTTCATGGCAAAGTCACTGGGTCTCCCTGAACTACAACCAAGTTATTTAGTACCATCCTTTCCCAGAAAATCTTGGCTACAAGTCATATACTTTTTTTTTTTTTTTTTTTTTTTTTTAACGAGAAGATCCTATGCAATCAGCAATGTGCCACCTTGCATTGCCCTATCTGGTCATTTCCACATGAAAGAGGCAGCAAACCCACTCCAGACTCACAGACCATAAACATTTTAAGCAGCATGGGAGATAGAAGAAAGCAGTACTTTGTGCAGTTATTTAAATTTATTCCAAGTATCTCTTTCTAACCATTACTACTGCTGCAATACTGCACTACTTTAAAGTACAGGTCAAAATCAAAAGCAAAAAACATCTCTTACATCTCATAGATAGGAATCATCACAGTCCTTTTCTACAGAAGTAAGCATTTTGATTTAGACATAACATGAGTAACCTGTCACACAAAGGATAGAAGTAGGCACAGGAACTTTCAGCAGTATCCCATCTGATGTAAGAAAAAGAAAACAATATTTTTCCTCATCTTAGAAATTATTAAGGTGATTTTTATTCATGAACTAACAAATGCATAACTCATAACCAGTATTTCATTTCTACAAAATGATTGTACTCAATATTTGGTGTGTTGAATGCAGCATCTGTAACTCATTTCCTAGTGACTGACATCACTCATTGAATACATAATTACTTTGAATTTATTTTTATTATTTTAGCATAATAATAAACACCATAAACATACACTTTTACAGAAGCTGTGAAAACAATTGAGTGTTTTTTGCATAATCTGACACAGCCAAGTTAGGTCTAGTTAGGACAGCTGTCAACTAACTGAAAAGCTACAACAAAATAAGCAGTTTCAGACTGATGGTTAAATAACTGCTAAATTCAACATCATATTTTTCAGAACAGTCTGAGGTCACCTGGCAATATAGAATCATGCAACTCAAATGTCAATCAAGTTACAAGCCTATTTGCTTAGGGGGACTGTGTGAGTCAAATTTTTTTTCTGGACATTTGCAGTTAAATAGTATATATGACCCAATTACAGGTATAGAAGTTATGCCACATTTAACTTCTTCAGTACAGTAATAAAATGAACTTAAAAGAAGCAAGCCTTAGTAGTAATCACCACCTTAACTTAGTGAAATGTCATGCCTACAGATAAATAAAAAAAGAGTATCCTTTGGTGATCTTGTACTCAGATTACTGTTAGGTGGAGTCTCCTTCTTCATCCCCTTTAGTTGTCACTAAATTTTGGACTGCACTGGTGTTTCTCATCTGGGCAAATCCTTAGCACTACCTGAAATCTCAGTTCCTTCATCTAATTATCATGCAGTGCATGACATGGTAGCCAGCTTCTTAAAGTTTTCTTTAGCCTATTGATCAGGTATCCCAGATACTGGATCTTTGAACAATTTGGAACCCAACAGCAGCAATCTAAAAAAATTAGTTTATGAGTTTTCCCATCTGTGAAACTGAAATTATGGCTTTGAAACTATCAACAGGACTGATGATCCTGGTCTGGAATACAGCTATTCCTAAAAAGCTAACCCACCTAACTCTCATTTAAATTTCTTGAACAAAACAATTATATTTAAAATCAGCTCTTGTATTGTTTAGTCATAACAGGCAAACTAATGCTGGGAGTCTTGAGGCGAAATTTAAATAATCATTCTGAGGGCAGTCATTAAGTCTCTTCTGGTGTTGTATGTGTGTTTTTTCTTTCTTGTGTAGTTGAGTACTCTTATAATGACCAAAAGGAAAAACTCCAGAACTAACATAATTATATTCTTATATCATACAGTGTTGTTCTTTAGGATATATTCAAGTTTTTTAATTTTATTTCTTATTCTTCCAGTGGACTTACCTAAGTCCTCACTCTTTTCCTCTTTATATTTGAAGCTCAGGCTGTGTGGGTCCTAGGAGTATCTGAATAATGGTTTATTAAAAAGAAAGGAAAAAAACCCCAAACACTAAAACTAGGATTATCTTGGGGGCTTATTGCTACTTTTTCCTTTTAAATACACATAATGCTGTCTCTAAAAAACTCCATTTTTATTAATTTGTTCCAGGAAAATGAGCATTTGTGCTGCATAAGTGCTTTCGCTTGGCCTGGCTTCATCCTGATTACTCTGGCTAGGTTCCCAAGCAGCTCAAAACTTTCTTCTTAAAATTGGTTAAAAAGTGATGATCTCTGGTTTTAAAACCTCATGTCAACCCAGCTTCCAACTGCCAGGCTCCTGCTGCTGGCTGAGCTCCAGCCTCTGCAGCTCAGGAATGCAGAGAGGTACCAAGGCAGAAATGCTGTCCCCAGAGTGCCATTCACTGAGTAGTCACACTTTTGTTGGGCTGTTTACAGGTGCCCAGTCTGGATGGCAGGTCAGACACTTGGCTGAGACAGTATGAGTGTTTGAGGTAAAAGGACTCAAGCTGTGCATGCTCCCTTACCCTGCTTACCTCTTAAACACCTTCATTCCCTATTGCTGCAGATTTGTCTCTGAATTTTGTCACCTCTGTAGGGAAAATTTCCATGAAACTAAAAATTTTTTATTCATCTTCTTCTTAACATCATGCATTAAAACCATAACATTTCTGGTGCAATCTCTTGGTTCTTTGTTCAAAGTAACACTCAGCTTTAGAAATACATCCTGCATAATCTCTCCTGCTAATTATATGGATACAAAAAACCACATTTCACTTTCTTGGCATATTGATTCTTTGGCAGCATCTCTTACTGGGGCAGTTTGAGAGAAAATCAGCAAAGTTTCCAGATTAACAACATACCAATGCTCATTATCCATCCATTCCCTTCAGCCTCTTGGGGAAGGTGGAAGAGAAGTTTGAGGATGAAGAAGTGAAACTGAGCCTGGAAGTAAGAGGGAAGGTATTTTATTTTTGTCTTTATTTCTAATAATCAAAAATTATTGTCATTCTTATTTCTGGCTTATTGTGAAAATGCAAGCAACAATTCATAACAAGATCTTTAACACTTGTGACTATGTGCTCTATAACCCAGGTGCAAGACAAATAAAATGTGAAAAACCTTAAGAAACTTTGCAAAATAAATGTCTATTAGGCAAAGAGCTATAATTTATTACTTTTGAAATTTTTATTCCATTCTATCCATTTTAACATTTACTCAGAAAGTTGTTGCAGCTTAGAGAAAATTGAAACTTTTTTACGTTTGGAGGAGGACTGAATAAGCTACAAAAAAGCTATTTCTCCTAGAGTTGGTGTTACCCCACAGAAGTTGCTAACAGATTCAAGAGGACAAAGACACCTCAAAATGACCAGGAAAGAGCTTTCTCTGAATAAATGAAAAGCTCCACTTTGAATACAAAATGCACTTCGATTAGTTTCAAGTCTTTTTCAGCCTACTGAACACAACATACTTAATTCATACATACCAACATTTGACATCTGCAAGTAGATGAGTGTCTTCATCTCTAAACTATTTAAATTTATCTAAATATATGCATAGATTAAGAGTCAAGGCTTTTCTGAGGTATCGGAAAGATGGAACCTTCTGTGGTCATGATAGGTTTTAATTCCTCTTCTACATCAGTACAGACTTATCAAAGCCTATTCTTCAAGTTCTTATTAAAACCAGTAGAAAAGTCAAAAATTACCTCTCTTTCCCTCACTAACCAAATGCAGTTCTTCTTCCTGCAGTACCTAATGCTGTTTATATTTCTCATTTCAATGCAAAAGTAATGCAAGTTCTTGCTCCTTGCAAGAAGGAAGCCAAAGCCAAAGCACCAAGAGATGATTACGATGAGAAGAGGCTGCAATACCATATGGTTTTATGTTCAAATATATACAGTGTTGAATAAAAGAGGGAAGGAAAGCAGTGCATTAACCTAAATAATTATTTCTTCTGTTAACAGCACCATTAATTCCATGCTGATAATGACAGTTTCATATAATCTATCGAGCTGAATGAGTTTCACTGTTCTCAGACAGGCCCTGTGAATGTATTTAATTTCTGTTCTTTCGCATATTGTAACAAAAAGCAACAAAAGTTGTCCTTACTTGGGGGCTGATTTCTGCTTCTCCAGCACCAAATCTAAACTAGAGTTGGGATGTACCCTTGCCATTGCCTGCAGCACACAGTGACATAGTAGAGGTGTACAGAAAGCAACCTGCACTGCAGGCCACGAGACACATACAGGTGCCAAACAGCACCTATGGGACAAGGGATGAGAACTGGCTGGAAAATCACCTGTTTGATCTGCTGCAGTGCACATTCATCAAGTGTGTAACACATCACTGAATGCTTTTAAGGGTTTGTTTCTTTTCAAGGGAGTCACTGTGATCATTCTCCTCCTTGACCATACATAGAGTCCATTCAGCTTTGCTGCAACTACCTATGACAACAGCTCAAGAAAGGCAGGAGGTAAGCACTGGGAATGTCCAGTGTGACTCCACATGCATTTATATAAGCACTCTGAAGCTGCTAGAATGCTTCACCACAAGAACAAATACAGGCAGTGTAACTCTACCCATGATATCTTGCCAGGAGAACTAGGAGGTTACAGAATACAGGATTGCTCATTCCAAAAGAAGGATTTTATATGCTTTATTCTATTCTTTCTCTTCACACATAGTCAAGAAATGTGATTACATTAATGAAGCTTTCTACAAAATTGCTAACAGCACATATGAAAAATCAAAGTTTTTCCTCTTTGGACATTATTTCTTACTACAATTTCTGAAACATTATATACATCACCAGAAGTGATTTCATCAAGTTTTTGACAGAATTAAATTATTTTACTCTTGAAACTTGAAATATTTCTAGTATAATTTCATGGCAATTTAGAGGCAAAAAGATTTCTATCTTATGTAAGCTGAAATTCTGTCATATTTCTGACCATGTGTTTTGTTAGCTTTCATTTTGGTAGGTTCACTAAATTCAGACACTGATGGTTGCTTGTGAATTTATATAATAATGTTTCAAATTCCTGCAGAATGATCAATTTATCTACTATTGTTTATCTAATTCAGCATTAACTAGCAATATTTTTTTTTCATTCTTCCTGTATGTTCCTGAAGAGATCATCTTTCAATTCCTGAAGAATGATTAGATGCCCTTCATAAAACTGCATCTTCAATTATTTCTCTCTGAAGTGCCTATGTAAATAAGTGACAAAAAGTAGGAGATATGTAATAGATCCTTTTAAAGACAATGCTTGAAAAAATGTAGAAGAGGAGCAGAAGAAAAAACAACACTTACAATCATCAAGCTCTCAGATAGATCTATTGATATAAAAACTGTTAACATTATTCCTGGACTTTACAAGTATAACCTAGGTGGGTGTGATTAATGTGCAGTTAAGCTCTATTCTAAAGATACCAAAATAACTCAGAGAATCATAGAATATCCTGAGTTTGAAGGGACTCATAAAGATTATTGAATCCAACACCAAGCCCTGCGCAGGACACCCCAAAAGCCACACCATGTACCTGAGAGCATTTTCCAAACACTTCCTGAGTCAAGTTTGGTGCTCTGACCACTTCCCTGGAGTGCCTGTTCCAGTGCCCTGACCATTCTCTGGATGAAGAAACTTTGCCTAATATCCAACTTAAAACTCCAGATACAGCTCCAGATGTTCCCTAGGATCCTGTCACTGCTCACCAGAGAGGAGAGATCAGTGTCTGACCCTCCTTTTTCCCTCATAAGGAAGCTGCAGACCCCAAATAGGTTTCCCCTCAGTTTCCTCTTCTCCAGATTGAGCAAACCAAGCGACCTCAGCTAGTTCTCATTCATGGACTCGATGTATTTCTTATTGAAAAGGTGTTCAGCTAAGATATTTGCTTCACAACCTTAATGGAAGTGTATTCTTGACAGTTCTCAAGGCTAGGATATGTTTCTTCTTAACTCCTAAAGTAAATAAAATATTTTTCAGGCAGTGACAATTACTCAGTGTTAGATTTGGTACACTGTAGCAGTATTTTTGAAATGCATATTCAATTTTCTGGACTCTCTAGTTCAGTGCATTTAAGGCACAAAACCATAAGCAATTTCATTGTGTAAAAGGAAAGGTGGACTTCGAGAGAGGAGAATTTGGAAGTCATTTGTGTTGTCTCTTACTGGATTTTCTTTCCTAAGCAATAAGGAAACACATAGAGAGCAGCGCTTAAGTTGGAGAAAAACTAAACCAAAACCCCGCAAGCTACTTCTCTTCCAAAGTGTTTCTAAATTATTCTCAGTTCTTGCAAATACCTATTATGTATGTGTATGTGTTTAATCTTTTGAGCTAAAATTATTCCCCAGGTGCACATTTCCTTTAAATAATTTTCCTTTATTTGCTATCCATAACAAACAATAGTAGCCTTCATGTTTCCAGAGAACAGGTAAGAAATATCCTGAATAACCTCTCCCATCCTGAGCTAGTAGGCACTAAGAGTCCCACTGTTTGTTCCTTAAGCCTTTTGCAAAAACCACTGAAGACAATTTGGCACTAGAAGTCTTAGTCTGATCCCTTGAATCTCTCTTCTAGAAGGAAAAAAGTGTGCTACAAATTATATGAAAATGTTCCTTTTTATAAGTATTTCTTCATCATTCAAAAGGAAGTACTACTGAACGGATATTGTATCTTAAAAAGTGACATGCAATATCTGGTTTAAGGTTACAAAGCTAAACAGAACTGTATTCACTGTTGCTGCTCATCAAATTATGCCACGAATATAAAAAAGCTCAAAACACCCATAATCCCAAATTACTCAGCTCCTTCTCCCTCAATAATCCACATGCATTCACACATTAAATGGAATGTCAGCCTGTCATTTTTCAGTGCAGAACACAAGGTTTTGGCAATACCTCACCACCAGCCATACTTACATACAGAAAACACAAAGCCTTCTTGCTCCACAGCATACCAGCAATCCAACATGCTCTCAGAGGTATGATGATCAAATAATTTTAATTTCCCAGAACTGCTACTGAGGGCATACTGAAAATGGTGCATACCCTCTGACCGTGCATATGTGATGGTATTTATAGGTTTAGGTGGCATTACACAATTGTCATCTCTAATGCTTTATCATCATCATCATGACCATCATTACTGTCATCGTCATCATCATTGTCATCATCATCACCAATACATGAAGCACTTTTGAGAGTTCTGAACAAATCAAAAGAAATTCCTCATCACCTTCTTATGCACCATACTCAAGAAGGACTTCAAAAAACATGTTCATTTTTCTTTCTCCAACCCTCCACAGGCAGACAGCAATGGATCAGGGCTAGGAAGGAAGACAGCACAGGCACAGGGTGTCTAACCTGCCCTCCTGGTCAGGAACTATTGCCCTCTGTCCTTCCACAATTAAGCTGCTTTCGCAGGGAGATGGAATGTTTCTCTGCAAATACACTTGACAGACTAACACAGTTTACCAAATCAGCAGAAGAGAATCTGAGAGAAAAGACAATTTGCTACAGCTCCAAATTTTTCAGCTGATAATATTGAATGAGTTACAGTATGTGTTTGGTAACCCACTGATTTTCACTGAACTCACGGGAGCGCTCATCTTTAATAACTCAGTTAACATTGTAAATAACCAGGTTTCATCCAACACAGACTCTTTTTCTATTTAGGGTGCCACTGCATGAGGCTGCAAGTCCCCTGTCTATTAGCTCTTATAACTTGCATCCAAGGAATGAAATGCTTTAGCTACCAGCAGTTCTCAGATTTCTTTCTGCCCGTGACAACACTTTGTTTAAAGCAATTTAGCTAACTCTCCTGAGCAGATGAAGTGATTTGCCTCACTAATCTTTTCCTCACTTACCAAGCTGTTAGTGTCTGTGTGGACATTGTGCATCTGATCGTTCATCTAGGAAGAAGAATATAAATATATAAAAATGTAGGTACACACAATGAACATTTCACAGGAAGCTCCAGCAGCTGTGCAGGGAGTTCCTGGCACTGTGTGCTTAATGTAGCATTTTCTATGTAACATATACTATATTCCATGTATTTTTCTTTGGCAAAGCACTGCAGTTGATTGCCAATACTTGTGTTTGTGATAGGTATGAGACCTACTTGTCTCTGAAGAATCCTAATGTTTAAATGGATCCAACACAGGCAGTATCTACTTTTTCATCTTTATAGCTGCACATCTGAACTTTACTAATTCCTGACAGAAGTCACAATGTACTTCTTAGTCACAGTGCAATGCTCTGATATATACAAATACACACGACCTCAAACCTAGATAGGTTTTTAAATTAAAAAATCCAGCTAAAACGTAACATCTGTTTTGCTGACAGAATCAGAATATTAGCCATAAAACTGAAGTTCCAACAGGAGGATCAATCTTGATACATATTTTTGACATAAAATATTCTTTGTTGCTGCTTCTTGGGAAATAATAAATTCACTGAGGTGCTACATTAATCAGGCCACCTAAGACACCTTTAATGCATATCTCCTTAAATGAAACTCATTGCTTTTACAGGGCCATAATACCATTTCCCTGTCAGCTTTTAAAGTCAGTTTTAAAGCTCTACAGAAAAAGCAGGTGTCACAGGAAGCCTTCTCATTGAATATTCATTGTGCTGCCAGCAGTATTTTGAAACTATCATCCTCTCTAAGAGAAGGCAGGGAGAGATTGCAGAATATTGGCCTCCTCAGAGGACTTAGTTCAAGCAATAATGATCTGAATAGCAGGAGGTTCAATCTGGTACTGACTTGCAAAAGTAGCTTCATACATAGGAAAAAAAATGGCTGGTTTCCTTGCCTTTTTGTTTTAGCAGAAGACTAAAAAAATTTATAAAAAATTTAACATATTTAGTGTTAAACTATGAATTCATATCCAAGGATATAGGGAGAAGTATGCCTGAAATCCATTATTACTCATTAATTCCTATATATTTTTGACACATATTTCTAAGTACTATTTCTTCTTTATTGCTGACCTTTTAAGAATAGGATAGCCTAACTTCACAACCCCATGAAAAATAAGCAATAAAATATTTTTTGAACTAAGATAATGTTGATTAATGGCTTATTCTTAGGATATTGGTATTTTTAACCTATTAAGCTCATCTGAACGCCTTGACAACAGCAGCTGGCATTACCCATAGCAAACCAAATATTGATGAGTTTTATTTTTTTAATAGGGCTCAGTAAGTTCTTGGAGATCCTAAATATCCAACTCTTAGAGAGCAAGAAGCTATTGCCAGCATTGCTCTTTTAAGAACACACCTCATGGAGTTAGTGATTTATTCATTTCCTTCTTCACTGGCACACTGAACATAAAACCAAGAAGGGGTTTATTCCATCCTGGCATTCACTCAATCTGACAATGTGGCAGATGGATGTTCATGGGCTGCTATTGCTGACCTCAAGGCAGCCAGTGTTCCAGATTCAGCAACGTTCCCAAATGACAACCTGCAAATCAAACCTAACCTGAAGATGAGCAAAGGGCTTTCTTGTAACAGGAGCAAAATGACCCAACACACCTTGGAAATAAGGGAAAGAAAAACTTTCCCAGACACCAAGACAAGACACTGTGGAACCATCTGCTCCAGAAAGATAGTGACATTTGGTGAATCAGAAAATACTAAAAGAAAAAACTTACTACATTAGGAACAGGAATGTATAGTTAAATTTTTTCTTTAATCTGTCTGAATCAACAGCTCCAGGTTTTGGGACTTCTGGGTCTTTTTATTGTGGTTGTCTGGTTTTCCTGGACATGTTCACCAAGAACAAGGCATGCAAAGCATTTCTGCCCTAAAGATTCTGTCTTACTAGTCACACAGCCTTCTTCAAAGAGACCAAGGGCTGCAGGTTTTCATCGAATGATTCAGTCACACCTCCTAAAATACAAGTGAAAATTGAAAATTTAAAAAATCATTTCACTGTTAAGTAGCAGTATCAATTACAAACTATAGAAATAAAAAGTAATTCAAAAATTGGATGCAAAAATTCTATTTTATGCAATCATCCACATGTTCTTTTAGTATGGGAATATGTTCAGAAATATGTTCAAATCACTGAAAAAAATTCTTCAGTGCTTTGGAAATATTTGCAGAAAAGCAGATGAAGAAGGGCAGGAGAGAAGATAAGGATGATAACAAAAAGCTGTCTATTGTACTCGAGGTACCCTTGGAAGGGAGGACAGCAACAGGACTACTACAAAGGGAGGAGAAGTGATGGACAAGGAACAAAGGTTGTAAGTCACATTTTCACAACTGTCTCCAGATTCCTCTCAGTAATCAATCCTCTCAGACAATCCTCTGTTGTTTGAGGAGCATGAGGACTGTCAGGCTGACCACTGGCAATGAAATAATTCCTGGAATAGAAATTCCTAGCCATCATCCATAACACATAAGGAGAGAGCCAGCCCACTGCAAAAGCCTGGATCATCATCCACTGTGAAAAAACATTTATGAATCCTTGAAAAATAATACAATCAAACTGACATGTTTGAAGGAAACTAGTATTCATCAATTTTCACCAGGCTATTTATGCACACCTGTGCTGAATATAGTACTAATTTTAATTTTATTCCAACGTCATCATATTCAGGGTTGGTAGATATTTCTCTAAAGAAAAAGATAATTGTTAAGTAAAACTAAACTTGACAGCAGTGTTAAATTCCAGAATACAGGGAATCAAAACAAATATTCAAGGTGAATGCTGGATATTGTACATTCCATATGCTTCTGCTTCAAGGTCACATGAGGGAAATGCTAAGTCCCTTTGCTTCTCCTTCCCAAGAGCTAGGCTTTCTGCCAGATATCCTTCAGAAAGAAAATGTTTCCTGTGAAGCTGTGCAGAGGAGTTATGTATGCACAGCCTGTGAGAGACATAAAAGCAGTGTGCTCCTATCACCTCTGCTAGATTTATCATTAGTTCAAAAATTTATTGTATTACAGGGCCGCTCTCAGTGTGAGATGAGAACCACAAAGAGTTGCCTCTCACTTTATTGTTTCCTGTAGGAGAAGGCAGTGCAAGTTACCTTCTCACACCCTCAGCCGAGGAAGGAGCAGGTGCCCAGTTCTACCCCCCACCCATCACACAGCAAGGCCTCTCCACCCTCTGCAGAGCAAACCAGGGGAAAGCTGAAAGGACTAAAGACAAAAAGGTAGTCATACCTTAGGTGTAAGAACGTAAATTTCTGTTAGAAAAGAAGAAACAAAAGAATTCTAACATTTCTGTTTCTGCTAAAGTTTCATGAGGGAATGTGGTAGTCCTTGTTGACTTTTCATGAGGAACAATACCACAGTACAGAGTTGAAGTGTAGCTGGAGAGCAAAGTAAAACAGAGGCAAGTGATACTTGAAGCTCGATTATCACTAGGTGTTCACTAGCCAAATGAAACACAAAGCCTCTGATCAAATGAAAGACAAATACTCTGTCCAAAAACAATTGCATTTTTGGAATAAAACTTATATTTTCATTTAAAAACTTTCCCTGGTTTGTGAGGTACTTTTAATGAATAATTTAAATCACCTTTCAAAATACTTATGAGAACTAAATGTAAGGTAAAAAAGACAATTTTCTGAACATAAATTTCTTATTGCATTTTATTCATTGCCCCATTGTGCAATGGAGACATGGAGACATGAAGTCAAAACTTGCTGCCTCTCTCATTCAGCTGAAATTACACCTCAGCCCAAGCAACTCCTGAAGGAGCAGTCAGTACAGGTTTTCCCTACACAAGTCCTCACCCCTTGCTGATCACTGTGATTCCATTGGAGATTTAACTCGGTCTCCTCAATACAGGAAGCTCATTCATTGGCCTATGTCCATCTGGAAGTTTCTTCTTTCAGCCTGGTGATGCTGGTGCTCAGAGAAAGGAAGCATACCTTACCTGGTAACACTTCACTTCTGAGATTCTCAATTGATTAAAGAGTGTGAACTTGAGCTAATGTTTATTTATACCATGATTCTGCAGCTCAGTTCCCCCCAGTATTCTAACATGGATTTTGCAGCTTTTAGGTTTGATAAACTACTCCTCTGTGAAAAAAAAGTTACAAATAGAGGGCAATAGATACCTGCATTTTTTCCTGCATCAGGGTTGAGCACAAAACCTGAGAGAAGGAAACAGGGATGACAAAGAACTTGGAGGCAGCAGACTCCAACATGCTGGACATTGGTGCATGCTTGAGTGACTCTGGGAAGTGAATTCAAAGGGCTGCTGCACAGGGAAATGTCCTTTAATTTTACATCTTTTGAACAATTGCATCAACCTGCAGAAAAACATCAGATGTGAGCTTCCCTTTTCATTCTGTCTGTTCCTTCTGTTTTCTCCTCAGATCCTAGATCCTTCTTTGCTTCAGTATAGCTAAAATTAAAAGTGTCTCGGTAAAGATTTCTAAATATACCATATAGGGGTTTTTTTTAAGATTAATCTACTTCTTCAGCTGGTAACTTGTTTTAGCAGCTACATAACCATTATATAAGGAAGCCAGTTCCCAGATTTGTAGGAACTGAGCCTGGAAAAAGTTTATGAAAATGTGACTTCAAGCTACATTTACGATTTACAAGTCCTGAGATCAATATATTTATTCTTTTGTTTTCTCTGTGAAGTAAAAAGTTCTCAAGAGAAAGTACTGTGCATTATATTAGAAATAATATCCCCAAGTGTGTAGCAAATATTTTCGAGTTCTGTAATACATCTTCAATGACTTCACATGAACTGAAATCTACCAGAAAAGGTTAGCATAAGAAATCTTTTTTTTTTTTTCCTAGAATTTCTGGAAACTTCCAGAAATTATACCGCTGCTGGTATCATATATAACAAACATTCTGATCATATTTATGTTGACTTATTATTGAACAAATATTATAAATACTTAAAGTAAATAATTAAAAATGAAAATACTTATATTCTCATCTCAGTATGATTTGGTGCTTTCAATCTATTTTTTTAATTCTAATAGATATTTTTCAGTTGGGTATCTCTGCTTTCTTTGCTGCACATGGCAGAAATGTACCCCTAGTGAAGCCATTCCATACCAAGGAAATATGGTTTAGGAGGAAGAACATGATTCAGTATCAACATTTTTATTCACAGAATCACAGAATAGTTTGGGTTGGAAGTCACCATAAATATCATCTATTTGCAGTGCCCCAGAAATAGTCTGGAATCTGTAAAGCAAACTGACTTCCTTCCAATTAACTATGATCTGTTGTTATTTGCTGACCTCAGAAATTAATTATATTAGCTAAGTAAATAATTACCTTATTTTCAGCATGTACTTCATAGGTTTGGGGTTTTTTCTTCTGAATAATACATTTTATTAGGTTTTATCCAATAAAGACTTAGAAGGACGTAAGAATAAACATTTTTCCTCAGTATTTATATATTTCTGATTTTACTCGCACCTCTTATAGTGCAGCATATTTTTTAGACTCTGCTTTACTTTTTCCCCTCACAGAAAACTTAGGAATCACACATGCATATCTCCAGCCTACAGCTATTTTGACATAAAAGTGATAGACAGCCATTTCCTAAGCAGAATAAATTTCAGTAAGTGTAAATATATTCAGAAGTTTACTTCCATGAAGGAATGCTCCCTGTCCCTTACCTGCTCTCCAAAGCTGGATCCATACTGTTTCATTATTATTCTTGAGATTTCAGACTTCCACATCTTTCATCCTTTTGGTGCATGTCTAATCTCTTAACTAGACTGAGCCTAAATTATTCTCCAAGTTTAACAGATAAAGGCAAAGTAACCAATTCAAAGGTAAGCACAGAGGACATTGAGGAGAGTGCGTGTTTATACAGACAGATTCCCTTCTTCATCCCTATTCCCCAAACCACATTTTTATCCCTTAGTCTGCCACATGCAAGTGCAATGATAATCTTTGTCAACACAGTCACTGCAGGTATCCTATGTGAAAATTTAATATTGTAAGGCATGCTAGAAACAGCTCTCCATATGACTTGAATTTTAAAAACTATTCTTCACTTTTTCTAAATGAAAACCTCTTCCCCTGAAAAGTCTAGTGGACAAATGAGTTTGATCTGCATGGGCTAAATCCTTCCAAGTCAAATATATCGGACTCCACAATCCATTTTCCAAAAATACCATCCCTTACTTCTCTGATTTGTCCCCTTATTTACATAGGAAAGAAGCTGGATAACGAGCAAAGGAAAATTGGAAGTCTAGCAGTACACAATGCTAACCTGTGACTATGTATTAGGTCTTCCTTACATGATAATATGCAGAATGAAGAAACACTGGGCAGGCTTCACTTCAACGAGTCGCAGATTTTGAACACTACAGACAGCTGGTTAGGCCAGTCATCTAAATTCACTTTAGACCAAGGGAAAACGTGACTTCTGGGCACAATTTACCTAACTCTAAATACAGGGCTGAACCAGGTCAGATGAATTATTCTGTGTTTTTCTTCATGGACAATAAAAACAGCCTACGATAACTCGCACAATACAATCTTTCTCTATAGATATGAAATATCAGTGTAAAAAACCCCCAGTGTTCTGACCACTCTTAAAAAGATCCATGGAAATGTATGGGATAATGATCCTCTATTATATAATCAAGAGGAAAGCAATAATATTGCATCAAAGCCACATGAAAATACAAAAATGATATTACAATCAAACAGTTTGACTTAATTTGGCTTATTACTTGCAAAGAACAACACTGATGTTCAGTTTTAGATGTAATTACTACAACTTATGGAAAGCAAGAACAATTGTAGGCTTCCTTCCAGCTAACTGCCCAACACTAAAAGAACAAAATGTTCTACATGAAAAAAAAATCTTTACTTCAGTAGTCCTTAAGTTTACACAGGAATTTGTATTCCGTGTATTGACTACAAATATCAGTCTTTTAGCTTCTTAAAAACTGTAGAATTCATGTTCATTTCTACCCAAAATGCAGTAACGTAAAAAAATACCCCAAACTGTTAAAACATTAAGAAACAATAAGAATCTTCTAAACTCTAATTTTTTAACACAACCTTCTAATCTCAACCAGTTTCAATTCTCTGACAATTTCTATACTTCGATGCTTTAACCCAAATGTTCATTGAAATGTAAAAAAAATGTTAAACAAACAATAAAGAATATTGTAAACAACAAACTGAACCATATGAAAAGTGAATAATATGCTAAACAGATATGGTGCAAATATGTGAAAATTAAGACAAAAAGTACTTTCTACTCTCTCCCACATTTGTTAATATCTTAATTTTAATCATGTATCTCTTTTCAGATTGTTTCAATGAAGATATGGAGATCCAATTTCTGTCAGGGAGAAGTCAATAAGGCAACATATCTGAGAATTTCTTTCTGGCTTATAGTATATTATGCTCCAGGTGAAATCTCTCTAGTATGAAATGACTTATTGCATACAGGAAATAGAATTTTATAGCAAAGGAATCAAGATAGAGTAAACAAAGACTGCCAATTAATCTGTTCCCACAGTATTGTTAAAATTTATTCTCCACGGCGAACAGCATGGTCCTAGTTAAGTATGTGTACAGACTTACAAAAGACTATTTGGGGAGTGTCTTAATGTAGCTGGCACTGCAAGCCAGCTGTGTTTTATTAAATAATTTGAAGCTTCTTAGGACAAAGAAATATTCAGCCAACTTTTCCCTTTTTCTTGTGTTTAATCTCCTATGTAACTAGCTTGTGAAGTTTTAACAAATCTGCTTTTATCTTTGTCCTTATTTGCTTCATCAGAGACACAGAATTATTGAAAGTACTTCCTCATAAATACAGCTACACATATGCAAGGTATGACTTTTTCCCATTCTTCATAAATACATTATTTTACTCAGGAAATATCTGACTTACTACAGTTTCTTTGCTTATACTCCACAATCCTTACTTGGATGCATGAATGAGAACACATCCAAAAATATCTATCCAGTGCAGACAAACACTGCATTTATTGAGTTTATTAAAAAACCCCAAACAAACTCAAGCAAAGGCTTGGAAAATTTTCTGAATAAGATTATAGAGGAAGATTTAACCAGCTCAAATAAACCAAGTTAACATCAAGAAAATAATAAGGGAGCAGCGAACATTAATGTAATACTATCAAATTTTCTGTAAGGGTATTATGTCCAGATACTACAAACAGTTATTCAAGGACTTAATTCTTAAAAGAATTATTTATGCACATATTCCCATTGACTTGAAAAGCCTACTCATGTGGGCTAAACATAATATAGGGGTTCTGTTTTATATTCAATATACTTGATTTCATGCTCTAATAACATTGCTGATTTATTTCTTCCATTAAGTAATCCTCTTGACTCTCTATAATAATTAAATTGTAAGTTGTTTTCCAGAAGAGATGAAAGTGAAGTTATGCTGCAGAAAGGAGTAGAAAAAACCCTGGTCATTATACATGTATATCAAGACTTTATTAATTTACCGCAGACACTTTCTTTTAAAGTGAAGAATTAAGACATTCAGCAGCTGAATTTTCAGAGATAAACAAATTTATCAGACATCAAGTCTCTCTGCTAGCTTTATTTATAAGACATTAATAAATCTTTTCATCCTCAGTCACATGCTTATCATCTGATGATGCTTCTTTGTGGTGCTCTACTGAGATATTTGAAAAGATTCTCCCAAGAAGTTTTACAGCCTGCTTTACCAATATACACATCTTCATACTTATATATCCTGATAACTCTGTAATAATTTAATGACACATTGCAAAACAGCACTTCAGACTTGAGAATAAAAGGTAATAACATGGCCATTCAACACCACTCACTTTCTGTTTAAACATGGTGCAACTCTGAATTCTGATTCTAGCGTAAAGGAAAAGCATACATCCAAATTTCTTCCCTGCAAGTGATCTGCCAAAAATTAAATATCCTTCTTCCTTTCCTCTCCTCCAGTTTCTGAATTGTATATCTTTATGAAGTTTCACACATTCTGGGTTCTTAATCTGAGCAAATTTTCTGATGCTTTCAGGATGCACTGATTCCTGTGAAAACTTTCAAGTCTGTAACCAAGTTAGTGATGTTCTTGAACTGGCTTCCCTCATGCCTTTCTGAATTTAAATCCCTGACCACTGAAGAGCTTTTCTTCTCTTGAAAGCCTTCCACTGAGACTTACAACACCCATTCTTTTTATTTTCTAATAATGGTGACCTATGAAACAGCCTAACTAAAGCTACTTTCATATAGGAAAAGTTATCCTACGATTCCCTAAATGAAACCTGAAGGGAAACATAGGAAGATGATGAAAAGGACATCCTTACTGTCCTTAAACTCCAGTTGCAGTTGAAGGCTCAGAAAAAGAATCAATACGCAAAGACACAAGTAAGGACATTAAAAAATTGTGTTCTCTCTCTATACATATAAAAAATTTCGTTTTATTTTTCACTCTTAACCTTAATATAAAATGCTATCCAATATCTCCATGTCTTCTTTATTTCCTAGTGTAACACTGCACCCCCCCAGATAGTAGCAAACTAGCACGAAAAAAATTAGATGGAACCAGAGGGATTTTTAGACTTATTGTACAACAATCATCCTGGAGATGGCAGGCTGTATTCTTTTGATCCTTATGTTTTCTAGACTACTGTAAATACAGAATATGAATAGATATATGTATGCATAATGCAGTAACAAGAAGTTCAAAATTACCATTTGGATATTTATGCAAACCTAGCGTTTCTCAGAATATATTATAAATTCCTTTTGCCCCCACTATGCCCCCTGTGCTCTTTCCTAGAAAGGTGTCATATGTCCTACATGGAAAAGGCTTATTCCCCAAACCAGGAGGATGCTTCTGAGCAATCTTAGACCAAGAAGCTCCTTTAAGAAAGCTGAAAGCAGGAGGGGGGACTGTGGGTAAAGACCCTACAGCACATGCAGAGACCAGGAGCTGCTTCAGAAGTACAGGCAGCAGTGTATAGAAAAGTCCTAGTCACCATGACTAATGTAAGTATTTTTAAAGAATTTTATGGAATTCATTTACAGCTGTAACATCTGTGGAAAGCTGCTGTTTTAAGAGTAAGCATATTAAAATATCCACTGTACATAATGGGTAGGAGGTCAGTTTTGTTATTAATCTATTTATTTTAAACCCATTGCACTCATTAAATCTCAGAACTTACTTTATTCCTTCATTTTTCATAAAAAATCTAGCAATCACTCTCAAAGTCCTCTAGAGTTCTAAGTTAAAGGAAGAGGTAGCAGCTGCATAGCCCATTAGGCTCACAGTGGGAGGAGAATGAGACAGAACAGAATTATCATTTTTTCCACCTTGCCTTCTCATCTTATTTTCTTTTCTCTTTTATTGTTCTTATCTGTTGTCTTTTCCTTTTGAAAACAGAATTCAGTTCTCCTAGGGCTGGACCAGTCAGCCATTCACTTCAAATATAATACTCAGTGGAGGAGAAGAAGCATTTTGTCCTATTATGGTGGTAGTGAACCCACCTTTTTTTCCATTAATTATGTGGAAATACACAAGCATGTCAAAATTCCAATGGTCTCTAGAAGCCAAAGGAAAAAAAAAAACCACACTTTCCCATATACATTACTTTACATATACATTACTTTAGTGATCTACACAGTAGACATGGACTTAGATCTATCCTCTTGCCTTCACATCCCTGCCCAAAATTATGAAGGATCCCTCTAAATTTCTGCTTTTCAGCATGTCTCACTCCTAACTGAATGTTAATATGCAGTCAAGGACAAATTCTGCTTGGCTGCAGTTTTCTTGCTTTTTTTATTACTTTTAAAAAAATTATTTATACTCTCTTCTTCTCTCTCTTTTTATTCTATTTGGAATAATAGATTCAGTACTACTTGCAAGAAGACTTTAAACTTTGAATTGCCCTGACATGAGCGCATTCTGGACAATTAACAGAATCCCATCAAATGTGATGGTATCAGAAGCAATTTATATTTTAAACAAAATAAAAGGAAAAAAAAAATTCTCATCCTGCTCAGTGTAGCAAGAGTTCAGCTGAAACTGAGGCCATTAAAATGTAAGGAGCCATCAGTAACTGAGGACAAAGGCAAAAAATCCTGACAGTGCTAATATTGAAATCTGAGCAGAGCATCCTGTGCCATCAATATCCCACCCAGTTATGGTCTCCAGATTGGCCAAAATAAAAATGGGGAAAAAAGAGGTGGGGAAGAGCAACAAAAGGGAGATACAAATTTCCAGTCTTTCAAAGTGAAAGAGGGGAAATTTAGGTTAGGTACTAGGAAAAAAATTTCCTATGGGGCACTGGAACAGGCTTCACCGAGAAACTGTGAATGTCTGTGTATCACGGGGTGATTTATGACAATAGTC